>CM028379.1:67126073-67155166 GCA_013146195.2 Codonopsis lanceolata | reverse complement strand
GAGATAGTTGTTCCTCCTACCCCACTATTATAAGTCTTGGTTCGAAATGATGGGTAGTCAGCAATACAATTTGCCGGGAGAATTGGGATCTTGGCGATGAAGAGGGAGACTTTGGTGGCTCACATCTTTGCTAAGTCTAGGGCTTGTTACGCACCTCGCGAGGAAAGTATAGTCCCGGCTCGGTGGGCCTTGTAGACATTGATAGACCGCTCTGGGGCTAAAGGGCGCAAGAAAAGGAATTGTTTGACAACAAAGAGTCTGAGGCGGTATATATTGATATGTACAATGCAATCAATGTATAATATAGATGTCTTAGTAAATTTTCCTAAGTTGCAACTTAGCACCTGTAAAATTATATTTTAGTGTTTTAAATATGAGCCTTTTGTCGTGGTTTTTCTCTTAGTCGATCGGCCTTCGATATCTTGGAGACTTGAGGTGGTATCTTTGAGGACATCAAATAATGCCTTCCTCCCCTTTTATCTCCTTCTTAATTTTTTTTATTTATTATTTTTTTATACACCTTTTTTTTTGTGCTCTAACTTTTGCCTAGGCTGCCCTTCCGGGTTTTCAACCTAGCGAGCCCTTATTCCTCCTTTTTATTGTTTTTTTTTTTTTTTTTATATATGCCCTAACTTTTTCCTAGGCCGCCCTTTTGGGTTTTCAGCCTAGCGGGCTGGAGAGGGAAGCATTTGCTGGATAGAATGGCTCAGCCATAGTACCTTTTGAGTTTGTCGAGGTTGAAGGGCTGGACAACATCTTCCCCATCCTGGTTTGTGAGAAGCACGACACCTTCTGATCGGATTTCCTTAACGATGTATGGTCCCATCCAGGGAGACTTCCATTTTCCCCTAGTATCAACGTAACTAGAGGCTTTTTCTCGAAGCATGAGGTCTCCAACTTGGATATCGCAGCCTTTGACTTTTTTATTAAAAGCTCGGGCGATGCGCCTTTGATATGCCCGAGTATGCTCCAAGGCTAACAGGCGTCGTTCATCAATTAGGGCCAGTTCTTCTTATCGCCCTTTGATCCAGTCAACTTCTGCTATATTAGATTCCATCATCACTCTTAATGACGGAATTTCCACTTCTACCAGTAGTACCGCTTCCATGCCATATGCAAGAGAGTAAGGGGTAGCCCAAGTGGGTGTGTGGACTGAAGTACGATAGCCCCAGAAGGCTAGTGGCAATTTTTCTGGCCAGTCTCTTCCTGTGTCAGCCATTTTTATGATGATGTTTTCAAATGTTTTATTGGCTGCTTCAACGACACCATTGGCTTGTGGTCGATAGGGGGAGGATTTGTGATTTTGAATCTTGAACTCGTCGAGTAGACGATTCACGTCCCCTTTAAAATGTGAGCCGTTGTCAGAGATTATCTCGAAAGGTACCCCATAACGGTATATGATGTTGGTCCGAATGAACTCAGATACCTTTCGGGCATTCAGGATCTTGTAGGAAGATGCTTCCACCCACTTTGTAAAGTAATCGACGGCTACCAGGACATATTCATGGCCATTGGATCCCTTCGGGTGAAATTGGCCTATGACGTCGATTCCCCACGTTGAGAAAGGCCAGGGGGCTGTGGAGTTATATAAGACGTGTGGGGGCACATGTTGTAGATTGGCAAAGCGTTGGTATTTATCGCAATGTCGCACCCACCGGATACAATCAGTTTCGAGCGTACTCCAATAGTACCCCTGTCGGATGATTTTCTTGGATAACATATGGCCATTCATGTGGGGCCCACAGGTTCCACCGTGCAGTTGATCCATAATTTGTTCAGCATTGGCCTGATTGACACATAGTAAGTTGAGGCCTTGATAGTGCCTCTTTGTGCCGCCAGTGCCCCGAGCACAAATTGGGAGGCCCACCTTCGCAGGGAGACTCTTCCTCTTTTATCTAGGCCAGGAGGATAGAGACCTTTCTGGAGCAGATTTAAGATGTCAGCGTACCAGGGCTCGTGATCTCCTTCAGGGACTGCATTGATTTTGAAACAGTATGCCGGAGTGACCTTCTTCCCGACTATAAATGGCTGAACATTAGTTTCTGTGGGAATCTGGACTAGTGATGCCAGAATGGCCAGGGCATCAGCGAATTGATTCCTATCTCGTGGCTGATAATGAAACGAGATAGAACCAAATCGGGCGGCAAGTGCTGCTAACTTAGCATGATAGAGTTGCGGTAATGGGATCACGGGTCTTCCATCTTCCTTCGACTTGATTTATGATTAGGCGAGTCCCCATAGACTTCGAGATCTTTAGCTCCCCATTGGAGAGCTTCTTCTAGGCAATGAATACATGCTTCATATTCCCTCAGTTATTTGAACATTCGAACTCCAACCTTAAAGCCAATGAGTATGAGAGTCGGACTGGATCAATTAGCAAGATTCCTATGCCAAAGCGTCTTTTGTTCACGTCTCCAAAGAAGAACATCGCCAAGCAGTGTCATGGTCGATGATTTCTAGGACACCTTCATTTGGGAAACCGAGGCTCGATCGCATGTTGGCATTCAAGGTAGATCGGCTAAGTGGTCTGCATTGACGCTCCCTTTGATAGACTTGAGTGTGACATAAGTTATGTCAAACTCGTTGAGAAGAAAGGACCACTTGGCTAGTTGGCTAGATGCGGTGATGGCTTACCGAAGATGTATTTGATAGGGTCCATTACGGATATGAGTTTGATGGACCTTACTTGGAGATAGGTTTTGAGCCTTTGAGTGGCCCAGACTAGGACGGTGCAGCTTTTCTCCAATGCTGAATAATTTAGCTCGCTTCCTTGTAGCTTCCTACTTATGAAGTATATAGCATTTTCGATGTAGGAATCTTCTTTCTCTTGGGCGAGCATAGCCCCTCTTGGCGATGTGTCGTGATGGTTAAATATATGAGGAGAGGTTTATGTGTATGGTGGAGCTAGCACAGGGGATTGGTAGGTAGGCTTTTATTTTCTCAGGCTAGGCGGCACTTTTCGTCCCGCACTTGGCCGGTATTCTTTTTAGGAGTTTAAAGAGGGCTCACGTGGTGGCTCATGGTGGTCACTTGGATGAAACGGTTGATGAAACGGTATCGCAACCGCCTAGAAATGTGCATTTGGAGGGTTTTGTTGGCTCGATCTCGATGCTTCTCGCTATAAGAATTTTGGAGGTCCTTCCTTTGGTGCTTCCTTAGTCTTTGAAAAACTTTCGTAGATCTTTAATGTGGGCACCGTTGACGTCGCTGGAATGCACGATCATGTCATCAACATAGACCTCCATTTCTTTATGGATCATGTCGTGGAAGAGGGTGGTGGCGGCCCTCTGGTAAGTGGCTCCGGCATTCTTCAACCCAAATGGCATAACAAGATATAACAATAAGTTCCAGGAGTAGTGAATGAGCGTCTTCTCCGGTCTTCTCGCTGCCATTTTGATTTGATTATAGCCCAACATGCCGTCGATGAAGGATCGACTTTGTGAGCTGCGACGACATCTACCACAATATCAATATTGGGCAGGTGGAAGTCATCTTTGGGCGGCAGCTTTGTTGAGGTCACGAAGTCTACGTATTCTCGACTTTCCCGTTGGGCTTGGAGCGGTCACTATATTGAACGACGGTCGGGTATTCAACTACCCGAATGAAGTTGGCCAAATTGTTTCATGATTTCTTCTTTGACTTGTAGTGACCATTCGGCTTGATGCGGCGAAGCTTGTTTGATCGGCGAGCATCCTGATATGTGGGAATCCGGTGCTCGACTATAGCTGGATCTAGGCCGGGCATATCTTCGTAGGACCAAGCAAATATGTCTACGAACTCTTTGAGGAGATCAATGAGTGCCTTTCTTTCTGGACCTTGGAGGTAGCTGTCGATTATGACTTCTTTGATTTCATTGTCCAGCCCCAGATTGATAACAGACAAGTCTTTAGGAGCTGCTGATAAATGGCCCTGTTCCTGGTACTCAACTGACTTTGCAAGCTCAAGTAGATAATTTTTATCTTTTGGGTCCATTTTATTAAATGATTCATTATTGTAATTATTATTATTTAAGGTGTCTTTCAACGTAGGTGCAACTAAGGAATAAACAAAGACATTTATATTATCATTAAAAGCATACTGTACAAGGTTATTACATTGTTAAGGACCTGGGGTTTGAGATCCTCAACTTTAGGTAGCGGATCGGTAGATGACCAATCCGTAAAGCTAGGGGAAGGAGTAGGAATAGTATATCCAAAGCGGTCTACTAGGTTTGCGGGTGTCAGGAGCGGACCGGTCGTGGTGTACCAATTCTACAGAGGCTTAGAAATAGACTCAAACTCAGCATGGAGCTTTTCATAATCAGTGCCTCTGTCTATCATGCCCAGAAAACTATCCCCTAGACCGTCATCATCTACCAGGGCCAAAGCATAATCATATTGGTCTATAGACCAAGTATTTTCAATGGTGACGGTCTTATATGCAGTGCTACGGGGCTCTAGGGTAATATGTTCCATTCTATCTGTGAGAAGACTGACATCCTCAAAGATTTCCCAACCAGGGCACCTTTTCCCATTCTGGTCTAACCAGGGCTCAGGAAACATGAGATAGGCCTCAGTTTCCCCCTTTCGTACAAAGTAACTATTTATGGTTTTTCTATAGGGTTGGAGAAGGGGATATTCATAAGGACGCTTTTCTCTTTCTGCCTTTCTTTTCTCACGTTTCTGTTTCATGACTGCGGCTACTTCAGTTGGAGTAGGTGTGTATCCTAGAACGAAGGGAGGGATACATTCCTTATGTTCATCTTGGACTAAATTAACTAGTCCTTGCTGATTCCTGCCGAGACCTAGACCAGGCATATAATTCATTTTTCGAAACATGTTTAAAGGGACCATGTTTTCTAGGGAAGTGACTTTCTTTCCAATGATGTCAGTTTCTCGGCCATATTCAATGGCGTTGACCACAGCTTGGGGGATAAACTCAAAGCCACTGAGAAAAATACCAGTGTCCTCATGTTCTATCTCGATGATTGGGATATCCTCGTTTTCCTTATTTTCCACGATCTTATCGGCCAGAATAATTACTATGTGGTCATCATGGATGAACTTGACATGCTGGTGTAATGAAGAGGCTACCCCCTTTACCCCATGGATCCAAGGGCGTCCCAACAACATGCCAAAGGTGGTTGGTATATCCAGGACTCAGAACTCAACCGGCATGTTTAAGGGCCCAATAGTTAACATTAAAGTGACCACCGCTAAGATACATCGACTGGTGTTGTCGTATGCCTTAACTGTCTGTGAGGAAGGAATGAGTTCTGATATCTTTATTCCCAGTTTGGCTAACTTGCTGGCAGGACATACATTCAGTGAGGACCCGTTATCTATCAGAACCCGGGGAACCCGTTTCTCCAAAATTCCCACAGTGATATGAAGAGCATCAATGTGGTTGGTTCCTTCCTTTGGCAGATCTAGATCAGTGAACATGATTACGTTCCCGAAGTGAATGTTCCCGATCATCTGAGTAAGCTCATTTGGGGAGGTTTCAATAGGAATGACTGTCTGACTTAGTGACATAGCCAGTGTATCACGGTGGGTCTTAGAAGCACACAGTAAGCCCCAGATGGAAATGTTGGCCTGGGTTTTCTTCATCTGAGCCAATAAAGTATCTTCCACCGTTCTAGCCCCATTATCTGTTACTTGATCTTTCCAGAGTGGTCACCTCTTTCCGGGTTTGGCTGGTAAGCTCGGCCAGATCGGGTAAGGTGGCTAACATCTCCACCAACCTAAGTGACTTTCTCAATGTTACATGTGTTTTGGCTACCAAGGATAGTGTCCCAAGAGAGCATATTACAGCTAGGCTCTTTTATGGATAAGGATGGAGGGATAGGAACAAGGATATATGGAAGTGGATGTTTATTTATTTCAAACTTGGGAACACAGGAGTTTTCATCAACCTCAATCATGTTGACTTGAGGTAGGGGGTTATTGACTATATTTGATCTGGGTGGAGGCTTTTCAATAACCTTATCATCTATCAGGTCCTAGATAGCATTTTTGAGGGTGTAACATTTGTCGGTGAGGTGACCACTAGAGCGATGGTATTCACAGTACTGGGCATGGTTCCAATTCCTGGGTAGGGGGTTTGGTGGCTTATAATTTTCCAATGGCTTTAGTACTCCTTGTGCCATTAGCCCCTGCAGTATCACAGACTAGGGAGCTTGCAGTTCATCATAATGCCGGTTCTGATTTCTGAAATTTCTGTTCGGGCCATTATTTCCTCCCACTGCATTGACAGACTTGTCCGACCCATAGTACCATGGAACAGAACTATAATTCTGATTAGAAAATGGGGTTGAGGAATTTCCTACCATATTGATGGCTGGTGCTGGTGCGGCGGTCTTTCCTTTGGAGTAACTGAAAGAACTAGGAGGCGTATTGGTTTTTAGTTGGCCAGTCCGTATATCATCATCAATACGGGTTCATATCTCCACTATTTCTTTGAAATTGGTGTAGGGGAGATACCGCATGTGTTCCAGGTAAATGGGCTGGAGGTTTTTGATGAACATTCAGCATGACTCGGTCGGATCCGTCCAAAGGTCTGCTAACTTTCTTTTCCACCGATCGCGAACTCAAAGACAGTTTTTTTTTCTCTTTGGGTGCACGACTCAAGGTCCCTCTTATTTTCAGGATTGGTGTTGTCTTTGTATCTTTCAAGGAACGCCTCAGCTATCTGGTCCCGTGTATTTAGGTGTCTTTATCGGACAACATCAGCCATTGTTTGGCAGCCCCTACTAAGGTGAGGTGAAAATTGGAAGCCATAGCCTCAAAGCTAGCTCCCCTTGACTGCATGCTAGTGGAATAGGATCTCAAATGGGATATAGGGCATCCAGTCCCATCAAACTTTTCTATGTCGGGCATTTTGAACTTTGAGGGTAAGATTGCTGAAGGTTGCAATGCTAGAGCCCGCGTAGAAAATTCCCCTTTATTGAGAAGTTTAAGCATCATGGCCTTCATATTTTCCATGTCGGCCTCCATATTGGTGGCTGGGGGAGTTGGCTGTTGGTATATACTGGCTGGATTAGGGAAGGTTGGGTTAATTTCTTGCTGAGGGATCTGGTGAGGATTCTGGGCTGGATATGGATATTGGGTATTATAAGCATTCTGGGCTGAGTATGGGTATTGGGTTGGATAAAGGTCCTGAGTTGGTGGGTTTTGGGTGGTTTCGGCTGGGCGACCAGGATCATTGAAAGGTAAGTATGTGGTAACTTGGCCTGGTGGGTTAAAGCTTTTTGGGTCCATATGAGGGCTATTTAGGAGTGGGTTGATTATAGGAAAAGGGAGGTCATTTGGGCTTTGGTGAATATTGGTGTTCGGGAGAGGGTATGAGGATAGGACGGGTAAGGAATGGTGTTTGGGTGGTAGGGATTTGGTGGAGGATTGGGATTCGGGGTAGTGGTAATATTTGGGGGGTTAGTGTTTAGCTGAGGAACTAGGTTTGGAGGCACATGAGATGTTGATTCTTCCTGGGGGATTATAGGGGAAAAATTTACCTCGCCACTGGATTTTAGACTTTGGACCAGACTAGCTATTTGGCTCATCATATGGTCAGTCGCTGCACCCAAATTCTGGTCTAGCCACCGTTGCATTCTTTGGAGTTGGAGGCGTACACTAGAGCCCCGAACTCTGTACCCATAGGATTGCATTGTTTACTTTCTGCTGCCATACTGCTCGGATCTGTACCTTCTGAACTTATTCTACCTCTGTCTAATCTTTTTTTTTTTTGTTTTTTTTTTTTAGAGAAACAGGGACGGTACCCTGCTAGATTTTATTAAAATAGAAAAAGGAGGAACAAACTTGAGGGGGACAACCAGCCTTGCCCTTATACATGGGAGGACGGAGGAGCCTGACCTCGAAAGAGAAATACAATTCAAACTGATCAAAAATAAAATCCTAAAATTAGGATTTCCTATGCCTAATATAAGGAGTATCATTTTTGTTCAAAATAATAGAGCCACGAATACGGCTAGGCAGGTCTCGAACATTAAGAAAATGAGTCGAGGATGAAGAGTCACATCCATGGTTGGCCAACTGATCGGCAACGCTATTCGATTCCCTAAAACAATGACGGATGTCAAGGGCAAGCTCCCTTTGAATGGCCTTTATGCGATGAAGAGTAGACCAACATTTCCGTGGGAAAGAATGATCGCCAGTGAGGCAACCAACTAGAACTTTGGAGTCGGCTCAACTATAGCACCACTAAAACCCGCTCTTTTAAGCCATTGGACACCCTCGAGAAGAGCTAGAGCTTCTGCGATAGTATTGGTAGAGGAAGCATAGAACGTGGAAAAAGCGTACAAAAATCACCGAAGAGTTACGGATGATACCACCACCCCCACTAATGCAGGGTTTCCACGAGAGGCCCCATCGAAGTTCGCCTTAACCCGAGAGGACGGAAGCCAACGAATAATCGGATCCGAGAGATATCCGCAGAGACAATATTTGACCGAGGAGCATGAGCATCCATAATAGCCATAAGATCTTTACGAATAGCCATAATAAGAGCAGAGGTAGAGAGACCATGTCCTTCAAAAAAGAAGGAATTTCTGTTTTTCCATAGATGCCACAAAATAATAGAAGGGAGGACAATATAAGCCAAAGATTGCTTGTGAAGGCGACCACCAAGAAAAACATATTTGAGCAATGGAGGATGAGCATGACTTGACATTATATTCTGAACTGAATGTAGCCCAAATGCGATCTGCTGAAAGCGAGTGAAGGAAGACATGAGAGAAAGTTTCCTGAGAGCCCAAAGCACAACAATAACATCTAGAAGCCATCTGAAATCCCCGATGAACAAGAGCTTCATCAATAGGAAGCTTACGATAAAAAGGCGCCACATAAAAACAACGATATCTTTGCGGAAGAGTTCGATGCCAATAGAATTTCGAAGTCAACGGCGGATGAGAGGCCGAATGTCTTTGCCAAGCCGACGAAATCGAGAAGCGGCTCGAAGACGAGAATCAACAAGAGTGTCGAACAGTCCTGGATATAACAGTTCTGAGACTGAATACGAATAATATCTGATGAAGGTAAACAGGTCGCAATAACTGGATTTAAAGTGGAATCACCCAAGAAGAGCTCACGAACCAAGGTAACAGAGAGCTGATCGGGTCTTGAAAGAAGGCCTCCTTCCAGCCATTTATCATACCATGGAGAACAGTTTCCTTTGCCTACAAGCCACTGCATATGATCTTCAACAAAGGGACGGATGGCAAGCAAACGACACCATATGTGAGAGCCTTTTAAAGGGGCTATGAATATTTAGCTGGATGCATATTAGTGGCAAGCGCCACCAAATACTAGCTGGGGACATGTCTTTGTAAAGACCGAATTCCAGCCCCACCTTCTGAAACGGGAGAGCAAACTTGGGTCCAAGAGATCCAATGAAGGCGCTGTTGATGGTCTACTTGGCCCCAAAAGAAATTAGCCAACATACGCTCCACCAAATGAAGAACTGACTTGGGGGGATCGAGCGCAGCAAGCTGATAGGCTGTGATGGAGTGAAGAACGGAGTTGATGAGAGTGATCCTTCCAGCAGCAGAAAGAAAAGGATTAACCCACGAGTCTATACGAGAACGGATTTTCAGAAGAAGGGGATCAAAATATCGTTTCAACTTGCGACCACAAAATAAAGGGCATCCCAAATAGATTAAAGGGAAATCTTTCCGAGCATAGCCTAAAATTTGGAAGCAATAGGCGTATCAGTTGTTGGCATCTTAGCGAGAGGCGTGAAACTACATTTGCCTTGATTAATAGCTTGCCAGATAATTGCTCATAATCGATAGGAGATTCGATGATTGGAGAGGGATCGAGAGCTTCCATTACAAAAAATGATGATATCGTCCGCAAACGATAAATGAGAGATTATCGGACAGCCACTAGAGGAGGAATAAGCCATTCGGGGATTAGAAGAGTGCAATTCATTAAGACTACGGCTGAGAACTTCTGCCGCCAAAATAAAGAGAGCGGGGGAAATAGGATCTCCTTGACGTAGCCCTCGAGAAGAATGAAAGAAGCCCGTGGGAGAACCGTTAACTAGCACCGAGAACCAATTTTCGGAAATTAGCCTCCAAATCATATCTATAAAGGTCTCACAAAATCCAAAACGACGAAGAACCTTTATAAGGTAAAACCAGTCAACTCTATCAAAAGCCTTAGACATATCCGACTTGAATAATATTGGATCGAAACTTTCTTGTTCAGTTTGTCATTAATTCTTGAGCCGAAGAATGTTGTCTGGATGATTAAGCCCTTTAACAAACCCACTTTGATTAAGAGAGATAAGATCGGAAGGATGCCGGCAAGCCGAGTGGCTAGAATCTTAGAGAGCACCTTATTATTGAAGTTACATAGGTGATAGGTGCGAAATCACCAAAAGATGTAGGATTATCCATCTTGGGAATAGTAACAATAAGAGTACTTGTCCAGCTGCGAGGAAGAGAAAAACCAGAAAAGAATTCCAAGATAGCAGCATGAAGATCAGGTCCAATAATATCCCAACAGTGGTGAAAAAATAGACCAGAAAATCCATCCGGACCCGCAGCACTCTCACCATTTAGCGATAAAACAGCAGCCTTAACCTCTTCTAAAGTGGGGTCAGTGGTGAGAGAATGGTTCATGACATCCGTAACAAGAGAAGGAATAGAAAGAATCCTGTCATTATGCGTCGTGGAAATAGCTTGAAGTTGCGCTTTAAAATGGGTCACAGCCTGATCCCGAATAGCTGCATCACTAGAAATAGTTTGCCCATCTGCCCCAGAGATAGAATGAATGTGAAGTTTCCTGCGAGTCTGCTTAACTGAAGCATGAAATAATTTAGTGTTGCCCTCTCCTTCTTTAATCCATTTAACTTTGGCCTTTTGTCGCCAATAAAGCTCTTCATTTTTAAGAGCACGTTTAAGGTTTGCATGAGCTTGAGTCATAGAAGTTCTATCCGTAGGAGATCGGAAGATTCAAAAGAAATTCCAAGCGTTGAACTTCGTCTTCCGCCTTCTTAATATTTGAAAAAATGTCACCAAAAGTATCACGGTTCCAAGCCTTAAGCGCTTGTCTACAAAGAGAGAGTTTTTTCGCAAAAATATACATGGGTCGGCCCGGGATAACTTGCTGCCATATATCCTGAATAAGCTGGAGGAAAGAATGATGAGTGGTCCACACATTTAAAAACCGAAAGGAAGAGGAGTGTGTAGTGACTGCCAAAATAATCTCGAACTAATAAAGGCGCATGATCGGCGAGCAGTGCGACTCAAATGGCGAACTGAAGTTTCGTGAAATAATTCTTTGCCGGAAGTATTACATAACATTCGATCAATACGCTCAAAAATAGAAGCGTTGCCATCAGAATTCCACCATGTGTAGTTCTTTGCTGAATAACCAAGGTCGAGAAGACCAGAAGAGGAAATACAAGAGTGAAAGTCCATTGCCCCAGATCGGTCCCAGCCATTTCCACCAAGTTTTTCTTCAGGAGAAAGAATAATGTTGAAGTCTCCGCCAATCAACCAGGGAGAGGAGCCAATAGTAGAGCTCAAATCGACAATATCGACCATAAATCCCTGCGAATAATATCATCACAGCTTGCATAAACACATGAAATGTAAACTGAAGAGGGCCATTTGAAATGTTTAACTTGGACCGTAAGTTCCGATCGGTGTCTCATGAGAATAGTACAAGTGAAGGCAGATTTGACAAAGAGCCAAATGCATCCCCGAGTGTTCGAGAAACATAATCTGAATTTTAATTTCCTGGCAGTGCGAATAATGTGGCTGGCTGATATTTTAGGCTCAAAAATAGCAAGAAACGTAATATTATGAAGCTTTATAAGTTTTTTAAGACGGCCAATAGAAGGGTCGTTACCAATACCCCGGATATTCCAAAAAATGAGATTAACAGCCATGAGGATTGGAAGGAGGAATCTGAGTTTTGGATCTTGTCTTCATTCTTTGGAGCAGAACTTTATTTTTGGCAGGTGTTGCGCTTTGGAGGAGGGAGAGAAGAGTCAAGATTGAGTTGGTCCATAATCTTTGGACTAAGAACTTCAGCCTGATTAAGATTCTCATCATTATTTTCCATATTGGCATTAAGGTCCATGTCCTCCGAAACCATATTAGGATCATCCACCATGTCTTCATCATCAACACTAATATGTTCACTGAGGGCTGCGAATCTGTTGGGCGAAATAATGGGCTCGACCAGATCTTCAGCAGTAGCTTTAGCTGTGGGCTGAGGGGGCAATCCAGGATCATCCTCGACAACAATGCAATTATTAGTGGGGCTTTGAACAGGAGTAGCAGCCGCATTTAATATGGGTTTTATCAAAGGAGAGGGAGAAGTGCAACCATTATTATTGACATTACCTGCATTACCTTTAGATGGAGGGGCTGATGTCGAGGGCTGAGCAGTGTTGTCATCCTTTGTGTTGTGATCACTTTGGGCGGCGGTGGTTGCTTCGGGGGCAGATGTCGTGGCGGGCAAGTTAACGGATTTCTTAGGAACCCATTGAGTAGTAGAAGGAGGAGGAGGGACGGATGCTGTGGGAGCTTGAGTAGGAGCCGAAGGAGGAGTTTTTATCTTGCATTGAAGTTCCGAATGGCCTTGGCGGAGACAATGAGCACAGTAAAGAGGGGCGTTTTCTGCTTCAATAGATTGCCAAAAGCTTGGGTAGAGAGATCCACAATCTATCCAGATTCTGTGAGGGATTGGCTTAGAGAGATCAATTTCCACACAAACCCTAGCCACACTTGGACGGGTTAGATTTGTGGTGGGTTGATCAAGCATTAACGGACGACCAAAAAGGGAAGCTATTGAAAAGAGGGCTGTTTTATTAAAGAGATGAATGGGCAGTCCCTGAAGCGAAAACCAAACCGGGGCAATAGGACTTTCCACGTCTGGCCTAAAATCTGGGGACCATTTAAAGACTCTCATCGGATAACGGCCAAGATACCATTGATCCTTGATCCACAAGCGCTGAAAATCCTCGTCATGGAAGACTTGGATGAGGATGTGCTTTGCATCAAGATGACCAACAGTGAAAGCCGCTTTCAGCCCAAACGTTTGAAATTGTTTCCGAATAGATTCTAATGAAGGCCTTCCATGCGAGAACTTGCCTATAAGAGTATGCTGGAAGGGTTTCGCTAGAGCTTCAATTATCTCGGCAGAAAGTTTAAGGGAGGGCTCGCCTTTGTATGAAGATGGAGGTATTTGAAAGGCAATGGGGTTTAGGGTTGGAGGGGAGGATGATAGAGCAGCGGCAAAGGATTTTGGGAGGGCTGTAGGGGGATCCGGTGGGGCTGGAGGGGGATCCACCATGGCAGAAGAGTGCGGCAAAGAGAGGACCTAGAGATCGCACCTTAAGTGCGTGTAGTAGTAGGTGTTTAGGGTTTTTTTCCTCTGTCTAATCTGAAACTGATACCCACTGATCTGATTTCTGCACTATTTTCCCGTATCAACCGGCCAGTACTATCTCTGCCTTTCCAAATTCGGGCCAGGTTTCAGAAGAAAATGGGTTATGGAGGTATCGAGGTTTGGTGAAGGCTTTATGGGCTTGAGTACAACGTGCCTTTTATTAGTATATTTTATTATTATTTATTTTTGTTCCCTACAATTGACCTGGGATAAGAACCCGTTTTATTTTGACCTCAGACTTTTCTCGAACATTGGATTCTTTCTCCAGAGTATAGGACCAACGTATTCCACCTACCTTTCGACTCCCCAAGACTGGACTGGTCCCAGGCGAAGGGCCTATACTCTTTCTAGGATCCACCATTCGAAATGGTCTAGGTCGAGCATCTGAGAATTATAAATCAGCCCCTGCTTATTGTTTATATTTACATATTTTTTTTTCATATGCGCACTTATTTATATATTTTTTTACTTGCGCACTTTTATTTTTATTATATATATATATTTTTGACTCTTTTTTTATCATTTTTTTTGACAGGGGCTGACTCACAATCCAGAGATGCAAAACCGGCCCGGTCTATGAAGTGTCCCGAGAAACTATATGCATTCTAGCATTGGCTTAAGGGGTAGGTCGGCCATGGTGTAGGGTAACAATTCGAATTGATATTCCTATATGCGCACGTGTGCGGTATCTAGAAAGCAAGTAAAATCTTTATTCATTTACGATATATATAAACGTAAAAAATATATATAAACGTATATGGCCCTGCCTTGCCGTTATGTGTGGATTTTCTCGCTTTTTTATTTTGAGCGAGCAAGCAAGCACACCGTGAGGTTCCTGGTGCGACCCGCGCCAGCGCCTGGATAGGGAGTGCGCCAGACGGCGGATGCGGGACACCACGCTTCTCGCTTCCACCCTCCCTTGTTTAGGGAAGACGAAATCCAAAGTGCGAGAGGAGTGTTGTCTATAGTAGCACGTTGAATGTGCCTCTGTTTCCCTGAGTGGATTTTGTATCCAATATGGGAACTAATGGTTTTCCATGTCAAGTTATCCCTTATTTCGGGGATAACAGGATATGAGAATGCATTACTCTTCCATTCCCATTCTCCCCTTTATCTTTCAGGGAAAATAGAGAAGTGCAAGAAAGAATATTGCGACGCCCCCACTATGGATTTATTGAAAATAGCCTTATGGCCCATTCAGATCACTATGGGAGCTATAGGTTTCCCGCATCAAGTTATCCCTTGTTTAGGGGATACCAGGATATGGGAATGCATCACTCCTCCATTCCTATTTCTCCCTTTTTTAGGGGAGAACAGAAAGTGCAAAGAGGAAATGTTGCGAGGCCCCACTTGATCGAAAGTTTTAGAGTCGCCATCTTTATTTTAAGGCAAAAATAAAGAAAAACCAAGAAAAAAAAACCAGAGATTTTAAAAAGCGGGTTCGGAGGCTAAGTTACGAGTTGGGAAGGTGCTAGGCACCCAACTCGCCCTTTTGGTCTCGAAAATGGTTTTTGGCTGAAGTATGCTTATTGTCACATTTACTTAGCAAATAAATAAGGTATTATAATG
Source organism: Codonopsis lanceolata (assembly GCA_013146195.2). Classification (NCBI taxonomy): domain Eukaryota; kingdom Viridiplantae; phylum Streptophyta; class Magnoliopsida; order Asterales; family Campanulaceae; genus Codonopsis; species Codonopsis lanceolata. The sequence continues at coordinate 67,140,197 of CM028379.1, read as the reverse complement.
ACAAGGGAAATTTAAACAAATACATTCGTGGTCACATTATTTACGGACTCGCAGTCGTCTCTTTCCAATAATTACAGACACATTTAAAAATATTTGGTCATTATAACGGCTCTATTTAGTATTATTTCCTAACAAAATCCGGGCAGCATTACTGTTTATATATTGATATTGAACCGGACCGGAAATAATACATTTATAAATAAAAACTTTATTGAATAAATGAAATAAATACAAACTTATTTAAAAACATTTTGCCATAATAATGGCTACATTTAGTACTATTTCCTAATAAAATCAGGCGAAAGCACAAGCGCTTATATATCTACATTGGGCGGACGAAATAATACTATTACATAGAAATAAAAGACTTTAACAATAAAAGCTACAAAAGGCGTAGGGGTGTGCTCGCTCTCGTCCTCGGGGAGAGAGTCTTTTTCTCGTCAGTCCGTCCGGTTTGAAGTTGTGTGTTGTTCCGAATTTGGGCGGCGTAATGCGGCTTTCACGAAAGTTACTTTTCGGCCTCGGATCGGGCGGGTGTAATGCTCTGTTTATTTCTCGGTTGTTTGTTTGACCGGAAAAGGTGAATTTGGACAGAGTAGCGGCTACTCGGCTATTTCGGCCTTTTAAATCCGAGACGCAGCAACAAGCGCTCTATCCACGATTTTTGGACCGGGAAAAGGGGTGGATACCTAGTCGGGGGGCTAAGGTACACTTCTACCTGGGTTGGATTTGTGTTTGGCGGAGGTTTGGTAGGGTTTCGAGGCTTTTGTGGGTGATCTATCGGTATTTATTTCTTCAACAGAACGAGAACTGCGAGAGAAATTTTTCTGCATGAATTGAACACCGAATGAAGGAGCCGCCTGACACCTCTATTTATAGGAGGAGGTGGGACATCGCCGAATTTTAAGATTTCTCTCCGTGCATCGAGGGTTGTACACATCGCGTTGGGCCAGAATTGCATTTTACGGAGAAAACTTTGAGTGAGCAAAGTTGTGTTGAGAGAAGGTTTGGGCGCCATTTCCCATAGGAGGTTTGGGCGCCAAGCCCAAACTTTTAGGCCAAGCTAAACCTCAAACATTGCTTATTTTTGACAATTTGGTCCCCCGCAGCTGCGATTTGTCCTTTCGTGCATCTTGCTTTGTCCTTTTGCAATTTTGACCTCAGAAACTTGACATTTGTTAATGTTTTAAGAGTTCTTGATATTTTATGTCATGTCATGTATCTTGGAGTACGAAATTGGGGTGTCACAGAGCCCCTCAATCGATGGAGTCTACGGCTAACCCGTAGAAGCTTCTTGAGTAGGCAACATCGTTGATAAGAATAGACTCTCCAATTTCGTTTTTATTTCAAGCGAACGAGAAATATGCAGCTGGTAGCGAAGCTTATAATGCAACAGAATTTATTAAACCTCCATATCCTAGACATTTTTAGTCGGTTATAAAAGCCGAGGTTATCGCGGTTTTTAAGCAAATCATCAAATTAAATGCTCGATGGTGGACACTACTAATGTAGGCTAACTACGTATCACTTAATAAAAGGAATCGAGACCAAGCGTAGTTCGAAACCTAAGCCGAAACAAACAACTAATTGAAGAATGCGATTTGCTTAAAAACCAAGAAAATGCTCGCCCGCCGCGCCCCTGGATAGGGGTGCGCGTCCGCAGTGCGTGGATGCGTGACATCCACTTGCTCCCGTTCGGCCTCCTTGTTTAGGGAGATCGAAATCAAAAGTGCGGGAGGAGTCTTTGTCGAATAATGCGCGTTGGAATGCGCCTCGGTTGCCTTTAGTGGATTTTTGATCCAATATGGAGCTTTGGATTTTCTATGTCAAGTTATCCCTTGTTTAGGGGATACCGGGATATAGGAAAACATCACCTTTCCATTCACATCCTCCCTTGTTTAGGGGAGAGCATTGAAAGTGCAAAGAAAGATGTTGCGGCGCCCACTATGGATTTTATGAAAATAGCCTTATGGCCTATTTCGGATCACTATGAGTGCTTTGGGTTTTCTACGTCAAGTTATCCCTTGTTTAGGGGATACGGGACATAGGAATACATCACCTTTCCATTCCCATTCTCCCTTTTTAGGGAGAGCATGAAAGTGCAAAGAAAGATGTTGCGAGGCCTTGGATCCAAAATGTTTTTAGAGTCGCCATCTTTATTTTAAGGCAAAAATAAAGCAAAACCGAAAAAGAAAACGAGATGAAAAAACGGGTTCGGAGGCTAAGTTACGAGTTGGGAAGGTGCTAGGCACCCAACTCGCCCTTCGGTCTCAAAGCGGTTTTTGGCTAAAGTATGCTTTTTGTTATATTTATTAAGCAGATAAATAAAGCATTAACGCCTACAAATACATCCATTACATCTATATTATTCTGGACTTGAATGCAGACTCTTTTGCAAACAATTACAAATATACTTGGAAATATTTGGCCATAGTATGCGACTACATTTAGTATTATTTCCTAACAAAATCCGGCATATAGCTGCTTATATATTGATATTGAACCGGACTGGAAATAATACCATTACAAATAAAGACTTTATTGAATAAATGAAGTAAATAAATACAAACTTATCTAAAAACATTTTGCCATAATAACGGCTACATTTAGTACTATTTCCTAATTAAATCCGGGCGACATAAGCGCTTAAATGGCTACATTGGGCCGGATGGAAATAATACTATTACATGAAAATGAAAACTTAACAATAAAAACTTACAAACGGCGTAGGGGTGTGCTCGCTCGTCCCTCGGGGAGAGAGTCTTTTTTTTGCAGTGCAGTGCGGTTGAAGTTGTGTGTTGTGTGAATTTGGGCGTGCGCTCACGAAAGTTACTTTTCGGCCTCGGGATCGAGGCGGGGTAGCTAGCTGTTTATTTACGGTTGTTTGTTTTCTTGGAAAAGGCTGAATTTGGGCGGAGTAACGACTTACTCTTGGCTGATTTGGCCTTTTAAATCGAGGCGAGCAAGCTGCTCTATCCACGATTTTTGGACCGGGGAAAAGGGGTGGATACCTAGCTGGGGGGCTAAGGTACACTTCTACCGGTTGGATTTGTGTTTGGCGGAGGTTTGGCAGGGTTTCGAGGCTTTGGAAGGTGATCTCTCGGTATTTATTTCTTCGTAACGAGGGCCTTGAGAGAAATTTTACGCAAAAGGTGTCTTGAATGAAGAGCCGGATGCCTCTATTTATAGGAGGAGGCTTTGGGACATCGGCGGAATTTTGAGATTTCATCACACGGTCGTGGTGAGCAATTGCATTTTACGGCAAATTGAATGAGTGAGCGATGGGAGAGTTGGGTTTGGGCGCCACCCATGGGAGGTTTGGGCGCCAAGCCCAAACCTTTGGTAGGCAAGCCTAAACCTCAAACTTGCTCATTTTTGACACTTTGGTCCTGCGGTTTGTCCTTTTGTGCATCTGCTTTGTCCTTTTGCAATTTTGACCACAGAACTTGACATTTGTTAATGTTTTAACAGTTCTTGATATTTTATGTCATGTCATGTATCTTGGAGTGCGAAATTGGGGTGTCTGAGCCCCTCAACGATGGAGTCTGGGTAACCCGTAGCTTCTGAGAGTAGGCGAACATCGTTGATTAGAATAGACTCTCAATTTCGTTTCATTTCAAAGCGAGGGAGAAATATGCGGGCAGCGGTTATAATGCAACAATTTATCAAACCTCCATATCCTAGACATTTTTAGTCGGTTATAGCGAGGTTATCGCGGTTTTTAAGCAATCTGCAAATTAAATGCTCGATGGTTGGACCTACTAATGTAAGGCGCCTCGTATCCCTTAATAAAAGGAATCGGACCAAGCGTAGTTCGGCCTAAGCGAAACAAACAACCAATTGAAGAAGAAAAGATTTTCATGTTTTTGAAAAGCCGTATTCTTAGGTCCGAAACCGTTGTCAAATACGGTATGAAGATTTTTGTGTTTTTGAAAACCATATTTCAACCGGTCTATATCCGCCGTGGTGGAAATATGTTAAGAGATCAATCTCAAAATTGTGTAATGCGGTGGCCATATCTCCGATTTCCAAACATAATAAGAGGACCTTGATTTTGCGTACTCGGCCAGGTCAATACACGTCATCGAATACGATAAAAATTTTCTTCAAATTTTTCAAAAATTGCGTATCAATCGGCCAAAACCGGTTGGATCACGATAAAGAGTTTTCTTTTCTTCTTCCTTCTCTTTTTTTTTTTTTTTGAATATTCCTTTTTTTTTTTTTTTTTTTGAAACAAAAACCCTTTTGAAAAAAGATTTTTCTTTTATTTTAGAAGGCAAAATAAAATGAAATCTTACCTTCCTTACCTTTCTTACTGTTTGCTTTTGATTCTTGATTCGGTGATTTGGCTATTTCTGTTCGACTTTTCCTTCTTTTTTTTTTTGTGACGGTCGAGCCTACCAAAGTAGGTTGCCTACGTATCCCTATTCAGGGAATCAGACCAACATAGTTCATCCTACTGGGAACTTTGGTGTGTTTTTTTTTTCATCATTTTTTTTCTCTTGATCGATTTTTCTTTTCTTTTCTTTTTTTTTCTTGCTTTATTGATTTTTTCTTTGCTTTGATTTTTTTCTTTGATTTTTTTTTTAAAGAAGAGGAATTTACCTTTCTTCTGGATTTTCGACTTTTACGCTTGCGGTAGTTGACTTCTTGGGAGATATGAGCTTTTCTTGTCTTTTGGGTGAAAGATCATCAAATGTGGTTAACAAAATCACTTTTGTTAACTTTCTGTTAAGTTTCAGGGATCACTTTGCAGCTTTGAAATTTGGGGGACTTGAGTGCTGATGTTGAATTGCTTGGAGGGGGAAAAGTGAAAATTTCACTTTTTCCTCCCTTTTGTTTTCTTTCTTACGGGAGAATGAAGGCAGAAGCCTTCATTCTTTCTTCCCTGCTTTCTTCTCTGCCTCCATTGACGACGAAGGTGAGTTTTCTTTTTATTTTTTTTATTTTCTCTCCTTTTCTCAATTTTCTTTCGCCAAAAATTTTGTTTTTCTGTGCAGATGGCTTCTTCTTCTAGAGCTAGGAAAGGAAAGGCGCCGATGGACCAGAATCGGTGAGAAAAACAAGAACTCCCTCCTTTGATTCGAAACAAAATCGGTTATTATTATTCACGGCATGGTAGGGGCAATTTGGTGAGGCGGTACAAGCACGTGTCGAATCTTCACGATTCAATGTGAGTATGATTTTCCTCCACCCATTTGGTCAATTTTTGAATCTGCTCAATTTACGTCTTTGTTTTGGACTTTTGGAGCATATATATGCAGCTTATGATATTTATACATGTGATTTATAGACTGAAATGATGCAAATTTGGTAATAATGCATGAAATTCGGACAATTTATTTTTGCGATGCCCAAATTGAACTAGTAGTTACTATTTGACTCTTACTATGCATAGTTTACAATGTTAATGCAAATAAAGCTATATGATGCATGTTTAAGTCCTGAAAATATTTTTACATGGCATATATTCACATGACGGAATTTTCGGAATGAAATGCACAATTTTCTGAACACATTTTTCGGATACATTTTCGGATATATACATGACTTAACAGATATATTTTATGTACTAGAATTTATTTTTTATTCACACTAATGTTGTAGGGATATAAGAAATGCCAAGTAGATATTATTTTTCCATGGCAGGTGGCATTTTAAATTTCTTTTTCGTGCATTCCCGATACAGCTTATTGACTAATAAATGCAAGAAATGATGCACGTATCATTTTATTTTGATGCAAATGTGATGCTGAATATACAATGAGATGTTCTTCTTTTTTTTCTTTTGATGTGAAGGCATAAAATTTTTTTTTACACAAATGTGAAAATAAAAGAAATATGGCATGTATATTTAAATGCAAGGTATATACCCTATATATATATATATATATATATATATATATATATATATATATATATATATATATATTTTTAACATGTTGACATGTATATTCATGCAAAGTCTTTTATGTACTAAAAAAAATGATAATATGGATTTTTATGTACAAAAATAATTTTTAATACATATATACTTTCTTTTCTTTTTGTTTGTTATATATATATATATATATATATATATATATATATATATATATATATATATATATATATATATATATATATTACCCTTTTTTTTTTTTGAAAAATATGATGTATTGAATGTACAAGAAGAAAAGGGTTTGTGAGATACTTACCTCGATTTTCCTTCTCTTTCTTTTGTTTCCAGGAGCGCGGGGTTTTGGATAAGGTCAGGGCTTCTTGCGCCAGTGTTTCTGATATATTTTGATTGATGCCTCCGGCAGCTCAGACGTTAGTAGATGACATGGGTCTGGGAGTCTTTATGCGGGCCTTTACTCCCTTCCGTAGTTACAAAGCCATTTTTGACGTGCTGCGAAACTTCTGGTGGGATACCACCCATACTTTCCACCTCAGCTGGGGGGAGATTACCATGACTCCCTGTGACTTCGCGGCTATTACTGGTATTTCTACCGTATTGGCGGAACGACTATACTCTCATGAGCGTCACGGCGAGGTGGAGGATCTTTTGGGATTCGAGCCCAAGTACAAAAGCGGTGATGAGGTAACTATTCGTAGCGTGAAGACATGGCTTTTGAGGAATCTTTGGGCGGGTTGATCCAGGGATAAGCGGCTGTTGTGACCCGTCTTGCCCGGACATTCTTATTCTTTTTCTTGGGCACGTCTCTCTTTGCCAATGCCTCTACTTCTTTGAGGATTTCCTTACTGAGCTGTCTCCGAGATCTGGACCGGGTGATTGAGTATGACTGGGGGCAGGCTGGCTTGGCTGAGCTTTACTTCAATATGGATAAATTGAGTCGGAACGACTCGAAGGTGATGACTGGTTTTGCCCCTGCCTGGGAGGTACTTTTTTTTTTATCAGCATATATATATTTTCTTCACATATATTTTTATTTTGCTGACTTTTACCTCTTTGTGTTTTTTTTTTTTTTCAGGTGTGGGCTTATTCTGTTTTTGACTTTTTACCAGGCACACTGCGTAGCGACGTCCTTGGCCCACCCTATCTGCTCAAATTTGTAAATACGAATCGGAAAGAGACGGACGGCTGGGGTCAATATGTTGAGTCATTGGATCTGCAGGACAGAGTGGCGAGCTCAACTTCTGGTTCAGTGACTTTATTCCCTTGGAAGCATCTGGTAGGGCCAATCGAGGTAACTTTGCTTTTGAGTTGTTGCCGGATTTTAATGGTGTCCATTATGTGTGATTCGCTGTATATGGGTGAGCGGGTCAATCGCCAGCATGTCTCATTTACGGTAGCTCCGGTGGTACCTCCTCCACCTCCTCCGCATGTGATTGAGCCACATCTCATACCAAACAGGCTCCGGTACTTGGACAAATATAAGATGCCTCTCAGTGACTTCCCAGTGATATCTTATGAAGACTTTTTGAGGACAATGCTTCATCCTCCTCCTCCTCCTTATGTGATCGGGAGACGGGCATCTGTCGATGGTGCTTGGGCTGAGCCTTCTTCACCTGTTTTGGATGCATGGCTCGAATTTTCCATGCCTGACGATGCTTTTTCCTCTTTCCCATACCGGCAAGATGGCAGGCTCATAAGGGAAGTTCTTCCAGATGTAGAGATTCCTGAGGAGTATCGCGTCCCTGATCAGGCTCGCACGGTATATTCATCACTCCCTCTTTTTTCTTGGCTGACTGATGCTTTCTTTCTAATAATTTTTTTTTCAGGTCAAAGTATCCACCTACAAAAGACTCTTGAGGGGCTTTGTTGGCATCAACAAATTATATCAACGGCTGATAGATGATTATTCATGTCGGAACAATGAGGCCATGCGGCAGACCAGACGCCGTAGTGACGATGATGATGATGATGCGGACGTGGGACCAAGCCGTGCCGAGGCGGATCGCGTCGATGGCACGTTGGGTCCTCGAGTCAGGGGAGGGGGTTTGAGCAGAGGCAGAGTATCTTGTGACTATTAGCTTATTTTCCTGCACATGTCAGCTTTTTTTTTTTCTTTTTGTCTGTAATTAGTAATTAGTATCTGTACAAATATGAAGGATGAAATGCGACATAATTTTGAATGATATGATAAAATAAAATGCACACTCAAAATACATGCAAAAAATAAACTATATCGACTTCTAATGGTAAGGGCACGCTGTTTTTTAGAAATAAATTCAGAAAGAATACACCTTCAATTTTGAGGAGGCTTTTTTGGCGATTTGCGGGTAGACGCCTCTTCCTGTGCGAAGAAGCATAATTGGAGCCATATAGCCTTCTTTTAATATCTGCTAGGCTTTCCAGCGATCAGACGAGGGATTAATGGGTGATTTGGACAGAAACCGGCACAGCAGGACAATAAAGGAGCAAGTTTGGGCATGGCCTATAAGAGGTTTAGGCGCCATGCCCAAACTCCATAATGAGGCGCTAAGCGGCCTCCACAGGAGCTTTTCTTGGCCTTGGTCACCACTTGTTTGTTCAGTTTGTCGATTCTCACGATTTTACGCTATAAAGGGACTCGGCGAACCTGAATTTTTCACGCCAGCTTCTTCTTTTCAGTCTGTTTCATCTTTTCTCAGCTTCTCTTTTTCAATTGCTCCGTCTTCTGTCAGAGAGAGTTTTATATTTCTGCTCTAATGGCTGCCCCATACCATACCCCTTTAGAATTAGAAATTTACCAAAATGCCCTCGACTTATGGATTCTTGCCCTCGGCGTGGTAGATTCGATCATCTTTTTGGCTTGAGTGCCTTCTTTCTACGGAGGAATATTGTGATCAAGCGGGACATCTTTGAGGAAGCGTCCGGTCTCGTTCAGATCATCTTTTTAACTTTGGGATGAATGAAATGTGCCCGACTTATGAAGAATTTTGTGCTATGCTGGGAGTTGCTGCTACTCGTAATATTGCCATTCCTTCGCCCCGGAGACGCCCTTACATGGCAATTATGGAGCTATTCCGCCTTTGCTCGCCAAGCCACCGGGCTTCTATAGAGGGAGAACCCGACTTGACCGTTCTTCCGCGATCATTCACAGAGTTCATAGAGGACGGCGTGGACTATTTGAGGCGCCGGTTGACGGCTCTCTTTTTGTGCCTAGTGGGAAGGTATCTGCTGGTAAGCCCCCAAGGATTTATTGATGTGCGCGTGGTGGACCTTGCTTTGCAAGCTGATCGATGTATTTTATACGTCGATTTTATATACTTCTATGACTTAAATTATGCTATTTCACGAGTCTTTTGAGTACTAATATATGTTTTCGGTGAGTTTTGTAAGTTTCAGGATTATAGTGAAAATACGCGAAACTCCAGGGTTTTAAGTGCAAATTACAAGGAAGAGAAAAATTGAAGAAAAATGAAAATGCAGAACGGACACCTTGCGGACGCAGGTGCCTCGGACTGCTGCGACGCCAAGGTAGGCAGTATAGGCCCCCGAAGTCAGCAATCAAAGAATCAAAAGCCAACCACACTGGAGACCTTGCGGACGCAAGGTATCCAGCACCTTGCGACCGCAAGGTAGGCAGAATGCGACCTTTTCGGATTTTCACACAGTCATTCGATTCAATCACAACTCCCAGTATATATAGAAGTCGGTCCGAGCCTAAGCATAAGGAGGACGGGCTGGAAGCTCTCTTTACATAGATTTTAGGTAGTTTTAGATTGTATAACATAGTTAGGTTTTGTAATTTCAAGAATTGAAGATCAAATCATGTCTCCCATCATCTCCATGTGCTGTTCATCGTCTATGATGAACTAAATCATCCCTAATCTAGGAGGTGGGAGGTAACTTGTATCGAATTTATGTTTTGATTCATTTATATATGTCTATTCAATGCTTGTTGATTGTGTTGTTTATCAATCCCTATATTATTTTGTTTTGAACAAATGAATGTAATCGCAAATAATAAAGGCTTAGAGGTGCGGATAAGCTGCATGACCAAGTGCATATGTCGTACACGGCTCACCAACACAATAAATTGGACCTATCGAGCACGAGAGTGATAAGTTAGGACCGGTTCTTACATGATCTAGGTGACGGATAGATCATAAATCTAGGTGACAGACTAGATTGATAGTTCTGTGCTTAGGATATAGAATGGGTGAATTTTGCGGGATGGAGGCTGAACCAATTGTTCAACAGGACTATATCTATTTTTAGTGAGCGAACCCAAGACATTGAATGACATTATTATGAATTGAACATAAAGGAGATATAAGTGAAACCCGAATCCTAGATTTCCACTCACCATAAGATCTTCATATACATTATTCTTGTCTAATTAGTTAAACATCTATAACTAGTAGTTTAGAGTAGAATTAAACATAAAACCCCCCTTAGGTTAATAATTTGCTATCTATAATCGCTTGTTCGTGATCACTTGTCTCTCGTGGGTTCGACCCTTGCTTCCGAGTCTATTCTATAATAGTCTTGTACACTTGCAAGGAAATAGATAAAATAAAACATCGATCAAGTTTTTGGCCATTGCGGGGACAAGCTAGTTCACGTAGTTAGTTTGTAGGTAGCGTAGTTTTTAATTTAATTTAGTTTTTAGTTTAATTTTACGTTTTTATAAAAAATAAAAATACAAAAAGATTTTATTTTATTTTATTTTAATAGTTATTTGTTTTTAAATTGCTTTAATTTATTTGCATGCAAGGTCGTAGATCTATAAATATTGTTAAAAGATACCAAAAATATTTTGAAAATCTAGCTTTCGAGCTTGATAATCAAGACCAACTGAATCGAGAGGATCCTCTGGTTGATCCTACAATGGAAGATAATAACAATAATCGTAATCCTGAAAACCTAGTTGACCCAGTCAATAGGAATCAAAGACAAGAAGAGCCTGCAAGAAGAAATATGGAAGTAGTAGTAAATCAAAGAACTATTAATGATTTCAGTAGACCTTCATTAAATGTGGTGACATCATGTCTAGTCTTGCCGGATCTTTGTTAGGAATTTTGAGCTAAAGGACATTATTTTAATGCCATACCATCTTTTCATGGGATGCCCCATGAAGATCCTGTCAGTTTCTTAAGAGAATATGAATACATGATGAGTACTTTTCCTTTAGGAGGGTTGACTGAAGATCAAATTAAAATGAAATATTTTCCCAGTGCATTAAAAGAATTGGCAAAGAGATGGTTTATGAACCTAAACACCAAACAGTGTTTTTACTTGGGCACAATTATATGATTTGTTTATGAGCAAATTTTACAAACATGCATCTCTTACAGTATAGAAAACAAATCATGTCATTCCAAAATGAACCGAGGTGAAACATTCCATGAGTCATGGGATAGATTTAAAAATCGCTTATTATGTGTCCTCATCATAATTTGGCTCAACATGTGTTAGTGCTTCAATTTTATCATGGTCTTTCGCCAGGTTTACAAACTATGGTTGATAGTGCAGCTGGTGGTTCTATTAATAGAATGACACCAGAAGCACTAGAAGAATTATTTGAGATGCTAAGTATTAATTCCCAACAGAAAAGTGCTAGAGGTAAAAATAGGAGCCTATATCAATTGCAAGATAATTCAAATACACAAGCTCAATTTGAAAATTGGCAAATTCAAGAAGCATGTGCTCTATGTGGATTATATTCTCATGCTACTAATTTTTGTCCGTCAAGTGCTATGTATTACGACAGGCTAATGCTATGAATATGTATCCTCAAAGGCCAAGGAATGATCCTATTCAAATACATATAATCACGGTTGGAGGAATCATCCTAACTTTTCTTGGGAGGAAATAAGCCTTTGCAACCTCAACAATTCCAACCTCAACCACCACACCTCCGTTGCCAAATCAAAATCGGTTGAGAATTGAAGAAGTTCCCAAGCAAGAGTAGCTAGTAAAGGTCAAGCGACTTTGATGAAGTACATGCTTGAAGAAATTGAAAATCGAAGAAACATATTGAAAGTTCGAAGCAAATAAAAGAGAAGGGAAGTTCCTAGTCAAAGCGAGCAAGCTAAGTCAATCACCGTCTGCTTGATGGTAAGGTGATAGGTGAAGAGGTAAGTTTGATCCTTCTTCCAATATGCATGCTACGTAGAAAATTAAGAAAAGTAATAGAAAAGAAATTGAAAAAGATAGTGATAGTGATAAAGTGATTGATGATTTAAGTAATCAAGAGGTAGAAAAAGAAAAAGAAAGTAGAAGTAGAGTTAGAGGTTCCAAATAAGGAACAAGAAAGAAAGAAGAAATTCAAAATAAAGATAATACAGGTTGAAGTAGATAAGAGTTAGATCAAGAAGAAGAGGAACCTATGTGGCTCCACCACCTATGTTCCTCCAATTCCGTTCAAAGAAGACTTATGAAAAACCGAATGGACAAACAATTCACGGAAATTTATAATATGTTATCCAAAGTAAATGTTAATTTACCTTTGCTTAATGTTATTAAAAATATTCGACATGCAAAGTTTTTCAAAGATCTTCACTCTAAGAAACACAAGTTTGAAAACAACGAAAGATTGTTGTTTAAAGCGTCGGTTGTTTACAACAAGAATTACCACCTAAGTTGAAAGACCCGAGTAGCTTTAATATCCAAGTCTCCTTGGGAAGCTCTAAAAGATGAAAGCAATGCTAGATTTAGGAGCAAGTATTAACTTGATGCCTTTCTCGGTCTATAAACAATTAGGTTTAGGAGAACTAAAACCCACTAATATGCAATTACAATTAGTGATCGCTCGGTTAAATATCCCTTGGGTATAGTGGAAGATATCCTAGTTCGGGTTGATAAATTAATCATACGATGAGACTTTGTGGTTCTAGAGATGGAAAGGAAGATATGCACTAATAATGAAGTCCCAATATTGTTAGAGCAGACCATTTATGGCAGCGCTAATACAATGATTAATGTGAAAAATGGTAAACTCACAATGTCGGTCCTAGGTGAAAGAGTTGAAATTTACGTGTTTGATGCTATGAATAGACCTAGTGACATGAGTGCTGTTTTTCAATAGATGAGATTGAGAATTATCAGCAAAACTTTTGAAGAAGAGGAAGATTATGAGAGAGATAGATTTATTGTCTATGATGATAGCCTATTCCTCCCATAAAAATTGACATTGAGGAAATTGAAGAGAAATAGAGGAAAGAAGAAGATTAGAGAAAAGCTAGAAGCTAGTAAAAGAAAGATGAAAAGAGAAAAAGGTAGAATCGAGAAAATAATTACGATGAGTCAAAGAGAAAGTAGTAGAAGAAAGTTATGAAATCAAAGAAGATGAAGTAGAGATTCTAAATCTCTCTTTGAAGAAATTGAGATAGAAGATATTAAGGAAGAAAAGCAAGAAGAGAATAATGAGGCTAAAATAAAAGAAACTATTAAAGAGTAGAAAATTCTAAATTTATGCCTTCCATTAATTCTCCCAAAGTCGAAAAATTAAAGCCATTACCATCCCACTTAAAATATGCATTTTTAGGGAAGGTAACACTGAGTATAGCTTACAAAAGAAGCAAATTTGTTAAAAGTTTATGGACACATAGAGAAGCTTTAGGATGGTCCTTAGGCGACTTAAAAGGAATTAGTCCCTCTATGTGTATGTAAAATACATTTAGAAGAAGGTAGTAAACCTTCAGAAAGACAAAGAAGACTTAACCCACACATGGAAGAAGGCTGTTAGGAAAGAAGTTCTTAAGCTCTTAGATGCGGGTATAATTTACCCTATATCGAGATAGTAAATGGGTTAGTCCTTCAAGTAGTTCCTAAAAAGTCGGGGAATTACGTTGTTAAAAATGATAAAAGATGAATTAGTCCCTACGAGGACTATAGCTGGTTATAGAATGTGTGTATCGATTTGCGTAAATTAAATGCGGCAACTAGGAAAGACCACTTTCCTTTGCCATTTATTGACCAAATTCTTGAAAGATTAGCAGGTCATGAATATTATTGTTTCTTGATGGTTTTTGGATATAATCGGATCCACATTTTGAAGACCAAGAAAACAACCTTTATGTCCCTTTGGTACTTTTGCTTTTAGGAGAATGCCTTTTGGGTTGTGTAATGCACCGCTACTTTTCAAAGATGCATGATTTCTATATTTTCAGATTTAGTTGAAAGATGCGTAGAAGTTTTCATGGATGATTTTTCAGTTTTCGGAAATTCTTTTGATCACTGTTTAGAAA
>CM028379.1:67092811-67125973 GCA_013146195.2 Codonopsis lanceolata | reverse complement strand
GGAATAAATTTAGATGTTCGTTCATATAATCTATCTTTTCGCCTTTACATCTCTATGTGATCTTGATAAAATGATTTATCCTTTGAAAAGATATTCTCTAATTTAATTCATCATTTGAAGAAGGATTAAGCGTCGTTGTTCTCGATCATATAATCGTGTACAACCACTTAAGACTTCTTAAAAATCTAAGCCTAAATATTTTCGCCGCTCAAACTCTTTTCACACAAGCTTTTTGATTTGTCGACGGTTCACCACAGAGTTCATAACACGGCCGAGAGCAAGTCTGTGCCTGCTTTGTTCGATAACCCAGACATGCTCTAATAGTTAACCGCCTATGCCACTAAAACCTATACTCATGTGATATCCAAAAGAAAGTTTTTTATGGTATCATAGGCTATTCACCCCCTCTAGCCTATTTGAGCATTATTGTAGACCCACACCTTTCCCCTTCACCCGAGCTGAGATAGCTCGCACTTATGAAGGAGCATAATCGAAACAACTAGCTCGGTCAACCCTTTTCACGAGCAAAGATACCCCGTACTCGCGAAAAAGAGAATAATCGAGATAACCTTTGACCATACTCGAACACCAACTTTTAAAACAAGCAAGAAAAAATCCATGCCTGCCAAAAGCCTAATCGAGTTCGCACCAAACCCTAAAAGTAGGATACTTAAAAAATAAGACTCAATGCATGCTTATCCATTTCATCCCCACTTACATCAAATCAAGAAAAAGTGCAAAATTCCAATCAACGATAATATTTCTTCAAGTGATCTGCATGCCATGGGTGCTTAAGCTCGATGCCTTCCTTTACAATTCTGACTACTTGAAAGGCCCTTCCCAATTAGGAGAAAGCTTCCCCCATTCTGCTCGATGGCCTGTTGCTTCAATTTTACGGAGAACCCACTTGCCCACAGCAAATGACCGACCACGAACCCTTTTATCGTGGTGGGCCTTTGCTCGTTGATTATAATTGGCCATTCGCATCTTAGATTCCAATCGTTTTTCCTCCACCAAATCAAGATCGGTTGCCCGAGCTATAGTGTTGGATTCTGTATCATATACTCTATGATTGGGCAAGTACATCTCCACCGGTGCCATGGCCTTAGATCCATAAGCCAATGAAAACGTTGTTTCACCCGTGGGCCCTCTAACTGTAGTTCTGACCGCCCACAAAGCTGATGGCAACTCATCCACCCATCTTCCTGCCTTATCTTCAAGATTTCGCTTAAGGACGTGCATGACTTGCTTATTGGCAGCTTCAGTTTATCCATTACCTTGAGGATATGCGACAGATGACTGCTAATGCTTCACAAGCATCTGCTCGCATGGTTTTTTGAATTTCTCTTAAAAATGTGTCCCGTGATCAGAAACTATAGCCCTAGGTACCCCAAAACGGTACCATATATGCTCGTGTACAAAATCGATAACATTAACCTCACTGATGGTTGCCAAAGGCTTAGCTTCTACCCACTTTGTGAAGTAATCAACAGCCACCACCGCGTACTTAACTTTGAACGAACCAAGGGAAAATGACCTATCAGGTCTATACCCCACATATCGAACGGCCATGACGCCACCACAGAGTCCGCTTCAGTAGAAGGTAACCGAGGTATATCGGCAGTATCAACGCTGACACTTATCACATTGTCGAACATAAATTTCTGCATCTCGCCTCAAAGTAATCCAATAAAACCCTTTAGCCAAAACCTTTTCTGCCAAAGACCGTTGACCTGGGTACCCTCCACATTTTCCCTCATGAATTTCACCCAATATGTCCTCGGTCATCTCTGGCCGCACACACCTAAGCAAAGGCCTAGTATATGACCGCCTGTAGAGAATCTTATCCAAAATAATATACCGGCATGCTCGGTTCTGAATAGTCCGAGCTTCCGACTTGTCCTCGGGCAACGTTCCCTGCTCGATCTAAGCCTTCAGACCATTTATCCAACACTTCGCAGCAGGCTCAATGTCTATGATCACCTCCTTCTCTATCACTGGGATCATTAAATACTCAATCATGACCGCTGGATGCAAATATTGAATTTCATCCCCGGCCATCTTGGAAAGGTAGTTCATACAAGCTTGATATTATCCTCTCGCGACCAATTCCGCACCAGCCTCCCAAGTAATCAAAATCCTTCAAAACCTCCTTCACCATGGTACAAGAGTTAACCGTAATCGGATGATGGATAGCATAATCACCCTTGACTTGGTTCACGACCAATTGCGAATCATACGAGATTATTATCTCGCTCACGATTCTAACATCTTGCGCGAGCTAGCCCCGCGATCAAAGCCTCATACTCTGCTTGGTTATTTGATGCTGGAAACTTGAAACGCAAAGCCTTTTCAAACTCTATATCCTGCTCGGGTGGAACTAATACAAGACCTGCTCCACTTCCCAACCTGCTAGCCGAGCCATCCACATGTAACTCCCAACAATAATTTGGACGAGGCCGTTGAATAGGAACATTTGTTGAGGCAGTCTGGGCAGAAACTTCTTCCCCGCATGAATCCTTGAAACTAGTCTCAGACACAAAGTCTGTCAAAGCTTGTGCTTTAATTGCTCACCGAGGCTGATAGTCGATCTCAAACTCGGTCAATTCAATAGACCAGGTGAGCAAGTGTTTACCGTGAGAACGGCTTGTGCAATTTTCCGAGAGGTGTGTCTCAGATACACAATGATGGGATGTGTAAAAATAAGCTCGAAAGTTTCCGAGCATCAACAACAAGTTTAATAAGCCAATTTTTCTCAGATTAAAATAATGTCCTCCACCGCGGTGAGGGCCTTAGAAACATAATACATGTGATTTTGGAGATTACATTCTTCCCTAACTAATACATAATACATACAACCGCTTTCAGACAGTCGCGAGATACACAAACAAATTATTCCAAGGACCGGCCGCTTAACAAAGGAGGCTATCCCAAATATACTACCAACTGCTTGAAAGCCTCTTGACATTATTTCGTTCATTCAAACCCTTTGTTTCCTCGAAGCACCTTGAAAAATGGCAGCACCTTTCTCGTCGACTTGGAAATAAAGTGACCAAGGGCTATAACCCGACCATTAAGCTCTCGGACATCCTGATGCAAGAGGAGGCTTCATTGTGACCAATGCCTTAATTTTTTCCTAAGTTGGCCTCAATACCTCTTTCATTCACCATGAATCCTGTGAATTTCCCGCCCTTTTACCCCGAACACACATTTGCTCTGGTTAAGCTTCATGTTGTTCTTCCCGAGATTATTAAAGGTCTCTTCCAAATCAACAAGATGATCATGCCCTTTGGTCTTCACCACCATATCATCGATGTAGGCCTCCACATTTTCGCCAATCTGCGAGTCAAGACCTTGTTCACCATCCGCTGATAAGTAGCTCCCCGCATTCTTTAAGCCGAATGGCATCATCTTATAGCAAGAGAGCCCACTCCCTACGCTGAACGCCCGCGATCAAGGCTTTATCCTTTTCGCTCATCTTCACTTGGTGATACCCCTAATATGCATCAATGAAACTCAAGAACTCAAAGCCTGCTATAGCATCCACCAACTTTTCGATGCGAGGAAGATGATAGCAATCTTTCGGGCAAGCTTTATTGAGGTCAGTAAAATCCACACACATCCTCCATTTTCCATTCGACTTTTTGACCATGACTACATTAGCTAGCCAAGTCGGATAGTGTATCTCCTCAATAATATCTCCGCTTTACCTCTTCCTTGATCGCTTTGTCCATTTCTCAGAATACACTCCTGGGCCTCCGTTGAATTGGCCTAAAAGCTTGATCCAAACTAGGCGTTGAACCGCAACTTCTTCGCTAACTCCTCAGATATCTTCTCGCCTCCATGCTTAACACATCCAAGCTACCCCGAGTCGCTTGATCAAGTTAGCCCGAGCCTCACCGACAAATGCTTTGCTAATATTTATTTTTCTCGGGTAATCGTGAGTTAATGGCAACCTCTCCAAGCTCATCTTGAGTCAGAATTCCGTTCATCCCGCATTTGAGCGTGTCACATTTTACTTTTTCCTCTTCTTCGGCCTGAGTTTCTGCTGCATCAAGCTAGTCTAGCTCCATATCCACAGCTTGCTCGGCTTGTCCCCTCGACTCTACTGTCTGTAAAGGACAAGTGACCTCCTCCAGATCATGTTGCTCATCTGGTTCCAAGCCCTCACTGACCACAGCAATCGTTGAAGGTCCCACAGTTACATGAGATTTTTCCTTGGTGCTGATGTAACTTTCTCGCCGCCATCCTCCAAAGTCAACTCTTTTTTCTCCGACTATCCAGACATACCCAAAGACCGCCCTGGTCGACTTCAATACCCCCACCCCATGATCAGTGTAGAACTTAGCTCGCTGATGAGGAATATAAGCAACCATTTGGAACTTAGTCATGCTCGGCACCCCTAAAATGATATTATAGGGAGACTTCAAGTCGATCACCATAAAGGTAACCCTAAAATGATATTATCTCGGCCCGAAAGCGACCGCCTCACAGATGAAAACTTCTAGCTCGACTCCCTCGAAAGCGACCGCCTCACGGCACCTTGTGATTAGCTCGACTGCCCCTTCAGCTTGTGATTAGTGAAGCCCTCCAAAGTCCCTGCATAAGGCTTGAGGCATTCATCCTTCAGCTCTAAGCCCTGGAAATAAGAGAAGTACATCACATCTCTACAGGCTCCAGTATCCACCAAAATTTTATGCACAACCCAGCCATCGACTGCAGCAAAACAATCAAGCATCCGCCACATTACTCGCCAGCTCACTGCGAGTAAACTGTATTGATTCTTCTCCTTCTTGGAGTGTGGTTGGGCGATCTACCACCTTTGACAAAGAGTAAATCTGCTTTGCCGAGCTGAGTGGGTGTGGGATCTTCGTCCATAATGACATTTATTACCCCTTGAATTGGGGGGTGCATCTCTTCGGGGAGCATTCCTCCTGTTATTCCCATCTCTCTTCAACCGGTCCAACCAACCTTCATTTATCAACTTCTGAATGGCCTTTTTCAACGGCCAACATTCCTCCGTTGTATGCCCATAATCATCATGATAGGCACACCTCTTAATCCGATCCCTGGAATCTGCCGTCTCGGGATTCATACGAGGTGGCCGAGGAAGCTCATCTCGGACCTCGTACATTATGTCTTCCCGCAATGTGTTGAGCGGGGTGAGATCACTCTCTCGAAGAAATTCCCTTGGGCGATCATATATCGACTTGCTTCTGTTAAAACCGCCACCTACACCCTGGCCGCTACCCTTGGGGTTAGCCCCAGCTCCCCCAATCTCGGCACTTTCTTTCTTCTTTTCCTTCTTCGCGGTCTCCCCCGCGCACCACTTTTGAGCCCTCATCAACATCTCAACCTGCGTCTTGGGCTATTGCATGCTCAACTTAGACCTCAATCCGCCTTCTCCCTTGAGCAAACCTGTTTCAAAACACAAAGTAACTTCCTGCTCGGACAATCCAGGAACTTGCTCGAGCATTTTCGTAAACCGCTCTAAATAACTGGCCGTCGATTCATGAGCTCCCTGCTTAACTTTAGACAAGTCGGCCCTTGTTTTTGCAATAGGTCCCGAAGTACCAAAATCTGCTAAAAACTTTTCCCTCAAATCTGCCCAGTTATTGATGGATCTGCGAGGTAGAGCTCCCATCCAAGCCAATGCTTTTCCTTGTAATGAGCCCACAAAAGCTCGGATTTTTAATGCCTCATCTGACATCACTAGACCAATCTGGGACTCGAATGACATCAACCAATCTCTCACCTTTGTCTTACCTGTGTACTCTTTAACATTTGGCAAAATGAGTCCTTATGCTGGAGGTGCATTCTCAATCCAAGGGGCCAAAGGACTAGCTGACGTTCCCAAAAAATTCCCATCTAAGGCCTTGCCCTGTTCTCATGCCTCCATTCGGCACTTCAAGTCCTCAAACTCTTGCATATTGAAGGTTGTAGGCAAACCACCCGCGAGCTGAGGCTGCATCCCTGGCACAAGAGGGGCCTGTGGGGGTCCCATAGCTCCCATAGCTTGAGCAACACCCACGGCCTGCGCCACCTGTGCCTGGGCTACACCTGCGAGCTGAGGCACTGGCTCATTAGACACTAAATTTTTCTATGTATTTAACTGATGCAATTCTCTCCTCTCCCTAGACTGATGTGACAAATGGACTTGTGACCTTCTACGAGAAGGTGTCCGATAACAGCGAGCATGAGACCTCCTGGGAGATGGAGTGTGATGATTGCGAGCATGCGTTCTTCGCAGAGATGGTGAACGAGGACGACGGGGATTCAACCTTCGTGGAGAAGGTGATCTATGATGATGACGAGATTGTGTTGAATCCTCTCCCGCTCGGGGTCCCAATCGAGAATGCACACTAGGAACAACCCTGTGACTGGCTCGGCCCTCTTGCTGGCTTCGCCCCTTGTTGGATTCTCTTTCTTGTTGTTGTGAGGGGCCTTGTACTGGATTTAAAGGATTTCCCCCGGTCCTTGACCCACTTGTTGCTTGACTCGGTGCGGGCAAACCAAGTAGGGGCTCCAATTCAATGGGCAAAGGTGGCTTACCCATTGCGATTAGTTGCAAGTTCAGCTGGTGCTTCTGCCCCAAATATATTGCCTTTTAGCGCAAAGCCTCCTCTCGGAATTCATTAGCCAAGCCAACAGCAGCCACGACACTCCTTGCTAGTGAATCCAGACCTCGCCGTTGATTGAGCTGATGACGGGCATCATGAGGTGGTGGATTATTGCCAGCCGGAAGGTTTAGACTAGGAGTTGCAATATGTACCTCTTCCTGGTTACCGCCGTTAACACCATTTTTCACCATAATAAAAACTTGTGATTAAGAAACATATTTTCACTTAAGAAATTTCGTTTTTCCGGCAATGGAACCAACTGATGCGTCCAAAATTATCAACGACACAATGGGCTTCTCAAACTGGATATTTGGCTTTCAATCTATCCAAAATCTTCAAGGCCCAACCCTGTAAAGCAAAGAATAACAGTAAACTAGGCAGGGGCTTTCCCTGCAAAAGCCCTCCGGTATGAGAATTAACTTAACAATCAACTGAGTAAACAAATTGACAGAGTTTTGCCTTGGTATCAAGATCACGTACCTCCCTCCTTTGTTTCGAGGGGTTTTTATATCCTGTGCCGGAGACTGAATAACTTCCCATTAAATGTAATGGCGTGCATGGCGGGTGTATTAACTGCCATGTTTATTACAACGGTCTGACCATGAATATGGAGGCGAGTTTCTCGGGGATAACTGCCCACGCTCTGGATGAACGTTACTTTATACAATTGAGCATGGTGAGTCTGCTCGCTGAAAGCTTGATCGCTGGGTGCTGAGCCCCCAGCTTGTTATTTATTTGCCCGCTGGGTGGGCCCCCAGCTCGCTATACACATTGATTTGGTGCTTAGCCCCCAAATCTTAAACATACATCTTTAATGACCAAAGCTTGGACGCTGCCCGCTTTACCATCGACTTGGACCTTGACACACACGTGCTCTGCTTGTGATTGAAGGCAATGTGCCAAGCACGTGACTTATGTTTGGGCCTATTGGGCCAGACAGTTCAGATTTTAAATTGCTGAATAATAAATGATATGTTTTCAATTTAGCCTTTAAAATCTTTAATTTTAATTAATTGTTTCTTAAATTTTCTCCATCTGTTATTTTCAAAAAAATTTAGAAGCTTCACTTTGTCCATTATAATTTATACATTACCCCACATGTTAATAATTGTGCTTTAAAGTTTCCTTTGACCTTTGTTTTCAAAAACTATTGAATTAGAAGTTGTACACAATTAATTTTAGATTACAGATACATTTGATTTTAAATTACAAAATCATCAACGGTCAAAAGCGAAACCTTAAGAATTCAACTAAATTATTAATGTAACCATAAGAATTCTATTAAATTATTCATGTACATTTTATTTAAGTAATAAAGTGAACATAAATAATTAATTTTTTAATTGATTAACTTTTTAAACTTCATTAATTATGTCAATTTATAAGATTTTTACACATGAGTTTCATATTTGTAAGGGTAAAATAGGCCATGTCTATTTTTACTTGTTTCCCCTTTCATGGTCAAAATATTATTTTTGTTAAGTATGTAGTAATTTAGGATTTAATATCTTTTATTAGATTTAGTTGTGGTATTTTTGGAACCAAAATCTTTTATTAGATTATGGTTCACCATTTTTGGTAATTAAATCTTAGCATAAATCCTAGTCAAACCGTGATTTTTGAGCACTTTGATATTTGGTAATAAAATCACATTGAATTGGTAAGTTGTTGGTCTTTCCTTATTGCTAATCCCTTTCCTTGTAGTAGAAGGATTGTTTGCGTGTGTGTAGGACTTCGCAAAGCTATAAATAAAGGAGCAAGGATACGGGTTTGATGGAGAGCTTGAGAGAGAGAATAAAAAGCCATAAGGCTGTGTTCGAGCTAGGAGTTTGATCTGAGAGATTCGCGGTTAAATGCAGCGTTGATGTTATAACATCGGTAGTAACATTGAAAGATCACAGGCTTTTTGTGTCTTCCTGTTTCAGTTTAGGAAGCTGTTTTTATTTCTTCCCACATTTTTGTCTACTTTGTTTATGTGGGGTTTTTGTTCTCCAAGACTCATTGTCTTGTGAGAATATTTTTGTGAGTGATTTCACAATTGTGTTTGTTAAACAATTATTATTTTTATTGAAATTTTTGCAGCCTTGAAGCTAGGTCTACAAGTATTATCTTGTAGATTGTTTTTGATAAACTTTTACATTCAATTCATTGTTTTGTTGTTTATTCTTCCGCTGCTATAATCTTCTTTGACCATTTTGAATCCCATTGTAGCACATTACGACTACATTGGGTCTTCGAGTTTATAGCTCGAGAATCCTACTATTGTTAATATTTAAATATTGGTTAAACTTTAGAGAAGAAAAAAAGCGATCTGACTATATACCTTGGGTTACACACTAGCAACAAATATCTCAAATTAATAATAATATTCAAAAATAATAAGACTCTTGAGGATAGTGCTCAATTTCTTTGTCTAATAGATGAAATAACGTCCCAAAAATGGTATGTAAATCTATATATATATATATATATATTTAAAGTTGGTGAGGAGCAATATGGTTGTGCCACCTCACCACCTTTAGATAAATCTTCATTCTAAATCATCCATGTGGAAGTTTTAAAAACTTTTGGTTTTCTAGCCATTAGCTAATAATAATACCTAATAACAATCAATATGATAAGGGGTATTAGTATTAGTATATATAATTTCTTCTATTGTCAATAGTAGAAGACTTATATTTAAAAACTTTTACAACTAACATTACTTCTAACCAATGTGGGATAAAACTCTTCAAGGTTAGATATTACTTCTAATGACTCACTTTTAACATCATACTTTAAGCTTTGATATCTTATTCATCCAAAACTTGATTTGGACAAATAAATATATCATTTCAATGTTCTTGCCGAGTAGAACACATTTACACTATTACTTTTGTCAACAAACAAATGACACGTAAAAAAATTTGTGCCTCAAGTTGCACAATTTCTTTTACTAAAAACACTAATTTTTTAATAAGTATTATACTTTAACTCTTGATATCTTATTCATCCAAAACTCAATTTGGACAAATAAATATATCATTTCGATCTTACCAAGTAGAACACATTTGCACAATTACATTTACCAACAAACAAATGACATGTAAAGAAATTCGTGCCTCAAGTTGCACAATTTCTCTCACTAAAAACACTAATTTTTTTAACAAGTATTATACTTTAAGTCTTGATATCTTATTAAAAAACTCAATTTGGACAAATAAATATATCATTTTGATGCTCTCGAGTAGAATACATTTGCGCAATTACCTTCGTTAACAAAAACAAGCGATACGTAAAAGAAATTCGTGCCTCAAGTTATTTCACAAAAACACTAATTTTTCAACAATAGAAGAGATGTATCCACATTGGTTAGAAATTGATGTTGGTTTTAAAAATTCTATTATTAAGTACCAATAGAAGAAATGCATCATGCATCATACATTGGTTGGAAAGTGATGTTGATTTTCAAAGTCACTAGAAAACCAAAAGTTTTTAAAGCTTCCACATGGATGCTTTAGAATGAAGATATCTAAGGTGGTGAAATATGCAACCATGGTGCTCCTCACCAATTATATATATATATATATATATATATATATATATATATATATAAAATATTTTACAATTATTACCAATAGAAGATGTATATCTCACATTGGCTAGAAAATGATGTTGAGTTTAAATTATTTTATATTATAACACATTGTTTAAAAAAGAAATGTTAGATTTTAAAGTCTTTAAAAGACTAAAGACTTTCACTTTTACAAGAGATGTATCTCACATGGTTACAAAATATTCTACTATTATTACCAATACAAGAGATGTATCACACATTGGTTAGAAATTGATGTTTGTATTAAAAATATTATTATTAATTACTAATTGAAAAGATGTATCATACATTTGTTATAAAGTGATGTTGATTTTTAAAGTTTTTTGTTAAAAAACTTCTACCATTATTACCAATAGAAAATGTATATCTCATTGGTTAAAAAATGATGTTGATTTTTAATTATTTTAGATTATATAAAAGACTTACTATTATTAGCAATATAAGATATATATATATATATATATAATATATATATATATATATATATATATATATATATATATATATATATATATATATACTTTATTTCAAACCATTAACTAATAATAATATATAATAATAATCATAATGATAATGGTATTAGTATTAGTATATATAACTTCTTCTATTGTCAATAGTAGAAGACTTATATTTAAAAAAATTATTAACTAACATTACTTCTAACCAATGTGGGATAAAACTCTTCAAGGTTAGATATTCTTCTAATGACTCACTTTTAACATCATACTTTAAGCTTTGATATTTTATTCATCAAAACTTGATTTGGACAAATAAATATATCATTTCGATGTTCTTGACGAGTAGAACACATTTGCACAATTACTTTTGTCAACAAACAAATGACACGTAAAGAAATTTGTGCCTCAAGTTGCATAATTTCTTTCACTAAAAACACTAATTTTTAATAAGTATTATACTTTAACTCTTGATATCTTATTCATCCAAAACTCGATTTGGACAAATAAATATATGATTTCGATGCTCTCACCGAGTAGAATACATTTGCGCAATTACATTCCAACAAACAAATGACACGTAGTTGCCTCAAGTTGCATAATTTCTCTCCTAAAAACACTAATTATTTTAACAAGTATTATACTTTAAGTCTTGATATCTTATTACCCAAAACTCGATTTGGACAAATAAATATATCATTTTGATGCTCTCACCGAGTAGAACAAATTGCGCAATTACCTTCGTCAACAAACAAATGACACGTAAAAAATTTGTGCCTCAAGTTGCACAATTTCTTTCACTAAAAACACTATTTTTTCAACAATAGAAGAGATGTATCCCACATTGGTTAGAAATTGATGTTGGTTTTAAAATTCTATTATTAAGTATCAATAGAAGAAATGCATCATACATTGGTTGGAAAGTGATGTTGATTTTCAAAGTCACTTGAAAACCAAAAGTTTTAAAGCTTCCACATGGATGCAAGTATTTCACATTGGTTACAAAGTATTCTACTATTATTATCAATAGAAAAGATGTATCACACATTGGCTATAAATTAATGTTGGTTTTAAAAATACTATTATTACCAATAGAATAGATGTATCATACATTACAGTGGTAGAGGTAATGTTTGTTTTTAAAGTCTTTAAATAGAAGACTTCTACCATTATTATCAATAGAATATGTATATCTCACATTGGTTAGAAAGTGATGTTGATTTTAATTTTAGATAAAAAAAACTTTTACTATTATTACTAATAGAAGAGATATCTTACATTTGCTAAAAAATGATGTTAGTTTTAAAAGTCTTTAGATAAAAGACTTTTACTTTTATCGTCAATGTAATAGAAGAGATGTATGCCACATTATTTAGGAAGAGATGTTGGTTATAAAATTTTTAAAATAAAAGACTTCTTCTATTATTACCAAATGAGGATATGTATTACACATTGGTTAGAGAGTGATGTTGATTTTAAAAGTCTACAATTATTAGCAATAGAAGAGAAATATTTCACATTGGTTATAAATGATATTGGTTTAAAAAGTTTTTAGATGATGTATCTCACATTGGTTACAGAGAAATGTATCTCATATTATTTAGAAATGAGTATTTGTTATAAAAGTCATTAGATAAAGACATTTTTTGTTATTACCAATAGAAAATATGTATCCACATTGTTTAGAAATGAATATTGTTTAAAAAGTATTTTATCCACTACTATTATTACTAATAGAAAATATGTATACCACATGGTTAGAATGTGGTGTTAGTTTCAAAGTCTTTAGATAAAAGACTTAAACTTTCATTACAAATAAAAATATAAAATATGTATCTCACATTGTTTAAAAATGAATTATGGTTTTAAAATTTTTTAACAAAATGACTTCTAATATTATTATCAAGTTAAATGTTAATTTTAAAAGTCTTTAGATAAAAAAATTACTATTATTATTAATACAAAATATGTATCTCACGTTAGCTAGAAACTTATATTAATTTTAAAAGTATTTAGGTAAAAAAACTCGTTTAATATTAGTAACAATATAAAAAAAATTATAATAATAGAAGAGATTAACAATCTAATTATAATGTCTAAAAGTTATATTATTATTACAAAAAAATATATATATATATCCTTACATTATACCGTGCATAGCATGCGGCTAAATAACTAGTATTACTATGATTATTAATGAAGAGTTAAGTATTCAACTATTTCTTTAACATATGGTGGGGCTGATATGAATTGTGTCAAAGATGGATTAATACCAACCAAATATTTTTTTAAAATAAAATCATAAAAAATGCTTATTAATTATAAGTTTTCCAATGCTCATATTTGTAATGAAGGAATGTTCATTAAAACTACTTTTTTTATTATTAAAGGTTGAACACAATTTGTAATTTTAGGAACACCTTTCCTTTCTATTACAACCAAGAGATAGGATTCATTCCAAAGTGACTTTTTATACATTAAATGAAAAACATATTATATTTAAATTTATCACAAATCCTCAAACAAAAGTTATAAATGAACTTAAAGAAAATATTATATTTAAAGAAAAAAAATTAAATTTCTTACAGAAGAATTTAAAAGTAATTAACTAAGTCAATAGTTACAAAATCCAAAGACTTAGAGGAAATACAATTGCTGGAAAATAAAATGAAAAAAATAAATTTGCAATGAATGGCTAATTGCTTGCAAGCAAAGAAAGAAACATCTCTACCTTATGAAGAGGATTTTGATGAAGAGAAAATCCCTACTAAGGCACTACCTATTCAAATGAATAAATAATTATTAGAATAGAATACCTAAATGTAACACCAGAATCTCTAAACGTAATATCATTTAATATGGTAAAATAACCTTACTATCCCTACAAGCCTTTTTGAACTATACCACCCATAACATCCCATAATTAACTCCCTCAACAACCTACCCCCTCCATTAATACCATCTATATATATATATATATATATATATATATATATAAAGCCTATGTAGTCTAAAAATAGTAATTTTTCATCAAAATTTGCATCCCTAAAATAGTAACCCCTATTTATAAAAAAACATTTAATGAATCATATAATTAAATAATACAAATTTAAATACCTATAACTCCTTGAAACTAGAGTCTAGGAACTAGAACCATTGCATTCATTGTTTTGTTATCCAAACACAACCTTTTTAAACTTCAGAAAAATCATGGATGACTTTGCGCAAGAAATTTCACTGAAAGGAATCACAAATACTCACAATTAATTCTAACTGAATGACTAATATATATATATATATATATGATTTTATTTATGATTTTTTGTCCACTTCACCAGATTAAAAGTTATTAAAACAAATACTTTCAATGAAATCACAAAAACTCAATTCATTATAATTTCATGAAATATATGAATTTTTTTTTGTCTATTTCATCGGATCAAAATTCTTAAAAGAAATATTATGAATAAAATTACAAATACTCATTATTGATATTAAATATATGACCTAACAAAAATATATAGATTTGAAATTTTGTTGTCCATTTCATCATATTCAAAATTTAAAAATCATCAAAAGTTCATCTAAAACACGAATGCACATGATTAATTATAAATGATCCGATGTGATCTAAAAATATATCGATTTGAAATTAAAAAAAATTAACAAATACTTCAAGTAACAAGAACTATATAATGGTAAATAACAAAACGAAACAAACAATATTGCAACATAATTTTTCCCCTAACAAAGAGGAAATGTTTCAGAAGTGCAAAGTTACCTCTCTTTAAAAAAAATGAATCGACCATTTAATCATGAACGAATTGATTTGTCATTGTGTTCGAAAAGTAATCGATTTACATCAAATTGTAGAGTGCCCAAGTAATCTCACTTGGAAAGTTACCTTGATGATTCCCTTTTATAGAGTTCTATATTTTCGAGAATAGAGAATGAGGAGAGGAATAATGAGTAAAGAGAGTGAAGAAGAAAAACTAAAATGGGAGTTGGTTCCATAAATTGGGTTAATAGTTTGTTTTTTCTTCGGTGAGAGGATAAGGTAGCGAGACTCAAGACAATAGTTTTTAATATATATATATATATATATATATATATATATATCCGTGAGTGGGGCGAAGTAACAAAGCCAAGAGATTAAATTTGTCTTTTTAATTGTTATTGATTATTGATATTGAAATTAGCCATAAACAGGCTTAAATCAGTACAAATCAGTGTTCTAAAACTCCCCGCCTAGACCCCGCCTAGGCGCTAGGCCCCTCTCTACCGCCGCGACTTTCTTTGTCACCGCCTAATCGACCACTCGCCGACCTTAATTTATTTTTTAGCTTTGATTTTGTGTTATGCGGTGGACCAGGAGAAGAAGAGAGGTGCGGAGAAGAAGGAAGGGAGTGGTAATGGAGAGGTAGAGAGGGAGGTAATGGGGGGCGAACTAGAGTAATATCTTTTTTGTTTTTAGTTATAAAATTGACTTGTTTATTGCTTTGAGGTTGTTGAGAATTGAGATTAATGGTAGGTTTGTATATTTTTGTTCATTTTACAAATATAGATAAGTGTTTGATAAAATGACAAACGTAAAAAAAATTAAATTTGTATTCAATGTGTTTGATATTTGATGTAAATTATCAAAAAATGGTAATTATGCCTTAATTCTAGGCCCGCCTAGAATGCGCCAGACTAGTCCCCTAGGCGCTAGGCGCTAGTGTGCCGCCTAGCGGCCGCCTAACGATTTTTAGAACCTTGGTACAAATAGAATTATTTGAGTCAATTTTCAATCGATCATCATCAATTAAATTTGTTTAGAATAAATTTTATCGTTCAATTAATATGTGTCGGGTTATGAACACGTCAGACCCATTTATATTTTTTGACTTTTAAGGGTTTGAAAAGAATATGGTGAAAATTGGGTCGGTCTCTTTTAACAGATATTTAACCGCTGTCCATTATGCTTTTTTAATTAGAAAAAAAAAACATTTTTGATATAAAAGGACGAGTATACCTTTAATGAATCAGACATGCTTGCGATAAGCATCAGTTCATACATTGTCATGAATGATTCAAAATTGTGTAATTGTCATTCTCATTCCATAGCAGTGCATCACGATTTTAAATCGATGTCTCACGTTCAAACTAGTCTATTTCCAATACATAACGATGCATTACGATTCTAAATTAATGCATCGTGAATCCAAATCGACGTATCACTACTGAAAATCCATACACTGTGATAAGCATTTTTTGTATTTTCATTTTAATTATTTATTTAATTTTCATAAATTGCAGTTATTCCAATTTATTTATTTTATTATTATTAATCAACTGACACGTATATTTCTTTATTTTCATATTAATTTCTAATCAAATGAATCAAATGATATTTTTCTATTCATTGAAATAATATCTTCTTTTTAGTTTTGTTTTTTTGTCTTCATTTTGCTTGATTATAATTTAACTGAGTATAATTTGATTGAAAAATATATATGTGTTGATTCTTATGTTAGATTTATATCTTTTCATTACATTTAGTTTTATACTGATGGTAATCGGCGTATCGATTAGCGTGGCAACTGTGTATAGAACTTTGCCTAGTATAGTTTTTATAGGACTTCACAGGTTCAGCGGAAAACCTCTCCACAAGCTTCATCGGAAGACCTGCTCAAAACCCACAAACGGCAGACCTTGCGTCCACCTGGTCTCTTATGACGTGTCCTGTCCAGCAATGACTCATTGGAGTAATTCAAACTTATCCTAATCATTGTTTGAATTAATCCAAGACATTCCCTGACATATCAAGCCGCCGAAAGCAACTTTCAGCAGAAGACTTTTCGTCTGAGCGAACAAAGTGGGAAGGCGTCTCTCCTACTTGCTCGCAACAACTCTCGATCGACACCTAAATCGCCCGGCTTTTGAAGATCTCGAAATCATTCCCTGCTCTAGATATACGTGAAAGCGAAAATCCTTTGACCCCATGCATTTAATGCATTCTTGAAAAGAGCTGTTGAAGTATTCGTCTTCTCCAACGGATCTTTTGAAGTGCACCTGCTATAAATACTGCCATTAAAGACTGGAGAAAACAATTGTACAGAATCAATCGAACACTAAAAGGATTGCTCTGAAACTCCATAACTCCAAGTCTTTCAGCTCAGTGCAATCAAGAGATCCTCTACAGATCTAGAAGTCCTGGTCAACAACAAGAAGCTGTTCTTCAACACTTATTGTTTTAACTTCTTGTTGTTTACTTTCATTAACTATATTTCTGCACGAATTAAATATCTTGTATTTACAGATATTTAATTCCCTAGACCCCAAACACAAGTCAATATTTTGTACACGATCCATTAGGGATATTCTTTGTAATTGATCTAGTGGAAAACATAGTGCACTATTTAAATCCAAGGTTGACTGCCTTGGTGGTGGACGTAGCACTCATTATAGTGTGAACCATCCCAAAATACTTGTGTTATTCCTTATTGTTTGTCTGTTATTTGAACTGGTTTAGTACTTTGATTATCATTATCCGTTTACAGCAGAACTTTAGTAACTTGTAAAAGGTCTACCTGTAGTGCTTATTGGCAAACCTGGAACAACTACCTTGAAGGTCATCCGCTACTTCAATCTTTCAATAGATTGCAAGTACCTTTCAAAGTATTTACTAAAAAGTTTTTAAAGTGATTAATAAGCTATTCAACCCCCCCTTCTAGCTTATTATTGTGCCCATTGGGACCCACAATATGTTTGTGCGTTTAACGCACGGGTATAAAACTAGTTACTCCCAAAATCAGATTACCCCTATAAGCCTTTTTGCTGCAACCCATTCTCCTTCTCCCTCTAGTTCGTTCTCTCATTGCCCTGTCTTCACTCCAGTTGCTACAACCCGTTCTCCTTCTCTCTCCAGTTCGTTCTCTCACTACCCTCTATTTCTCTCTCTCTCTCTCTCTCTCTCTCTCTCTCAGGTAAGTGTATTCAGTTCAATCTCTATGTGTTCGTTTCTTCAGTTCAATTTGTTTATGTGTTCATTTCATCAGGTCAATTTGTTTTGTCAATTGGTGAACAATTCGGTTCTTTTTGAAAAACATGTTTTTAAAAAAAAAAACTTATGTAATATATGTGTATATGTGTGTGTGTGTGTGTGTGTATACATATAGATAACTTATCACTTCATAACTTAAGTTTTAATTATTTTTTTGAAATAGATGGAACATGGACGTTGACGAAGGAAACGTCCGACACAAGCAGTGGATGATCTGGGTAAAGTACGTAACAGGGTTGTAATTGCTTCAGAACGTAGGAAAGCTGCTGATCAGGTATATACAACCACTAATGAGGGGGATGAGGGTGCTTATACGCGGACCCCCATTCATAGAGTTGATAGGAGGAGTACAAACCCAACCGATCCGATATTCCATTTGAGCCTCCTTATAATGCTCCATTGAGGGAGAGAGGACATTTACCTATTACAAGACA
Source organism: Codonopsis lanceolata (assembly GCA_013146195.2). Taxonomy (NCBI): domain Eukaryota; kingdom Viridiplantae; phylum Streptophyta; class Magnoliopsida; order Asterales; family Campanulaceae; genus Codonopsis; species Codonopsis lanceolata. The sequence continues at coordinate 67,107,824 of CM028379.1, read as the reverse complement.
GGATGAGGAGATAGATGTAATATACCCGAATTTTGAATAATAATATTAGTTATATTATTAATATTGTAAATTGTTTTGGGCTAACCTCAATATAATTTGGGCCTATTTTGTTTGGACGGTAAACCCCCAAAATTGGGCCATTACTACTTTAATTTGTTTGGGCTTCTACTTGGTTAATATGAATCCTTTGGAATTGGGCTTGACCCATTATTTGGTAGTTAGTGTTAAATAGCAATTAAAATAGTGTAAGTGGGTGTTTAAAAAAAAGGAAAAGAAAAAATAAAACAACCCAAGAGATGGCAGTCACAAACTTTGACATGGAGAAGTGTTGGCGGATGGAAAACGAAGGAGGCAAATCGATCAACAGAGGATATCGATCGACAAGGGATAACATGTAAGGCCCCAAACCTTCGTGTAATTGACCTTCTCGTTTTGCGTGTCGTTTAACCGTAACCTCGCTTACTTGACTTGAGGTAAGAACCTTGTTTTGTGTAGGTAGGCTATCTAGAAGCCAATACCTTAGTTCTATATGTTCCACAGACCTTAACTAGTTAAAGTTACAAGTCGCATATCGACGTTGTTCGTTACTTTACTCGGTTGAGAGTTTTCTCGCGTAGTTCTTTCGTGTGACCTCGGTTATACCCTAGGTCATTCCTCCATTTGTCTTGAGGGTTATTCAAGCCTTATAAGGCCTTAGTATACATGTTTAATGCTTCATTGAGTTGCATTTACCCAACGTGTGCGTTGCAGCCAATTTGGACCTGTTCGACCTTGCATGTGGCCTCAGAACTTGTTCTATTTTGTCAACCAAACACTTTGGGAAGTGTTCGGCCATGGCAACCAAACTCCCTTTGAATGGTTTGGCCATACCAACCTGAACAAGCACACAAGAGTTCGGCCCAGACAACCGAACAGTGCTCCCGACATCAGCTTTGTGCTGGTTTGATTTCTGGCGTGAAACTCCTATTCTACCCTTGTTTAACCCTTGATCCTTCACTTATTTGAGGGTATATGAGTCCTTAAACACCCTTATAACCCCTAACACTACTCCTCTCTCTTCATTAGTGACCGTCTTCAGCCTAGAACGGAGAAGAGAGAGTGTGTGCGATAGAGTGTGCGACTAGTGCGTGTTCCGACGATTCCTGGAGTTCCGGCCATCCGTTTGACGAGATGAGACCACCGTCGTGAAGCCCTTGCCGAGTAGATCATTTCCCTTGGGTTTGTTTCCCTCTTCCTAGTCGTTTGTGGCTCGATAAAGGTACGTTACTGAAACCCTAGTTTCTCTCTCTAACTCAATGTTGATGTTAGGTTGCTAGAGGCTTGTTCCTTGGGATTTCTCATTGTAATACATGTAGAAATGAGATGTTATTGATGGATATCAATCTATGATAGTTAGGGTTTGAACCCAAACGATTATGACTGGGTATATTGGAAGTTATGGTTTAAGATTGATTGTGGTCGGGTTTAGAAACCCGGATAAATTGGGAATCACGAAATTATGCCTTGACCTAGAGTTTGAGACTTTGTAATTTGACTCGAACGGAATCATTGAATTATAGAAGTTGTTATTCGAGTCTTAGGATAAATCCCTATGACTACTTGTACCAGTTGAATCTAAATCATGAAATCTTGAGGTTTGGTCGGGTGAGACTGAATTGGTGTTAAGATTGATTTGTGGCTTAGGACTCTAATGGAGGACCTTTAGTGATATTAAGTACATGATTATCGCTAGTCTTTGGATTGGGTTTGTGTGGGTCACAAATGCATGACTTGAATGAAAGACCTTTGGATTGGTTCGATTATGAATTAGAACTGTTGATGCTTGTCGGACTTCAAATGAAGTCCCGAAACTTGTAAGGATGTGATCTATGCTTGTATGAAACCTAAGGAATCATGATTGTTGTTATTGAATGCCGACTCTCTAAAGTCACCTTTTGAATGTTTTGGGAAGACCAAGATAACGAAATTGAGGACCATTCTATGAGATGATTGAATTGGGATTTCCTTAGTACACTACATGTGCAGTCTACTTGTATAAGTCGCTAGGATGACTAAGTTGTTATCTAAGACTCACCAGTACGGTTGACCTTACGAATGATCGTCACTCTAGTGTTTACCTAAGTATCGGACTACTATAGACCTTTGAGTTATAGAATGAAGTATTATTCTCGGAAGACTTTATTACCTACAAGTAAATGACTTTATGATCCTAGACCAACTATATAATGGATTGATGGTTGAGTTGTAACTTAACTAGGTTTCATGTTTAAATACGGGATACTATGTATATTTGATATTATGGCTAAAAGCATGATTTCCCTACCTTGTCATGAATTGATCCTTCTACATGTTTCTATAATATGAATTATAAGCATATTGAATGTACTTGCCCCATGCTTGTTCTGTTCTTCAGTTAATGATTTATGCTGAACTTGGATTCTACTATTAAGTGGAATTATGAATTGGAATTGAACTAAGCTTGACTTGATAATGATCAACTTAGGCTTCCCTTATATACTTGACTTAGTGACTTTGCACTAAGGTTCCTAATTGGAACAAGAACCTAATCATGCTTCAAGCAAGAACATAGAAAAGAGTCTTGGAACACATATAATGTTCCCACTCTACTTGGTTGAAATTATAGAAATGACTCAACGGAGTCGACACTAGTGAGCTATTGAACAATACCGGCTCAATGATCAATCCCTACGACGTTATTACATGCGTTCCACTAGAAACCAATTCTAGACTCTTGAATTGGATTGACTATCATGCTTGTACTTACATGACTTATTAAATGCATGTATGACATGTTGAGTTCGCTCTTGTCGAGCTCAATCTTGCTTGATTATGGATGAGATTATTTACTTGTCTTGAACGAGGACGCTCTTGTCGGACTCGTTCCATACTTGTTTCATTGTTGAGTAAATACTACTTGGCATTGCATGAGTCCAGCTGGCATACTTGATCTTGTCACACACCCTCCACTGGGGAAGAGCTCTCTCTAGCCAACCAATACGCGCCCATTGAGTGACTACTTGTTTTCCCGAGCATTCCCTCGGAAGATCGATGTATTATCACACCCATCGATTCCTGCACGTCTTAAAGGTGTCTGTTTTATAGGTCTACGTAGCGGCCCAGCTCTTCAAATATCCTTATACTATGTGACTTATGTGCAATAATGTGCATCTTGAATATATGATCTCTATGCTCATATATACTTGTCCTTGATTGCTTGACAATGGTGATGAGTTTATACATCTTCACCTAATGATTCTACGAGAGACTTGATACGTGTATACATGTAAATATGCATACTTTTACTTAATTATCTTATAAGATACCTGGGATGTTTCATGTCAAGACATACGTCCCTAACTATACGATTATTCTTGTCACTTGCCTCCTGACTTACTTGATTGTTTGTGAACAGGGGATTCACCCTAGTTCATCTTGGTAGCCTGGTAAAGGAACGGTTCTGTACAGTACAACCTGACTTCTGGATCTTCGTCGTCGTAACCCGATTTCATTTCTACTTATGATAATGTTACGATTATGTTATATTGTCTTATAGTAGCGTACTGGGTCATTATGACTCATCCCGTACTTTGTTCTCTAGTTGCAATTTTGGTAGCTGCGTTGAGGTCGAGTAGATCGTGATTGTAGCAGATCGCAGCTGAACGATAGATCGAGATTTGATCGTGTAGTTCGTGATTCTAGCAGCCGACTTCCCGAGTAGTAGCTTGTGGTGTTCTACTTCCTTTAACATTGTCTCTTGCTCATGTACCTTGCTATTCTTGTGAGACCGATATCTTGTAAAGTTATTTAGACTTTACGGTCGAGTAGATACTTGAGTTTCTGTATTAGTTCGTTCTTGGGCCGACGTGTTGTGTCGTGCCTTGTTCGTGGTTTCCATATCTATTTCATTTGTCTCCCGGGCACGCAGTAGCCTTGGGGCTTTTCTTTATTCTAGTTGATATTGTTGTTGTTAACCCCGGTATGCTTTAGCCGTGGGTAATTTTTATATCAGGTTATTCTTTGTTGAAACGTCGGCCTGGAGTGCCGATGATTTTTGTCTGCACGCGAGTTTGTGGCACGCGAGTTTTGTTTTCCCCTTCGGGAGAATATTGTCTCTCTTGGTTTCTTGACTTTGTTTTCGAGCCTTAAGCTTGGGACTTCTTTCCCCTACCGCTTCAGATTCGTTTTTCATGACCTGCATTTTCGTATATGGCTTCTCTACCTTTATTTGAGCTCGTTAGCTCAACTGTCCGACTCGCACTACTGTTTTGCAAGTGCTTGTCCTCTTCTTGCCTTGTCCTTGCGGCACGACTTTGGGATTCCGTTCCAGAATCCGGGTCAGATCGCCACATAACAGATAGTCACTCCTTGTTATACGGGGGCAAGAGATGAAGAAAATCAGTTCTTTTCCAAGCAAGAGAGAGAGAGAGAGAGTCGGAGCTCGGGAGAGAAGTCACCAACAAGACGAACAAGAGGAGGACGACGGAAGAGGAAGGAAAGCCTTCGGTGGTTTGGAAAAGCTGAATCGAGGTAAGATACTTCATTATGAATCATAGAATTCTTGAGGTGGTTTTTAGAAATTCAATTATATAGCTAGATGGAGTTTAATCTGTCTTCATCCTTGAATGTCATAATTTTGGTATCAAATGGGTAACTGGGTTCCATAGAGATAATATGAATAACAGTTTTGAAATTGTGATTTTGGTAGTGGGTTTACATTTGATAATTTCAGTGAACAAAAATTTGGAATCAAATGATTGAACTTTATGTAACTCACCAAGGAAATCTGTAAAATATCCTGAATCGGTGGAAGTACCGGCAGTGGCCTGGTTGAGTTTATTTTGTTTTTGACAATTGTAAGGAGAGAAGAAGGAAATTGTTTTTTTAAAAGAGAAAAGAAATGATGAAATAGAGAGAAGTTGGAATGGCCGAAGGAAATGAAATTTGTGATCATAACTGGTCTCTGCAATTGGGTTGTGAAGGCTGTATATTTACTAGGAGAATGAGAGAAGAATAGGATTAAAGAAGGAGTTAGGCTTGATAAAGTAATATTATAATGAGATGGAAAGTCAAGCTTTCACACACCAAAAGGGAAACCAACAAAAAAAAAGGAAGAGAAACAAACAGTGAGCAGGAATGATTTCGGTGGGATACTTTGGGTTTTCAAATAGGTTCATTGCCTAACCTTGGTGGTTGTACCAATGTGTTTTTTATATATAATTTCATATTTTCCCTGAGTTACAAAAGTTGGGAATATACCCTATACAATTAAATTAACTATAAATTTAGGAATTGTTATTTATGTATCAATTTTTTAGGCTATTAGAAGGCCCCTAAATTCATAATTTTATTTTGTATTATGATACTTTAGATTTGGCTAAGCGCGGGTAGCGGTGCATTGTGCTCAAGCTAATTTTCCACCATATTGCTAAGGTAAGGGATTATGCATCGTTTAGCTTATTTTGAATTCTTAATTCCAAAATGTTAGACTTCCGCTATTTCTTTGGCATTTACCTTTCTTTGAAAACGTGTGCCGACCTTGGGTTGGTATTTGAATTTGAAATCTCATCGTATCCGTTCTTTCGTTACTCTTAATTGTGAATTGCTTTATGAATCTCACAGATTGTTTAAACTCGATGTGTGATATTTTATTCGGTTATCATTTGTATTTGATTTTGTTGAAATTGTAATTATTTTTGAAAAATTCTGTTATGATCACTAAGACAATTTGAATGACCATTTGGCCTGTTAAGGCGACATTACACCATAGGAACTATAGTGGGGTAATCCGGATATACCATTTTGCTTTTGACCCTTTTGGGGTACTTTGATATTTGAGGTTCTTTGGAGCCACCTTTTGTTTGGTCTAAAATAACCGCTTATGTGATCATAATGCTATCCGTAGTATGTGATATTGATCTGATTTATTCTGATGAGCTTAGTAATTATTCCTCGATTAATGAATATGTAATCTTGTTAGATTTCAGAATAATAATTCCTTTGACATATCTTTTTTTTTGACACTATATATTATTTGACTTTCTTCCTGGTCAACTCCTCCTTAGAAACCGGAGGGTTTCTACTGGGCTTTTGATCGATGTATTTTATACGTCGATTTTATATTCTTCTATGATTTAAATTATGCTATTTCACGAGGCTTTTGGCTACTGATATATGTTTTTGGTGAGTTTTGTAAGTTTCAGGGTTTCTAGTGAAAATATGCAAAACTCCAGGGTTTTATGTGCAAATTCCAAGAAGGGCCAAAGATGAAAAATGAAAGAATAAACGAAGGATGTCAAATCTGGAGACCTTGCGGTCGCGAGGTGCCCAGACCTTGCCCCGCAAGGTGGATAACAACATTACAGAAGTCAGAAAATCAAGGCCAGAAATACTGGAGACCTTGCGGACGCAAGGTACTCAACACCTTGCGACCGCAAGGTGGTCAGAACGCGACTTTTTCGTGTTTTCACACAGAGATTCAATTGGATTACAACTCCCGGGTATATATTGAAGTCGGATGCCAAGAGCCAGATAGAGAAAAACGGCTGGAGACAGTCTTAAATAGATTTTAGATAGTTTTTAGGTTGTATAACATAGTTAGATTTTGTAATTACGAGTATTGAAGATCAAATCATGTTTCCGTTCATCTCCATGTGTCGTTCATTGTCTATGATGAACTAAATCATCCATAATCTAGGAGGTGGGAGGTAACTTGTATCGAATTTATGTTTTGATTCATATATATGTTCATTCAATTCTTGTTGATTGTGGTGTTTATCAATCCCTCTATTATTTTGCTTTGAACAAATGAATGTAATCGCAAATAATAAAGGCCTAGAGGTGCGGATAACTGCATGACCAATGTGCATATGTCGTACACTGGCTCACCATCACAATAAATTGGACCTATCGATGCACGAGAGTGATAAGTTAGGACCAGGTTCATGCATGATCTAGGTGACAGATAGATCATAATCTAGGTGACAGCTAGATTTGGAAGTTCCTGTGCTTAGGATATAGAATGGATGAATTTTGTGGGGATGGAGGTTGAACCAATTGTTCAACAGACTATATCTATCTTTTGTGAACGAACCCAAGAAATTGAATGATGATTATTATGAATTAAACATAAAGGAGATACAAGTGAAACCCAGAATCCTAGATTGCCACCTACCATACGATCTTCATATCTGTAATTACTGCTAATCAGTTAAACATCTAAATATCAATAGTAGTTTAGAATAGAAATAAATATAAAAACCCCCTTTAGATTAATAATTTGCTATCAATAAAGTGCACTATTCGTGATCTCTTGTCTCTGTGGGTTCGACCCTTGCTTCCAATACTATTCTATAATAGTCTTGTCCACTTGCAACGAAAAATATTAAATAAAACATCTATCAAGTTTTTGGCGCCGTTGCCGGTGACAAGCTAGTTCAGGTAGTTAGTTTGTTGGTAGCGTAGTTTTTTTTAGTTTAATTTTTTCAGTTTTTATAAAAATAAAAATACAAAAAGATTTTATTTTATTTTTAATAGTTAGTTGTCTTTAAATTACTTTAATTTATTTTTATGCACGGTCGTAGATCTTTGAATCCTAAATTGGTAGAACTAAATCAAGATATAAATAATATTAGAAGAAATCAAGAAGATCTTGAAAGTCTAGCTTCCCAGCCTGATAATCAAGAACAATTGAATCAAGAGGATCCTCTGGTTGATCCTACAATGGAAGAAAATAATATTAATCGAAATCCTGAAAATCCAGTTAACCCAGTTAATAGGAATCAAAGAGAAGAAGAACCTGCAAGAAGAAATATGGAAGTGGTAGTAAATCAAAGAACTATTAATGATTTTAGTAGACCTTCATTAAATGTTGTTACATCATGTTTAGTCTTGCCAGATGCTGTAAGGAATTTCGAACTAAAAGGTCATTATTTTAATGCTATACCATCTTTTCATGGGATGCCTCATGAAGACCCTGTCAGTTTCTTAAGAGAGTATGAATACATGATGAGTACTTTTCCTTTAGGAGGGTTGACTGAAGATCAAATTAAAATGAAATATTTTCCCAGTGCATTAAAAGATCTGGCAAAGCGATGGTTTATGAATCTAACACCTAGTAGTGTTTATACTTGGGCTCAATTATATGATTTGTTTATGAGTAAATTCTATAAGCATGCATCTCTTACTGAATATAGAAAACAAATCATGTCATTCCAAAATGAACCAGGTGAAACATTCCATGAGTCATGGGATAGATTTAAAAATCTGCTCATTATGTGTCCTCATCATAATTTGGCTCAACATGTGTTAGTGCTTCAATTTTATCATGGTCTTTCGCCAGGCTTACAAACTATGGTTGATAGTGCAGCTGGTGGTTCTATTAATAGAATGACACCAGAAGCACTAGAAGAATTATTTGAGATGTTAAGTATTAATTCTCAACAGAAAAGTGCTAGAGGTAAAAATAGGAGCCTATATCAAATACAAGATAAATCAAATACACAAGCTCAATTTGAAAATTGGCAAATTCAAGAAGCATGTGCTTTATGTGGATTATATTCTCATGCTACTAATTTTTGTCCATCAAGTGCTATGTATTCTGAACAGGCTAATGCTATGAATATGTACCCTCAAAGGCCTAGGAATGATCCCTATTCAAATACATATAATCCTGGTTGGAGGAATCATCCTAACTTTTCTTGGGGAGGAAATAAGCCTTTACAACCTCAACAATTCCAACCTCAACCACCTCAACCTCCACAATTTCCAAATCAAAATCAGTTGAGAATTGAAGAAGTTCCAAAACAAGATGGAGCAAGTAAAGGTCAAGCAGCATTGATGAAATATATGCTTGAAGAGATTGAAAATCTAAAGAAGCACATTGTGACTTCTGAAGCTGATAAAAGAGAAGAAGGGAAGTTCCCTAGTCAAACCGAGCAAGCTAAGTCAATCACCGTCTTGCGAAGCGGTAAGGTAATAGGTGAAGAGGTAAGTGATCCTGTTCATTCTTCTAATGTACTTATTCAGTAGAAAATTCTGAAAAGGAAATTGAAAAAGATAGTGATAATAGTAAGGAGAATAATGAATCAAGTAATCAAGAAGTTGAAGTAGAAATAGAAGTTCCAAATAAGGAACAAGAAAAAGAGGTTCAAAATAAAGAAAATCCAATAGAAGTTGAAAAAGAGTTAGATCAAGAAGAAGAGGAACCTTATGTGGCTCCACCACCATATGTTCCTCCAATTCCGTTTCCAAGAAGACTTATGAAAAACCGAATGGACAAACAATTTACGGAAATTTATAATATGTTATCCAAAGTGAATGTTAATCTTCCTTTGCTTAATGTTATTAAAAATATTCCAGCTTATGCAAAGTTTTTCAAAGATCTTCACTCTAAGAAACACAAGTTTGAAAACAATGAAAAAATTATTGTTTCTGAAAACGTAAGTTCTATTTTACAACCCGAATTACCCCCTAAGTTGAAAGATCCTGGTAGCTTTAATATCCAAGTTTCCTTGGGAAGCTCTAAAAAGATGAAAGCAATGCTAGATTTAGGAGCAAGTATTAACTTGATGCCTTTTGCGGTCTATAAACAGTTAGGGTTAGGAGAACTAAAACCCACTACTATGCAATTACAATTAGCTGATCGTTCAGTTAAATATCCTTTGGGTATAGTGGAAGACATCCTAGTTCAGGTTGATAAACTAATCATTCCAGTTGACTTTGTGGTTCTAGAGATGGAAAGGAAGATATGCACTAATAATGAAGTTCCAATATTGTTAGGCAGACCATTTATGGCTACTGCCAATACAATGATTAATGTGAAAAATGGTAAACTCACAATGTCGGTCCTAGGTGAAACTGTTGAAATCTCTGTTTTTGATGCTATGAATAGACCTAGTGACATAAATGCATGTTTTTCAATAGATGAAATTGAAAAATTATCATCTGAAATTTTTGAAGAAGATAATAAAGATGAAGATTATGAGAGAGATAGATTTATAGTTTATGATGATAGTCCTATCCCTCCCATAAAAATTGACATTGATGAGATAGAAAGAGAAATAGAAGAGGAAGAAAGACAAGAAGAGAGAAATTAGAAGCCCGTAAAAAGAAAGAGAAAGAAGATAAAGAGAAAGAATCAGAAAATAATTCTGATAAAATTGAAAAAGTAGAACAAGAAAGTAATGAAATTAAGGAAGATGAAGTAGAGATTTTGAAATCTCTCTTTGAAGAAATTGAGGTAGAGAATATTGAAGTAGAAATTAAAGATGATAAAGTAAAGAATGAGGAGGCTAAAATAAAAGAAACAATTAAAGCAGAAAATTATGAATTCATGCCTTCTATTAAATCTCCTCCGGTTGATGAATTAAAGTCATTACCACCCCATTTAAAATATGCATTTTTAGGGAAAGGTAAAACTTTTCCTGTTATTATAGCAGCCGATTTAACTGAAGAGCAAGAAGCTAGTTTGTTAAAAGTTTTATGGACACATAGAGAATCTATAGGATGGTCCCTAGCCGATTTAAAAGGTATTAGTCCATCTATGTGCATGCATAAAATACATCTAGAAGAAGGTAGTAAACCTTCAAGAGAAAGGCAAAGAAGACTTAACCCACATATGGAAGAAGTCGTAAAAAAAGAAGTTCTTAAGCTTCTAGATGCGGGTATAATTTACCCTATATCAGATAGCAAATGGGTTAGTCCTGTTCAAGTAGTTCCTAAAAAGTCAGGAATTACAGTCATTAAAAATGAGAAAGATGAATTAGTCCCTACAAGAACCATAACTGGTTATAGAATGTGCATTGATTTGCGGAAACTAAATGCGGCAACTAGGAAAGATCACTTTCCTTTGCCATTTATTGACCAAATCCTTGAAAGACTAGCCGGTCATGAGTATTATTGCTTTCTTGATGGTTTTTCTGGTTACAATCAAATCCCTGTTGCACCCGAAGACCAAGAGAAAACGACTTTTACATGTCCTTTTGGTACTTTTGCTTTTAGGAGAATGCCATTTGGATTATGTAATGCACCAGCTACTTTTCAAAGATGCATGATTTATATATTCTCATATTTAGTTGAAAGATGTGTTGAAGTTTTCATGGACGATTTTTCAGTTTTTGGAAATTCTTTTGATCACTGTTTAGAAAATCTTACATCAGTCCTAAAAAGATGTTGTGAAACAAATTCAACTTTAAGTTGGGAGAAAAGTCACTTCATGGTTAAACATGGAATTGTCTTAGGGCATGTTGTGTCTAATAAAGGCATTGAAGTTGATAAAGCTAAAATTGAAGTTATTTCACAACTACCCCCTCCAACTTCAGTTAAAGGTGTTAGAAGTTTTCTAGGGCATGCTGGTTTTTATCGAAGATTCATAAAAGATTTTTCCAAAATCTGTAAGCCTCTATGTAACTTGTTAGCAAAAGATACAGAATTTATTTTTGATAAAGATTGTTTGGAAGCATTTAATTTATTGAAAGAAAAATTAACTACTGCCCCTATTTTATCCGGCCCTGATTGGTCACTTCCTTTTGAAATCATGCGTGATGCATCAAATTTTGCAATCGGAGCTGTGTTAGGACAAAGGGTAGATAGAAAGCCTCATGTGATCCATTATGCTAGTAGAACTCTAAATGATGCACAATTGAATTATACAACAACAGAAAAAGAGTTTTTAGCAGTAGTATATGCTTTAGAAAAATTTAGATCATATCTGTTAGGATCAAAGGTGATAATATTTTCTGATCATTCTGCATTAAAATATTTGTTAAGTAAGAAAGATGCTAAGCCAAGATTAATTAGATGGATGCTATTGTTACAAGAATTTGACATCACAATCAAAGATAAAAAGGGAACTGAAAATGTCGTAGCCGACCATTTGTCTAGATTAGAATTTTCACCCTTACTTGAACGTCAATTTCTTGATGATCCCGTTCCCATAAATAAAGATTTTCCTGATGAGAAACTTTTAGCAATTAAAGATTCAGATCCTTGGTATGCTGATTTTGTCAATTACTATGTGTCTGATATCATTAATCATGATTTTGATCATTATGAAAAGAAGAAATTTTTGGCTGAAACTAAAAATTATTTTTGGGAAGCACCTCATTTATATAAAATTTGTTCAGATTCTTTAATAAGGAGATGTATTCCAGAAAAAGACCAACAAGGTATTATGGAATTCTGCCATGGATACTCTTGTGGAGGTCATTTTAGTGGAAACAAAACTGCTAGAAAAATTTTACAATCTGGTTTATATTGGCCTACTGTTTTTAGAGACTGTGAACTATTTTATAGAACATGTGATAAGTGTCAAAGAACAGGTGGAATAGGAAAAAGAAACGAAATGCCCTTGCATATTAATTTTGTTGTTGAAATCTTTGATGTTTGGGGTATTGATTTCATGGGTCCTTTCCCAGTGTCAAACAATTGTGAGTATATTTTAGTAGCAGTTGATTATGTATCTAAGTGGATTGAAGCAGTAGCAACCAAGACTAATGATGGTAAAACAGTGGTTAAATTTGTAGAAGATTTGTTTGCTAGATATGGAGTACCTAAGGCCATAATAAGTGACCAAGGGACTCACTTTACCAATAAGTTATTGAATAATGTCCTTAAGAAACACGGTGTAACTCACAAGTTAGCTACACCTTATCATCCTCAAACTTCTGGTCAAGTAGAAGTAAGCAATAGGCAAATCAAAGCAGTATTAGAAAAGACCGTTAGGCCTAATCGTAAAGATTGGGAATCTAAACTAAAAGATGCTTTATGGGCATACCGAACTGCTTTTAAAGCCCCAATAGGAATGAGTCCATATAGAATGGTATATGGCAAAGCTTGCCATATACCAGTTGAAATTGAGCACAAAGCCTATTGGGCTATTAAAGAATTAAATTTAGATTTAACTTTGGCTGGAGAGGAAAGATTGTTTCAATTGAATGAATTAGAGGAACATAGGTAAAATTCATACGAGAATGCTAAAACATATAAAGAAAATACCAAGAAATATCATGACATGGGGTTAGCCAACAAGATGTTTCATCCAGGGATGAAAGTGTTACTTTTTAATTCTAGACTTAGGCTATTCCCAGGAAAGTTGAAATCTAAATGGTGCGGTCCTTTATAATTGTATGCAATTTATCCTCATGGAGTTTGTTGATATTCAAAATCCTAAAAATAATGAAATTTTCAAAGTTAATGGACACCGACTCAAGCCATACTTAGAGCCGATGTCAGTTGAACGAACAATTGAGTTAATTCGTTTGGCTGACAATGAACCACCCCAGGATTAGGCTTGCGGTTTGGTCGAGCCAAAGACGTTAAACAAAGGCGCTAAGTGGGAGGCAACCCACTATTTTGAATGTTATTACTTTTTAGTTAGTTTAAATATGCTATTCTCCGTTAAATGTATTCTTGGAAATTTAATTTTTAATTAAATATGCCAAAATTCAAGTTTGGGGGAGAAAAGCATCTTAATGTTATATTTATGTGTTGCTAATAATTTTAGTTTAGAGTTTTTTTTTTAAAGTTTTTGCAATACAGGAAAGTTACAAAACATAACGGAAGTTAACAAAAAAGGGCTAAACTGCAAACTGTTGAAAAGAATGAACAAAGAAATCAAGATGGACAGTTCTGGACACCTTGCGGACAAAGAGTGTGGAGGAGACTCTGCGGCCATAAGGCCCCGATAAATGCACCGAATCTGCGGCGTACAGCGTCTGTCGAGAACATGTGGAATCAACGGTGGAATTGAATCGGTTTATTTGCCCACTTGCGCGATCGCAAGGTGTGGCGGTTTCTGCGACCGCAAGGTCCCCTTTATATATAAACGGTCTTGGGGCCATTTGCAGAATCACCAGAATTCTCTCCCTCTTTCAAACAAGCAGTGCAGCAGCCGCCTTTCTCTTCCAAGATCCGGCGATCTTTTGCAATTTCCCATCAAATTCGGCTCCAATCTCAAGAAATCTCCTCCCTCTTCAAACCTTTCATCTTCTACCTCTCCACCAACTCCATTTCACTCCATTGAAGCTTGAAGCAAGGAAGAGACTCTCCATTGTTGTCGACGTCGCTCAACCTCCGGCTGCATTCAACTCTAAAGTTGCAACTAACAAGTAATCCTAACCCCTCTCTTTAATTTTTACGTCAAATTTTTGCATGCTAGGGTGTTAGATATATTTTTACGTAGATATAGTTTTGCATGCTTTAGGATAATTTTTAATTTCAAAATTCTGAAAATTTATTTTTAAATACTTAGTTTTTAATTTTTCAAACAAAATGTTCCGTAAGCGTAGAAATACATGTGCTTCGTCCTCCATACATTCGGGAGGAGGAACCAAATTATGACCACCAGGTCGTGTCCTCTGGCTCGGAGGAAAATATGCGGACCAAACTCTCTAAGTCTTTGGTTCAGGAGGATTTAAAGGTGAAGAATTTGGCCTCAGTCCCAATTTTACGGCCGTAGGTGGGGGTTTTGACACTCTCGGACAAGGCGATAGTGCCATTGTCAGGAGTTCTATGCCAATGGCGGCATTGGCATAGATGGGGTGTTTAGACATTAATGTTAGGAAGTTGTAGTAGACTTTTCGTCCCAAAGCATTAACGAATATTACGACACCTCAATTTGCGGTTGGTGCCGATCATGTTAGCACACACCTCAATGCCTATCCCCGAGGTGGTCAATGCGACCATCGCCTCACGGTGTTGAGTGGACCCTAAACGTAATCCACCCTTCGGTCCACGCACATGGAGGAGTCCTTCCTTCTGAACACGGCCAAGCCCGTGTTCAAATTTATTGTGGTCGTCTCATGCCTCCAATCACCAACATACGGTGACTTGGGAGAGAGCATCTTGACCTACATTATGATGGTGGATGCAGTGATGTTGGTTAAGATCGTCAGCTGACCAAATCAAGACCCTTATTAGAGGTGCCACGAATGCGGGGTTGGCGTTCCGCATTTGATCACCCGAGTTGTGTAGAGGCCGGGCGTGAGATGGCCCC
>CM028379.1:66976252-67092711 GCA_013146195.2 Codonopsis lanceolata | reverse complement strand
GAGCCTCATTTCTATTAAACTCTTGAAAATAATAACAATACTAATATTTCGGCCAAAACAAGTATTTAATAATATTAAAATGGCTTAAATAGCAATTTGGTCACCCTATTTTCCAGTTTTTTTTATTCATTTAGATCACTCCACTTTTTTTTTTCTCACTCTAATCATTGTTCTTGGCCAATCAAGTCAATAAGATCACTGAGGATCATTTCCATTAATTAGATGGACGGAAATGTTTGAAATAATCAAAATACCCTTGCTAATGTTAAAGGTTTTCAAAATACCCTTGCTAATGTTTGAAATAATCAAAATACCCTTGTTAAAGGTTTTCAAAATACCCTTGCTAATGTTTGAAATAATCAAAATACCCTTGCTAATGTTTGTACTACCTCACCACCTTTTGGATAAATCTTCATTCTAAAGCATTCATATGGAAGCTTTAAAAACTTTTGGTATTCTAGCCATTAGCTAATAATAATACATAATAATAATCAATATGATAAGAGGTATTAGTATTAGTATATATAACTTTTTCTATTATCAATAGTAGAGGACTTATATTTAAAAACTTTTACAACTAACATTACTTCTAACCAATGTGGGATAAAACTCTTCAAGGTGAGATATTACTTCTAATGACTCACTTTTAACACTATACTTTAAACTTTGATATCTTATTCATCAAAAACTTGATTTGGACAAATAAATATATCATTTGGATTTTCTTGCCGAGTAAAACACATTTGCACAATTACTTTTGTCAACAAACAAATTATACATAATGAAATTTGTGCCTCAAGTTGCACAATTTATTCCACTAAAAACACTAATTTTTTAATAAGTATTATACTTTAAGTCTTTAATATCTTAGTCATCCAAAACTCGATTTGGACAAATAAATATATCATTTCGATGTTCTTGCCGAGTAGAACACATTTGCACAATTACTTTTGTCAACAAACAAATGATACGTAAAGAAATTTGTGCCTCAAGTTGCACAATTTCTTTAACTAAAAACACTAATTTTTTAATAAGTATTATACTTTAAGTCTTGATATCTTAGTCATCCAAAACTCGATTTGGACAAATAAATATATCATTTCGATGCTCTCACCAAGTAGAACACATTTGCACAATTACCTTCGCCAACAAACAAATGACACGTAAAGAAATTTGTGCCTCAAATTGCACAATTTCTTTCACTAAAAACACTAATTTTTTTTAACAAGTATTATACTTTAAGTCTTGATATCTTATTATCCAAAACTCAATTTGGACAAATAAATATATCATTTTGATGCTCTCCCGAGAGTAACACATTTTGCGATTACAACCGTCAACAAACAAATGACACGTAAAGAAATTCGTGCCTCAAGTTGCACAATTTTTCAACAATAGAAGAGATTTTTTTAAATATCCTTTAAATATTCTTTTTTTTTAATAAGTTGAAAGGGACATAGACCTTACTCCAACCCTTACTTTTTTATTAATATTTTAATGCATTGAAAGATTACAATTATAGATATATGATGCCTTTTGTGTTGGCTAGAACAAATGGTGTCTTTGGTGAGGCTTCAAACACCCGACCTCTCGGTTGAGAATAGTGATGTACCAGGGTGCCTCTGGTGGGGCTTGAACACTCGACCTCTCCGTTAAGATAAGCGAGTAGAGCTAAATGGGGCCTTTTGGGTAAGGCTTGATCAACAACGTTGTCTCACCGATAACACATTGAAAGTTGTAAAGTCGAGAGTCTAGTGGGACTTGACTTGCAGACCCTCTCGGATTAGGAGAAGTGAAGCGATACCGGTTGAACTAGAGCTCGTTGGTCAACAATAGAAGAGATGTATAACACATTGGTTAGAAATTGATGTTTGTTTTAAAAATACTACTCCCTCCGTCTCTAAATTATCGTCCTCCTTTCCTTTTTCGTCCGTCCCAAAATAATTGTCCAGTTTGAAACATACCTTTTTAGAACATCACTTTTACCACTTTACCCTTACTTTTTCACTTTACTTTAATTATGAGCCACATACACATGAGCTTTAAAGGAAACTACACATTAAACCAATATAAATAATCAAGTCAATTGTTTTTTCTTAAACTGTGCGTCGTGTCAACTAGAATGATTATTTAGGGACGGAGGGAGTATTATTAAGTACCAATAGAAGAAATGCATCAAACATTGGTTGGAAAGTGATGTTGATTTTTAAAGTCATTTGATAAAATATTTTTACCATTATTACCAATAGAAGATGTATATCTCACATTGGTTAGAAAATGATGTTGAGTTTAAATTATTTTATATTATTACCAATAAAAGAGATGTATAACACATTGTTTAAAAGGAAAATGTTAGATTTTAAAATATTTATACTAAAGACTTTCACTTTTACAAGAGATGTATCTCACATGGTTACAAAATATTCCACTATTATTACCAATAGAAGAGATGTATTACACATTGATTAGAAATTGATGTTTGTATTAAAAAAATTATTATTAATTGCTAATTGAAAAGATGAATAATATATTGGATAGAAAGTGATGTTGGTTTTCAAAGTTTTTTTTTTTGATAAAAGACTTCTACCATTATTACCAATAAAAGATGTATATCTCACATTGGTTAAAAACTGATTTTGATTTTTAATTATTTTAGATTATATAAAAGACTTACTATTATTAGCAATAGAAGATATATATATATATATCACACATTTGTTATAAATTGATGTTGATTTTAAATTACTATTATTACCAATAAAATAGATAAAAATTTATATTGGTTAAAAAGTGATGTTGATTTTAAAAGTCTTTAAATAAAAAGACTTCTACTTTTATTATTAATAAAAGAGAAGAGAAGAGATATATCTCATTATATAGAAAGAGATGTTGGTTTTAGACAATTTTTTTAGATAAAAAAAAACTTCTACTACTATTATCAAATGATGAGATGCATTACACATTGGTTAGAGAGTGATGTAGGTATTAAAAGTCTTTTTATAAAAGGCTTAATACCAATAGAAAAAATATATATTTCACATTAGTTAGGAAATGTGATATTGGTTTAAAATGGTTTTAGATAATGTACATCGCATTGGTTACAAAGAGATCCACATTATTTAGAAACATATATTGGTTATAAAATTCATAGATAAATGGGTTTTTATGTTATTATCAGTACAAAAGATGTATCACACATTGTTTACAAAGAGATGTTGGTTTCAAAACTATTTAGATAAAATACTACAACTATTATTATTTTTATGTTATAATCAATAGAAGAGATGTATCTCACATTGTTTAGAAAGAAATGTTAATTTCAAAAGTTTTTGTATAGAAGACTATTACTATTATTATAGAATAATGTATCTCACATTTGTTAGAAATTAATGCTGGTTTTAAAAATACTATTATTACCAATAGAAAATATGTATACCACATAGTTAGAAAGAGATGTTTGTTTTAAAAGTCTTTAGATAAAAGTCTCAAACTTTTATTACCAATAGAAATAGAAAAGAAGTATATCATATTGTTAGAATATGACAAATGTGTATCTTACATTATTTAGAAAAAGATGTTAGTTTTAAAAGTCTTATAGTAAATACTTTTACTCTTATTACCTGATGCGTCCAAAATCTCCCTGGATGCACTGGGTCGGTCCAATCAAGATACCTGGCTTTCAACGTATCTTATTTCCTCCAAAGCCCAAATCTGCAATAAGAGTAGCAAATCGTGAACTAGGCAGGGGCACTCCCTGCAAAAGCCCTCCGGCGCAAGAATCAGCACAATAAAGCTAAATGAGAATGTATTTTAGCAGAGTTTTGGCTAGAGAGTAGAAATTGCCTACCTTTCCCCTTTCATTTTCCGGGGCTTTTATAGTTGCCGGAGAGCATAACTGCACATAACCATTCATAACTACCCGCTAATGATCATGACCTTAATGGTGAGCGCATTAACTGCCCCATTAAGTCCCCCATTAATCACAACGGTCTAAATGGAGAGTTTCCCCGATATAACTGTCCTCAACTGATAACTGATCTTGCCCGGACATAACTGTCCTCAACTGATAGCAGATCTTGAATTAGCGAGCATAGCAAGTCATGCTCACACCTTACTCCCCGCCATTGGTCAAACCCCACCGACATCTTACTTGATAAAGGTCAACACTTTGCTCGCTTGTTCTGATAAGGCCCAAATGCCCCAGATGTGACTCATGACTTGGGCCTATTGGGCCTGTAGTTCAAGAACCCCTACCCTTGTCCACCGTGTATTCATGCTCGGGACGAGGAGGAACTCGAAATTCAAAAAATATCCCCCAAATTGACTGAGTCTTTGGATGCACAATTCAAATAATCTTGGAGCCAAGATCTTGAATGGACGGTTACCCAAAAGGTGTTTTAGGGAGACGTACCCATAAAGCTAAGCCGTCAGCCGCCACTTCCTGAAGAGACATGCGCGTTTTTCCATAGGGCATTTAATGACTGCCTTGAAAACTGAGTCTCGTTAAATGCGCCCTAATGATGAGTAATCTTCAACTGGTGACTTCTCCTGGTATAAAAGACTAAAATCCCTTCTATTCCAAACTTTACCACGCACAATTACTCACAGAGCTCAAAGAGAAGAACGATCCTCTTAACTGCAGCCACAACAAGTTCCAGCATCAAGATCCAGTCTTCATCAACTTCAGGAGATCTGAGACCCGTAGCTTCACCGAGAAACAGGTATTCCTCCTTTTCCACCTCTACTTTTCATCGGCTTTTAATCTTCTCCACCCCTAATTGAGGTTTCTGTGTCATTCGGCCCCTTAAACCCTTAACAGTCTATTTACCAGCTTCAATTCCTTCTATCACCCAATTATTCTTAACCAAATCATAGGAATCGAGGAATTAAGGGTCGGTGCCCTGTTCACCGATCTCGCAACCGGCTCGTCCCAATTTTGATTTTATTTATATCTTCATCTACAACAAAAAAGAGCAATTACAACGTTTTTTTACAACGTTTTTAAATAAACGTTGTTAAAAGGTTATTTTAAACAACGTTTTTCAATTAAACGTTGTGTATTAGTATTGTACAACGGTTTTTGGAAGGAACGCTGTGCTAGCCCTCTATTTTACAACGTTTTTTGGAAAAACGTTGTAATTTTACAACGTTTGTTTTTAACAAACGTTGTGCTTACCGAGGGTATTTTAGGATTAATTTTTGTGAATCCCGCTAAAAGGCCAATTGAGCGGTAAACAATTTCCCAAATCAAAATCCCCAATCTCGGCCAAACCCTTTCTCAGCAGGCTCTGTGAATCGCTTTCAAATCCTTTTCAAGCTTCGTCTTCATCTCCTTCCCTGCTCGCCAGCCATAACCCACCGGCGATCTCCTACATCTCTTCTTGGTCTCACAAACGAAACCCCCCATCAACAACCCAGCCGGACCCTCCGTCTTCTCTGGCGAATCTCACACGTCTCCTTCCCTGCTCGCGGGGTCAATGGGTTTCTCCACAAATCTCATCCCCAAATGGCGAAATTTTACGAAGTGTTGGTGGGCCTCTTTGTATTGATTGATGAATTTGGCTCCGTAATCCACTGATGAGATTATGAATTCATTCAGTCTTACAAGGTACATGTGCTATTTCCTTCTAATTGAGCTTTTCAAATTGATAATGGTTATTATTTGAGGGCTGTCAATCTGAGTCAGGGTCGGGTGACAGTGAGATGTATGAAGATCCATAAGGTATGTTTTTGATCGGGTAACTTAGACAATAACTTTTACAAGTTGTAAGGGTAGTCCTTGGAGCGATGGTAAGGTTACTACAGCTCAATCTTTGAAATGCTATATGTTATCAACAAAAAAAAAGTTCAGGTTTCATTTAAAATACATCTAACTATAGCAGGAAATCAGGTAGAAACTCCCCCCCCCCCCTCACAATTTAGAACCTGAAAAAACTGCTATTCTCAGATAAACGTCCAAGCTGGTAGACATCACTATATTGGTAGCAGTCTTTAGTTAAAATGTAGGCAGTTTAGCATGCATTTCCAAAAGAAAATAGAAGGGAATCATGAAACAGAATATGTATGCAGTTTAACATGAACCAGATCATTCCTCTAGTTCAGTGAGTCTTACTTTGCCTGAAACAGAATTAACATGGTTTTGAGTCAACATGAAACTTAATAAGAGCTAGCTTTAAAGTAGAACATAGGCAAGGTGTCACACCAAGTATTCTGTGAACAAGTACTCGTGCGAATTGGTACTGAGCTTACAACGTTTTTATTTTTGTAAGTTTCTCTTTCGCTGTTGTATCAACGTCAGTCACCTACATAATTTTCACTTATCATTGTGGATTTTTTTAACCGAATGTAGATCAAAGATTTTCACCTTTCTTCTTTTCATCTAGTTTATGAATTTATTTTTGTGCTTTCATGTGTAGAGTTAGAATTGGTGTATGTGGTTTTTTGAAGTACTGTGAAGCTCTGATCTCATAGTAATTTGAACAATTTTGGTTTTTGATACGGTGTCTAAATACTTGAACAATTCAAATCTGTCCAGCCCTTTTAGAACCGCCTATGGCTGAACCAACAGTCCCAAAGCAGCTCGAAAACTGCCCAAAAACAGCCACAAAAATTGCTCCTAAACCTCTTCTAAAAACCCTCAATAACAGCCCAAAAATCTAACATTGTTTATAGAACTAATACAAGGAATAATCTGACCAACCCTTCAACAACAACCCATGAATTCACTGCTCACTTCAGCCACTTCGAACAATGCACACAAGCTGTCCAATTCACCACGCCAATCAGCCCTAGCAGTCCACGTTTTTGGATGTTCAAACTGTCCCAAAACAGTCCTAAAATAGTTTATGAACTGCCCAATCTTGGTTTGAGAACCCTCACACCTGAATTACTTCACCTTGACCAAAACTACCAAGGAAAAAAAAAAAAAACAGTCCCACGCCTCTTGAATACTAGGCTGCCACGAAATAGAAGAAGATAAAAAGATTGAAACGGGCTCACGGCCGGCTAGGCTTCACTCAACCCATGCCTTGTAATCCACCCAATCAGACCGAGCAATAATGAACCTTGAGTTTTAGCCTCATGGATCAGTACCAGATTTAATTGGAAGTTGGCATAATTCTGCTAAGTTATTGGACAGCCTTGAGTTTTAGCAATTTTTGCCATAGGGTTTGACCTATCAAATGATATTCATTTTGATCAATTTCTTTCCCTAATTCAACCTTTATATACCTAATTTATGTTGGGATTGAACCCTTGTGAAAATAGGTTAATTTTGAGAGCGTTTGGAGCTGGTTTTGGAAGCCAAAAACTATGACTGTTCGGAAGTTGTTTCTGGACACCTGTTACTGTTTTAACCATAACTTGGGCTAGAGATACTGAAATATTGTTCCGTAAATTGGAATAGAAAGTAGAATCATACACCTTTCCATGAATACCTTATTTTCCTTTGTCGGCCTTGTGGTATGATTTTGGCATTGGTTTGAATTGGACCGCACTGCCGCCTTGTTTCAGTGCTGAATCAAATTTCAGACATTTTCACTCACTGTTTTGAGGTAGCAAATGACATCAGAATTGATTGATTTCTTTTCCTAATTCTAGCCTTGTGTGTGTACTATAACGTTTCTTTTGGTTACAATTTAATTTGAGTTGATTTGATCTGAGTTTAAGATTTGGCTAACTAGGAGGGTGCTTAGCGCACCGACTTGTAATTCTAAGTAGGAATTAAGGTTGGGGAGTTACAAGGAGCCACCTTTTCTGTTGATGATGGAACTTCTTCTTAGTAGCAGCGTCGAATTACTCAATGAGGTGTGAGATGTTATTTTGCCTGCCCATCTTTATGCAGTTTTCAGGTTTGTCAAAACTGCAAGGCTTGTGATTCAAACCTTTGTACTTCGGTGATTAGAATATATGTGGTCTAAGTCTAACCAATTTTTATGGCATCCTCACATTGTAAGAAGCTAATATTAAATTTCCAAATTTGCATGGAAAAAATAAGACTTGAGGCAGAGAATAAGCAGCAGTTAATATCGCTCCGTGAAGATCAAAGAGTCCACTATTCTATTCAAGATTTTCACTTACATAGTCCACCTTAAAAAATTATGCCTACAATCTCCCTAACCTTTCAACTTCATCCTCCACATGTCATATAATCTTCATCTTTGTAGTTATGTTGACCTCCAAGGATACTATTACAAACACTGTTCATAGAAATTGGGAACTGTTTATAATGATAATCAGATCGATCAACTTCAATGGTGGGTCATGTGGAAAATGTCTACCACCCTCTTGTTTGATGTGCTTGTTTATGTGGCTAGTCCCTACGGCCTTCGAATCTTGTCGTTCTTGGTGTCTTGTGTTTAGAGATCCTGTCCCAGCTGTTGGAAGAAGAAGGGTTTTCTAGGTTGTTAATAGCACGCAGTTGATACTGTCCAGCAGAAGAAGAAAACCCAAGAAGAATTTCTCCTTAGTCCCTGCAATTTTTTTCCTTCTTTTTTAATCAAAAGGGTATTTGAATATTACTTAATTCCTCCATTTCAAAAGAAAAATGGACACTCAGTTTTGAAATAGAGGAAAGATAGTTTTATATTCGTTTGTCGCTTTGATTGATGGATTGTGTTAATTTGGATTTCAGGCTGCAAGATTATTTGGGCCATTTGAAACTTCAAAAATTAAAGGTTCTGTTTTTAGGAGTGGATGAAAAGAGCACCCAGGAAAGCTTCCAAGAACTTACAAAAATTGCTTGAAGAAGCACCCATGTTCTGTTTTTGGCTCTCCCAAACTATAAACAATTCCCAGGTAAGTCTTTTATTTCCAAAAAAAGTTTGATTAAATGAATGAATCTTGCTTGATAAGTTTAAGATTATGGTAGTCCTTTTCCATGATAAAGTACATAGATATACTTGGGTTTTAGTTAAATCTTTTGACCAAACAGGGGATTATATTATTTTGTAAAAAATACTATTCTGATTCGATCCTCTTTTGTGTGATCATGGGCTGTTAATTGTTAAACCAGATCATATTGGGAAGTTTTTAATTCCTTTTCAACTAATTGATGTCCTTTTCAACTAATTGATGTCTTATTGGTAGCCATCTTAGTTGTGATTTCAGTGATAATTTCTTTACCAATTCCATCATCAACAGGGATAGGTCCAACCTGATAAGTAGGACATTGTTAATGTATGCAACTGACAGTAACATGAATTGCACTTAAGTTAAATGAATAGCTGTGATATCTTCTCAAATACATCATCCACCCACTCAATCGAAGAAGAGAAATTAATAATTTGAAAGGTAGTTCTTATCACAAGTAAATTTGTTTAAGTTGTGGTTCATCGTAGAAGTGAATAATCTTACACTAAACTCGACTTCAACATGCTCTTTCCTCTTGTGAAGTCTGGTTATCTGCACGGGTTCAACATATAAATTTTAGATTCACAAAGATAATACAAGGAAGTTTTAAACTCAATCTTCTTAATGATACTCTTATCTGAGGACATGAATATGTTTTGGAGCAGAAGACTTAAAGATAATTAGGCTATATTTGCTCATCTTAAGATGGGGTCTTGATCACAAATCATCAGCATTGGAATAAGAAAAACTTTGTACAGAATTGTGACTCAGTTTTTCTATGTACATGACTACAATACCTGGTAGCCTCTCTGCTTACACAATTTAGTAGTTTGCTAAGAATGATAGAGCCTAGAACTATAGAGGTTCATGTGACACCAAATAGCATACTCCATAGCCTATAAAGTTAACTAAGGTAGAACAGTTCGTGTTGCTGCACAATTGAAAAATCTCATGAAAGAAAAGAGAAAAGAAACATGTAAGGAAGTGTTAGCTTATAATCTATATTTGAAAATATGCATGTTCGAGTTCAAGTTTACAAACCCAGTAAATTCTGCAGAGCTCCCCAAAGCTTCAAGAACTATCATAGTCAAATAGCATTTAAGGAATCTGATTTGGTCCAATCATATTACTCAAGTGGTGTATCCTTCCTGTAATTTAAGCACCTTGTACGGTACCTAATAGAAATTGAGTAATTTGCAGGATTATCAACATTGACATGACTTTATGTGCAAAGTGCAAGTATCACTAAAAGCTTTATCCAAACTAGCTTCCTTTTCCTCTAATATGTTTTATATCAATAGGCTATTAATAGTGTTGAGCTCCATAGTGGTTGGTGGTCCAAGGGTGTGAAGCTGAAAGGGATCTGAGGCTCAGATCTCATAGCTAACATAGAGAAAAATACTGTCAGAAAGAGTAAGAAAACAGAGTTGTGCGAGAAAAGATGAAACACACAAAAAGAGAGAAACCTGATAAATCCATGGATTGATCTGTTGGTGAACTTCTTCAATTATTGGTCCATGCATAACAGTCAAAGGGACCTGCAACTTTTTACGCAACTTTAGTCGATAATCTACTTACTGTTAATGTGTGCATGAATTGGGTAAATGTACAAGACACTAAACCTGTTTATGTTGCTCTATGAGGAACGTCCCATTTGGGCGAAAAATATATGCTCCAGAGGCCTTCAAGAAATAACAAAAACTAGCACTTATATATTTTAAGAGGGAGGTCAGAGCCGAATAAAATCAAATGAACAAGTATTAACCTGTGGATCTCTGTCACTTCCATCGTATACTGATCCGGTATAGAAGCTGTAGGACTGTTATGATGTCAATATCATGGTGAACTACTTAATTCTTTTTCAATTTGATCATCATCTTCTTGAGTCCTTTGAATGAGGTTGACAAGTCCATGGAACTAAGTATCACACACAGTGAGACCTTTATTTTCATACAAGAAATTTGTCCATGTCTTGTATATATCTTGTGAATTTGCTTCTAATTCACTATAGTGAACTGTGAACGTTTATTTGATTGATTTTAGTCTGGAAACCAGTACCATTCCGAGTCGATCCAACAAGAATGATAAACCTGAGTACTTATTTCTACCTCATCTGATTTAAAGTTTGGTTCACTACTTTCTTCCTTCTAGAATTTCACAAAGGATTTCTTCATTGATGTGGTACAGGATGAAAGTTAGCCTTCGATAAATCTTAGTTTATGAAGTCAATGATAACACCTTAGAATTGAAATTTGCATGTCCCCATTATAAATTTGGAAAAGAAATTAAGATTCAGTAAGCTAACTCTTTTACATAGTACTTCTGTCTTGTGAGATTCTTTTTGCATGGAAGGAAACTTGTGTTCTTGTTTCTATACCCACTATTTCACCTTTGATCTCATGGATTCAGGATTTGTTTTTTGTCAGTTTGGTGTTCTCATTCTCTCTATTTCTTGTTGCAGACTTACTTTTGAAACTGCTCTTAAACTTAGTGGTGGTCCTTCAGTAGTTTTTGCCCATTCAATGGGTAACAATGTTTTCTGCTACTTCTTGGAGTGGTTGAAGCTAGAAATTGCTCCCAAAGGATATATCCAATGGCTAGACGACGACATTCATGCTTATTTTGCTGTTGGTACACTTGCCCAACCTGAAACTTGGTTTATTTTCTGAGAACATTTGACCGTACATGAAGTATGTCTTGAGGTTTTGATCTTCTCGATTTCAGGGGCTCCCTTTCTTGGTTCTATTCAGACTGTTGAAGCAACAATATCTGGGTTCACATTTGGTCTTCCTGTTCCTGAGGTACATTTTTTAATTCTCTTATCCTATATGTTGGCTTTTTCTGTCATTGCTCTTGTTTTCAGTATAGTACAACTTGATTGCAACTGCGGTGCGGTTGATTCGCCCTTTGTACACATTTGTCAAATCACCAGCTCATTTCAATCTCAAGCGTTCTGAGAAATCATCGGTACCCGCTCTAATCTCTTCGGCACTAAATTCCTTAAAATTGAAGTTCAAGTCATTCAACCCCGTCGTGGCCATCCCAATCGCATCTTTCTCTCTACAAAACTCTATTCTTCGCTGCATGACATCTCTTTGCCTTCTGAACTTCTCAATCTCTTGGATCATACCATCCCTTTTCCGTACAATCTTCTCTAGTTGAACTTCAGCACAAGATTTTGCCAAAGAGGAGGTTTTGAGCTTGTTGGAAAGTTCACGTTGGAGTTCTAGAATTGAGCTAAACAGAGCTGTTTTTAAGGTTGTGTGTGATTTGACCAGTTTATTTCTCGGTGAATCAATCATGTTATGAAAGTTCTGCACAAGTACTGCAAACGGAGCTCTTAGTTGCTGCTCTATTGTTCTACAGTCCTGGGGTATTCCTTCTCCAAGATCGCAATCTTCAGTTATATCAGCAATATGACTCCTCCTAAACAAACAGCTCTGTAAATCTCTAAAGCTGAATCTCAATAACCTTTACACGGATAGTGAAACTTGCAACACCAAGTGTACCTCATCTTTTTAAGGGGCACTGCAGTTTCTGATATTCCATCCGTATGTTTTGCATTCTGAAATATGACCCTTTTGTTGTTCAGTTTCTGATATTCATAACAGACTGATGGTCTTGAATTTAGTATGCTGGAGCAGTTTTTAAGGTTATAAACTGGTCAAATCACACACAATTTACGTCCCCTTCAGTCCATAGCCACCACTCTTTGGCAATTTGCGTTCCCTCCAGTTCATGCTGACATGTACGTGTTTTGGAGCCTAATGTCGTTCTTAAATGTTATTTTCAAAAGTTTGGCAGAACAAGACCAATTGGTTGTTAGATTAATTATTAATAATAGCACTAGTCTAGAAGAAAAATCAAAGGAAAATCTCATCAGGATAGATTATTAAGTAACAGAACTTAAAAACAGAAAGTCTCTAAACTCATGATTGATTAAAGTCATTGCCATGAACATGCATCTGTTTGTCCTATAGTACCCTCAAATGCCTATTCTTTTAGGGGTTATTGTTTCTGAAATACAGACCTTGTGAGTTAGAATCATTTAAT
Organism: Codonopsis lanceolata; assembly: GCA_013146195.2. Classification (NCBI taxonomy): domain Eukaryota; kingdom Viridiplantae; phylum Streptophyta; class Magnoliopsida; order Asterales; family Campanulaceae; genus Codonopsis; species Codonopsis lanceolata. Next base: position 67,079,808 of record CM028379.1, on the reverse strand, counting down.
AGCTGCTAAGAGTAATTACAAAGAAAACCTTTAAGAAAAAACAGTCGTGAACTAAATTCAAGACATTTTTCCCACTTAACTCATTTCCACTTCTCCTTCAGAATTCAAACAACTTTCTGTGGCATACCTCCTTTGAAGCTCTCCAAATCAGCAACCTTCTTTCCTTCCTGAGCTTTTCCAAGCCTGCTTAAAAATGCCAAACACTTGAGCAGATGTGTTTGTCATATAGTACCCTCAAATGCCTATTCTTTTAGGGGTTATTGTTTCTGTCAGAAAGAGTTGGTGCGCCATGCAGCAGCGAGGAATATTTAATGCAACGAAGGATTAGCTTCACCATTTGATGGCGAATGGAACGTGAATTTTTGTGTTATTGGCAATGGTTCTAGAAGAAATATGTTCAATGCATTCATTCTTTTTGTCTCAAGTGTTTTGGTCCTGTGTCCACCTCTTCCTTTTTTTTAATAATATTTTTAAGTTGTGATATTTAGTTCTTATTCACTCTTTAGGTTTGGACCATCAGTCTGTCAATTATGAAGCGTTTTCCTTATCAATAGTTCGAGATCCTTCAATTATGTTTTGATCAACTACACCTAAATTTGACGCTGCAATAGTGCAGATGTACCATATTCAATACTTGTTGATCAACTTAATTTGTTGTATTATGAATACATTTGATGATCAGTACCATATTCAATACTTGCTAATACCTTTGAGGTTGGCATGTGTGTTGTATTAGCTTTATGCTGTTTTTTAATTTTGATCAATCTTCAACTTCTTTTGATCAATCTTCAACTTCTTAGAAATCCACAAACCCCAAATCTTTGTTTTTTTCTTGTCGTTTCAATTATATTTTTATTTTCTTTTCACATGGAAAAGTTGGGCTATGTTTTAACTTTTTCTGCTTGATAACAGGAGCTGAAACAGTATCCAACATTGAGGAAGGCAGTTGAGTATGCAACGAATGAGTCACTCAAAAGAATGCGGAACGAAAGCAAGAAAGCCGCACTTATGCTAGTTGAAATGGGATGTTGCTATTTAACCGCTGCCTTCTTCCGAAACCTTCCGCAAGAACTTGAGAAGGGTGGAAACCCATCGCAGTCAATTTTTGATAGATACAACGAATCATACCTCAGACGAATTGGTGAGTTCCTTTCCTTTTCAGTAATAAGTTAAATCTTTGCATTAAAGCCTTACACCGAGTCTGTAGATTGCTGAATTTCTTTATTTTAAACAGGAGTCACAGTCCTGTAGTACATGAATATTGTTCATTGCCAAGTGCGTGAGGCCAAACGCAGCTTAATCGATCATTTTAAAGTTCAGTTGGGTCAAGAAAAGGTAAGTCTTGATCCCTTTTGCCTTTAAAAAAACATTTCACATTTACTAAGAAACAGATAGTATAGTGTTGAATGTGGCTTTGGATATTTTAGCCTTAATTCTTGGAAAGTTGTTTTAAGCATGAAGTTACCCCATGAAAAGGAGCTGCAGAAACTATGTGCTGGCAGCTTGCATAGTCTGTAATCAAAATTCATTTTCTCACACCTCAAAGCTCGAAACGACGAACCGTTTTTTGTCCAATAAACTAGACTCGTATATCTTTCCAACCATATAGGGCACACCACCTAATTCTCTCTCAATGAAAGCAGTTTTTCGTTCAAAGACAGACCATGTTTCGGAATTTCAGAAACTGCATCACTGCTAGTGCTGCCATATGCTCTCATATGGACATTGATATGGTATTGTTTGATTTCTTGTAAATAAATTTGAAAAGTATTACTATAAGAAGGTTAGCCTTTACCCAGCAGTACTACTCTGCAATCCTTATAACATATAATATATGCCAAAGGCAACTTACTTAGACATTAATTTAATAATTTCAATGAATGGTCATCCCCTCCTAGATTTAATTTTGTAACATCAGAACTTCTTCGGCAACACCAATCCCTTTTCATATTATATGTTATAAGGATTACAAAGTAGTACTTCTTATATTGCCATATAGAATCTGTTTACTCTTCAATAAAAGATAAAACTAGGGGGGAGGGAAAGACATAACTAATGAGTAAAGATGGATTTGAATACAGCGCATTTACATGTTAAGGCATTTTATTAATTGCTTTGGCTATTGTAGATTATTGTTTTTACAAGCTCATGCACCACTTAAATAACTAACCCCTTTTTAACCCCGCCAATGTAATTGCTATATATAGCGTTGCATTGCCGGTCCCAAGCCCGGATAAAGGAGGAGGGGGAAGGTTCACTTATTTGCAGCAATTGAAGATAATAAGTAGAAGAAGCAGCCTTGTTGTAGCAGCTGTAACAGGAGGAGCCAATCAACAACCAGTACCCCTGAATGGTGATGTTATTATTCACAACCTGTAGGCTGCCGACATTAGTATGGGTTTACTGATGGTTGGAACTGCAAGTGAGAAAGCAGGTGAAATGCCAACATTGGAAACTCTATTTAGCAGTTTACTGGCTACTGCTAACATTAAGAATATAAGCAACTACAGTTGTTGGGGGTAATTTTGCAGTTCTCAGTTTCAGTGGCTCTCAGATGTTGTAGGTATCAATTCCAGTGACCAATTATGTTTGAGGTTTTACTTACCTTTTTATTGCTTGTGTAATGTGTAATATGTTTTGGTGAGTTTACCATAAATTAATCACTGTTCATCTTTCAGGTTCGAAGTGAGTTGCAGACTGCTTACGAGAAGGGGTCCGTAAATCGAATTAAGTTACATCTAAATAGTTATGGTAGCTAACATCTACTGCAGGTCAGTAAAGTATATCATTTTGCCGTAGCTATTTTCTAACTTGTGCCCTTGGTTTTGGGTATTGTGTAAAATTGTATACTTTTTAATGTTGTACCAATATACTTGACCTTGTTTGTTGAAAAGAATATGCATTTCAACACGTTTGAGACGGCCTTTATTCAGGTCTTTGCATGGTTGAGGTACTCAAGCTTATGTAATGTATAAGCTTATGTGCTAAGGATGTGATTTGTATTTTAGGTTGAAGCTTTAAGTAATTCTACAAATTGTAAGCAATTGGAACATAGGGCTGGAAGGACTTCAAACGCTAATATTCGAGCGGAGGTAAGCTACATAACTAAAATGCTTGTTGGGGTGCCCTCGTTTGATGGGTGTGCACCATTGTTTTTTTGTTGTACGTAAATGTTTGTTGGGGTGCCCTCGTTTGATGGGTGTGCACCATTGTTTTTTTTGTTGTACGTAAATGTTACTCCTTCCCATCTTAATCAAGATTTACATAACTTTATTCGTTTCTGTAATTAAGAGTTTAAGACTAATAAAGTTGAACTATTGTCGTTGATATCGTGAATCACAATGAGCATTGAGTGACCAGGATTTACCGAAAAAACATTTTATCTTCTGTTATTGCAACGTTTGTTATGATGACAGAGAATTCTGGAAAGTGGAATGAGATTTGCAACGTTTCTGATTGTCATGGTTGCTGTATGGAGTCTTGCGTCCAAGTTGTTTTCCATTTCCAGGCTATAACTGTATTCCTTTAAAACTTTGTGTTACTGCTTAGCTGCCATTGATGACCAATTTGAGAATTTCTAATTCTTTTGTTGAAATATATGCTAGCTTTTATATATATGCAACTCGGTTCTGTGAACGTGTAAATTGTATAAGTAACTTAGAGTACTAGTTACTTATTATACTTGTGTAGAAGTTCAAAAATAGTAAAACATATATGAGCAAAAATAGGAATGAACTAGAAAATATTCAGTAGCTATGGGGGACTTCTTGGGGCAACAAGGTTAAAGAAGCTGAAGGAAGTTCCTGGAATAGCAAGAATGACAATGACAAATGGGTAGGTGACAAAAAACAAAAAGCCGGGGCCAATACAGCAGGGCCAAAATCTAGGGTTTGTGGACAAAAAGTTTCAAGATCTTCGGATTGGGGTGCAATAGCTTCTAAGAAAGAGGATAGGCAGTGATTGTATATCACAATATTCTAGTAATGTTGTTAGTTATGTATTTTAATTGTGGTGCCTAAGTACAACTTGCATCAGCCTCTACTTTAATTGGTGTACTGATCAAGACGAGTACTGTTTCAAAACCTTAACTTATTGTATTTTAATTGTTTTGATTGAATTAGTTGTTAGAAATTGCTTATGTTAGAGGCTTAGCCTTGGCTATTTACCAAAGACCACTCCTAGTGGTTATGGAAACCACTCATGGGTCTGATGTTGCAAGTAAATTTTATGTGAGATCAAATTTGGGTGTTTATTTGAGCATGGTTCTTTTAATTTGCACTGCTGGCCAAGGTTGAAAATGAGTCTGAGAATGTTCAATCATCAAAGAGTAGCTTTCTTGGAGCTGATCCACCTGTCTCAAGCTATGTAAGCTTCAGCTAGCTATATGTTTTTAGGATTATGGGTCCTGCGTATTGTTTACATGCTAAATTTAGTAACTGGATTATGTTGTTCAATAGATTTTTCTATAGATCTCTGTTATGTTTTTGGGAGGCTACATTTGCTTTATGTTCAAATGAGGTGTCATTTTCCAGTGACCTTGTTGGGATTAGTTGGTTTTCTAAAACTGATGGGGAATGCTTGTTTGAAAGAATAAAAATACAGAAAAGTAGATAAGTACTTCGGAAAGAACAAAAAATGTGATGTGTAAATAGATGCTCCCAGTTGCCTTTAGATTCTGTTTATTTTCTTTAGCTTGTGCTTGTTAGGGCGTTGGGATAATCATGTTAGTTAGTAATTCTACTTTTGAGACTGAAAGTTTCTTTCCCGAATCTTTACGTCGAGGAGGAGTTGGTTGTGGCTTGGAGCAAAAAATACCGCCTCAGGGCTATGTATGTCATAGGTACAAAATACCTGGTAGGCTGATCGTCTTGTTGATTGGAATTATCTCTTTATTTGATAAATGCAAAAGTAGTTGTGCTTGTAGCTTTGATTTTTAAATTTTACTAGATCTTGAAATCTTATATTTCAGGGCATTTCATTCAATACTGTCTTACTGTAGTTTTTATAATACGTCAATGCGTCTTCTCTACCTTCTCAAACGAAATTTTGTAAGGTGTCAATTGAGGCGACAAAACTCATGCTGCTTCCTCTTGCAGGTTGTGCATTGGTAATTATTGTGGTAAACTGAAAGCATATTGGCAGAAAAGCAATAGGCTGAGAGCAGCCATGTCTCAATAACATTTCAGGTATGTTTCTATTTGTTTCAATTTCCCTACAAATTCAGTTTGATGCCATAGTAATACCATAACATGTACCAGCTGTCCTTGTACTAAATACATTTCTAATGTTAGTCCCTGTACTAAAAATATGCTCATTTTTGCATGTTTCTCGGCCCAATATCGTTAAAGACTATTTTGTTAAGTGTTAGCACAGGATCATTTTGGGGGTAAAACATGAAGTTGAAAGCCACAGATCATCCCCCTCTTAGTTCATCTTCCTTTTCGTCATATTAGGCTCACTCGACTACCACCACCACCATCATTCAAGCTTACCCAGCACCACCTCTTCTCCTCTCTCTCTCACTCTCGCTCTCTCTCTCTCTTTCTTCTGTGCTTACTTTAGCTGGGAGGATTGCAACAACTTAACCCCTAATCATGCCAAATTTTGTACCAATGATACAGTGGGAATAAAAAGGGTTGGATATCTGGGACTGTTTTGGGGCAGCATAATTCTAGAACGTGGGCTGTCTTAGGAGCAGGTTACACATGGATTTGGCAGGTATTTTGGGCAGGTTCTATATTGTGAGTTGCTGGAATTGAGAGGTAGTTTGGGCAGTCCATAATTGCATAAAGGTAGGCGTGTGAGGGGTTGCTAATATGATAGGTACTCCATTGGTCATCGACTCCCCTACAGCAAACATGTCTAGACCTAGCGTTGCTAGGATCTGCATTGAAGTAAATCTGACTAAACCTATTCCTAGTCGCATTTGGATTGATAGCGGATCCTCGAAGGGCTTTTGGCAACCGATCGAAGCTGAACATCTTCCTCTTTATTGCAGTTTCTGCCATAGACAGGGTCATGATCGAGAGTCGTGCAAGATTTCCCTCAACCAGGCTCATGGGCAGAATAATCAAGAAGAGCCGGCTGTTCACAAGGGTGAAATTCATATCCAAGACAAGGCTGCTGCTAACAAGATGGCCTGGAAGCCTAAGGAAACCATTGCTTCGGCTCTTGTCAATAATCAGGTGCCTGCTATGGGTGATATTCCTTCTAGCAGCACCTCCCACGTCCCAGATCCTTTGCGTGTATCTGCTGCAAATGCTGCTGCTTCGCTGAAAACTGCCCGCTTTGAATCTACCAAAAGCCCTGTGCATCCAGCCAAAGCAGCATCTCCTATGCTTAATACCCTTTCGACATGCTCAATCAAAGGAAAAGTACATCACACCGTACTAATCCAATCAAGTAGATATTTACTTTTAAATCACATAGTTATGCATTTCTATGCTAACTAACACACAAACACATTAGAGCATTAATATCAAGTCTCTAATACCCAAGTGTTCTTCATACACTTGAAAACACTCGGAGGCTTAACCTCCATCAAAACTACCCAATTCCGTAGGATTTCAATATGTGATTCTCTATGTTCATATAAATCCATAATCGACTCCGTTGAGTCATTTCTACTCTTTTCAAACTTGAAGGCATAGAAGCTATTTGCATCATAGCCCTCCTATTATTCATTAGCTAGTGTTCATGGTTAAGTTCTCAAGGTTAGCAACATTGTGCAACCCAACAATCCATACCTTCCCAACAAAATCCCCAAAACATGGTTTATAGGTCAACACTTAACATTTAGAGTCAACCATCACATTTCAAGCATGTATCTCAAGATAGCATTTAATCAAGCATGCTTTCATCCAAAATAACCATTTATCTAAACAAGATTTAAATTCATCTAGCATGTTCATAACCAACATGTAAATTCATCTAACATGCTCACAACCTCAAATTCATGAATTAGAGTTGAACAACATACTCTTCTATACATGAAAGTCAACAGATTCCATGAAAGTCAAACGTTACATTTTTATCATGAAATCCATTGTGAAAATTCATCTTTCATGTTCACAACCAAAAATAATGGTCCATCAAGTATACTCCCAAACCTTAAACCTATAACATGTGTGATTCCAACAACTCATAACATTCCATAAAATTCTCTAAAAATCATCCATATCATCAATAACTCATTTGCTACATAACATATAGTCAAACCCTAGGTTTTTAGGAATTCATGGCCATCATGCTCAAAGTCCAAACTCACAAGATGAGGTTCAATAATAAACTCCATCAAACATAGAAAACATCCTATTCATGCTTCTAACAAGTTCACCCATCAAAAATCCAAATCTCAAAATAAAATCACACACAACATACATATGTACTCATTGACCTCAAATAGCAACCCTCTTTGTTTTCCTTAGGGTCAATGAGCACAAAATCCATAGAAGGAGGATTGTAGTAGCTTACCTAGCTTGAGTGAAAACTCTAAGAGAATCGAAATCTGATCGGTGAAGTTGTTCTACTCGTCGAGGGCTTCACGAATACGAAGTTTGAAGTCATCCAACGGTTGGATCTTTATGGATTGGAGGAAGAAGACCTAGGGCTCAAAGCCCCCATGAACTCCCACACTCTCTCTCACTATACGGTTTGTGAAGAAGGAAGAAATGAGGGGAAATTTCTGAATTTACAAAGGGATTAGGCTATTTATACTTCCCCAACTAATGAGGGAACAAATGGGATTTCCATGGTACCATTAGTGAAGTTTAGATGTAATCAACCACTAATTAAAACTTAATTAACTTCCCAAATATGTTAGAACATGATTAGGACTAAGTATGGTAAGTTAAGAAGGGTTTTGAAGGGGTTTAGTAAGGGTAGAATAAGAAATTCACTTCAAAACACCAAAACAGGGACAAGCTGTCACGAAGGACCATGCGCTCGTATGGTCCATAGCATGCGACCGCATCACTTGGTTTTTTGCCTTTGGTGAGTTTCTGCAATCCTCGTTCGGTTATGGTCCTTCCCGCATGCAACCGCAAGCCTTAAAGCTTCGAAATGACCTATAATTGAACCCTTAAAGTCCTCAAACACTTAGCTAAACCAAGAAAGTCTTAAACCACCTTCAAAGTAGGTCCAGACTCCCACAAACAACTCCCGAAACAACCCGGAGCGAAACCGAAGCAAGGCGCAACAACTTGCGAACGAAACGAGGAATGAACCACGAACCGACGGGCAACAACCCAAGATTATAAACACTTCAAAAGGCTATTGAATAGTCCTGAATGATTCTTAGATTATGAGCAACAGATAGGAGAAAAGAACTCCCGAAAGACGAGACGATCACACGGCTCAATCTCAAACTACGCGATAAGAAGAATTGTTATCCTCGAAGCGTCAAAACCTCACAAGACTTAAGGAATGCATCCAAATAGAAGTCTAACACATCTAAACATGGTAATAAATCATCATGTAAAGATCTAGGACCAAATCGAGGTCAGGAACACAAAACGCAAGCAAACTCTCAATCGCGTCGCATTTTGACTATCGTCGAGTTACGACTTGTGACTTTAGTAAGTCAACAACTATATGGCATCTCTTAATAGTCAACAACTATATGACATCATGTAAAGATCTAGGACCAAATCGAGGTCAGGAACACAAAACGCAAGCAAACTCTCAATCGCGTCGCATTTTGACTATCGTCGAGTTACGACTTGTGACTTTAGTAAGTCAACAACTATATGGCATCTCTTAATAGTATTTTGGTCTTAATGTGATCTATCATACACATCTAGACTCTCTCACAACCCAAACAAGCAATCAACCAAGGAAGAAATGCGAGAATTGTACCCAATTCAAGCTAACCGGGAATCAGGGTATTAAATGATCGATCGACCATGAATTAAAACTTAAGATTGGTGTTCCGGTGATGTTGAGAAACATTATTCATGCTGTAGGTTTGTGCAATGGAACAATACTAATCATTACCAATCTAGGGAATTACATTGTTAAAGCAAATTTTTTGAATGGAAGCTATGTTGGAGACAAAGTGTTTATACCAAAAATGTCATTGTCTAAGAGAAGACAATTTACATTGGTAGTATTGTATGCCATGATAATTAACAAAAGTCAAGATCAACTATTTTCGCATGTAGGACTCTTCTTGAACAAACCAGTATTCAGGCATGGCCGGTTGTATGTCACAGTTTTTAGGGTAACAAACCGTTCTGGGTTGAAAATATTAATATCCGATGAAGATGGAAAACCAATAAATAAGACAACAAATATTGTGTATAAGGAATTTTTTCAAAATCTATAATATTACCAATAAAATGATGTATTTCTATTTAAGTAGTTACCTCAAACATTATTTCTCTTTATTTATTCTTTTGATTTGTTTTTTCGTTTTGCTTGAATATTATTTAATTTTAAAAAAATTGTTCGTGTGTTTAACGCACGTGTGTAAAACTAGTTTAAAAGTAAAAGTAACCAGGAGTCTAGGAGTCCAGGAGTGCCATCACCATCAATCTCACTAACACAACCCAGACACCACCACCAACCCACACATCCTTCTCCATTTCTTAACTGGCCTCTCTCTCTAAACAACCATCAAATTTAGGGGTGTGCAAGATTTTTTCAGAACCGGACCGAACCAATCAAAACTTGACCGGACCAATACTTTGGTTTGGTTCTGGATCTGAATTTTCATAAAATCGGACATTTGGGTTGGTCCCGGTTCTCGAACTAAAAAAACACGGAACCGGACCGAACTGAATACTTTATTTGTTCTACTTTTTAGTTGGTACTCTTTTATTATTTTGTTTCCACCGATTTGTTATGCTATGAGTTTATAAGTTTGACATTTTTAATTGTTGAATGTACTTTTATCGAAAGATTTTTAATTTTTTTATGAAGTTTCAGCCTTAAAATTTTTATTATGTATTTGTATTAAATAGTTAAAAAGTAAAAAATCATAATATTGGTCCGGTCTTGGTTCTCATACATCTTTGATTGGTTTTGGACCGGACCAATGTTTTGGTTCTCATACATATTGGGTTGGTTCCGGTTAATTTTTTGAACCAATCTTATTAGTGCAGTTCGGGTTTTTTTTTTTTTCCAAACACTTGGACCGAACCGGACCAAGCTCACTCCTAATCAAATTTCACCCAAACCTGAAACTCGATTTCAATCACCAAACCTCACAAAATCAAGAGGGAGAGAAGACGACGATTGGCGGACCTTGATACTAAACCAGATCAAGCCCATGATCTGTTCATTCATGTTCCTGTTAACTGAAATGGCATTCGACGGCGGTGGCGGAGATGGAGAAACTGGTGGAGGTAGTCCACGTCGAAAGAATCAGTGAAAGTACAAAACTCCCAATTTTACCTCATAATGTATCAGCACAAAGAGACCCAGTTTCAGATTCATCTCCATTATTCACAAATCATATAATATCATCGGAAGGAATATGAAAGAGGAGAGAGCGGGAGGAGATGACGGAGGTGGTTGATAGTTAGATGTCAATGTCTCTCTTCACTTTTCAAAATCAAAGATAATCTCCCTCCCTCTTCATTATTCACAAATCAATCCATCTATTCTTTTGGAGAGAGAAAATTGCAGACCATTTTTTTCAATTTCTTGAGCTCTCTTCATTTAATCTCACATTCTTGAATCAAATCGAGAAACAAAAATACATTTTAGAGAGAGAAATTTTCATTTTCAAAGATTACCTAGTTGAGGAGTATAAATTCTTGTACCATATTCTTGTTATGTGTTTATGCACCTGTTTGACGAATCGTGAAGCTGAGCAGCATCACGTTCATGGCGGCGGTGGCGGTGGCTGGTGGCATTACCAATAATGGTCGAAGAATACATATTTTGATGGTTGAGAAGGGCTGAGATCCAGATGATTGTAAGGTTAAGGTTTGGGTTCTGTGAGTGTTTTGAGAACAAAAAACTAAATTATTAAACATAGACCATAATCTTAAAGATTGAAAACACCCAATAAATGAAAAGAATGAAAAAAGTTCAAAAGTAACAGGGGGGAGAAGAAGCCGCCACTTTGAACAAAAGAAAATGATAATTTTTCATTTACCACCCTAAAGTTTGGACAATTATAACTTGTTTCCTCATTTGAAAGTAAAATGACAAATTAATCATTATTTTCCAGTTTTACGCTTACAAATTGATCATGTGATAAACACGTGATTATTTAACGATTGTTTTCCTAACGTCGTCAATCTCACTATCTCAGGGACCACTGGTATTCAAAATATGCATTTTTTGGTATGTCGTCTGCATTTGCGCTGTACAAAGACTGCTAGTGGACTTTCGCAATGTACAGGGATGAATGGTGTAATTTGCCCTTATATTTAGGTATTCATTTTTTAAAGAGTACGTGGTTGATAAAAAGTGTCAAAACTTTTAAAAAAGTTTAAACAAGGTTATACTCGTGCGATGGACAGTTTTAAGATTTTTTTTTTTTTTTGCAGAAGTTGTTTATAATAAGAAAAATTTCCAAGCTTGTTATAATTAGAATTTTTTGAACAAATCTAAAATAAGGTAAATACTGAAATTAATACATGAATATTTAATACAATATAAAAAAGTTTAATTAAGTGAATCTATTATCTTATGAAATTATTGCAGAAATGGACAGGTAATATGAATTTCAAATTGACTTAACCAACTACAACTGGATCAGCTCAATAAAAGTGTGTTGTGTTCTACTTGTAAAGATGATTGGTCATAGTAAAGTTCATCTGGGATCAACTTTTTTTTGACCTTCTAAGGTGATCATACCATTAGGTAAAGGCATTTGCGAGTATTTTACAAGGCTGCTACCATTGCAAAGCAAAAAAAAAAAAAAATCAATCTCAGCTAGAGTGTAATTCTCGAATTGTTCATCACTTAGGTGCAGATCTGTATATAACATACAAAGATAATTAACAATATAAGTAATAAATAAAGGAAGTAAAACACAAGGCAAAATATTTTGAAAGCATGTTTTTTTTAATGACTATCTATCCTAATATATTTTGTTCATCTTTTGGGAAAAAAAACTTTTTTAAGGGAGGGGGTTCTAAATTTTTTATTGTCAAATTCAACAGAATTTCCATATGAAGAGTTATTATATGAATTACTAATAATCTCGTTAAAAATTAAATAATTATGAGATGAGGTGGAATATCTTATTACCATCAAGTTGAGGAATTCTTTGATGTTGTAAAGAATATCATCTGCTAAGAATTGTCATGTACGCTCCCACACTAATTCAGGTTTGGATAGGTTATATCCCAAGAAATGCACAAGTCAAAAGTAGCCAAAAGGCTCACGGAGGGGCAACAGAAATGTAATGTTATATCTTGAAGCCAATTAGGCATTTTCAAGTGCTATGTGTAATTGTTACTGTTCAACATGAATGGCAGACAACTTGTCACACTTTTTGTTTTCATAAAGTATGCCTTCATAGAGACCCTACTTCAGAGGTAGCTAACATCAATTAAGGCTAGCTAGTTTCACCGGTAACTTTTATCAAATTTAAAAAATGATGGAGGAAGCCGTGACATAGCAGCAGTGGGGATGTTCCCAAGATGACTCATAAAGAAGAAGATCCAGACACTTTTATTGAGAATAATATAGCACAAAGTCCAAACTATCAAATCATAAAAGTCTCATGAAATATCATTAGCATATAAATAAGAACAACCTCATACACTATACATCCATATATGCATACTAAGCACCATGGTTAACCTAGTAAGTTCAAATTAGGAATGAGGAAAAATTCCACAAGATTTAAGTGGATAGGAAAACATTGATCTGGAATGCTTCAAGGTACAAACGAATTGTCAGTAATGTCTTTTACAAGGCCATATCTGTAGAAAAGCCATATAAATCAACGCCTCGACCGGTTGGACTCCAGTCAAACGTTGGATCTGGTATGATGCGGTGCACGAAATAAGCTATCTTCAAGTTTTATTAATATATACTCCTATCTATTAACAAAGATTTTTAACCGCCGATGACATTACCACATTATTTATCTCAAACTAACGTTTATCTGTAAACCTTTTATTAGTATATGTTGAAATCAAAAGTGATTAAATCTATCTGTAAAAAAATCTTATCCTAACTAATTGTATAAAAAAATGAGATAAAATTTATCCAAAACTAACGTTTATCTGTAAATCATTTATTAGTAACACAATTGAAATCAAATGTGATAAATATATCCGCAAAAAAACTTATCTTAACTAACCGTATTAAATCAAATGTGATGAAATTTATCTTAAACTAAAGTTTATCCCCAAACTTTTTATCTGTAAAACTCAAATGTGATAAAAATTTATCCTAGACTAATGTTTATCTTTAAAACTTTTATCAGTAATCGATTTTAGCATAAATAAAAAGAAAAAAAATACAATTCATAAGAGGGTGACATGGGAAGTATGTAATTCTTTAAAAAAAAGCATTTAACATAAAGTTATCACGTGGCAACAACAGTTTGTGTTTTAGTAATACTAATTAGAGTGACCCTAAACGCAACACCTAAATCACTAAACGCAACACCATTTAAATCATAAAATGATGTAAATACCCTTATGGATAATTAATAAGAAATGTTACAATTTAATCCCCTTCATTTAAAACACTCTCATTACTCTCAATATATTCCTCCCTCACAATTCTTCATCTTTTAAAAACAAAACCTCTCTAAAACCCTCCACCCAACTCATAATAGGTTATGATTATAATCCTAATGAAGATGCAAATGCTAACAAAGATGATTATTTTCATGTAATTATTGATTTTTTAATGTATTTTCACTGAAATTTTGAAAAAAATTTGCAGCTGGCCAAAACATCCGCTAGGGCACAGCGGATATATAGCCAAACTACCGCGACTGACAAGCGGATGTTTCTGGGTAGGTCCGCTTTTTAATAGCGGATGTTATTCAATATGTCAACTGTTCACTAGCGGTTGTTTATATGTAGAACCGCTACTATGTAGCGGCTCTTTCGTTAAAATTTGCTGGAATATTTTTTTTCATTATTAATTATTAATATGATTTTATTGTTATTTGTTGATAGGATTACCAGTTCGAAAATGAGAATAATTTATTTTCGGATGTATCTCATTTTTTTGTGATGGATGAAAATTTCATTGATCGAGAAGCAGTAGAAAAGTGGGCTAGAGATACCGGACGTGCCGAGAATATGTACTTTTATGTGTCAAGAAGTAAAACTAAATTTGATAACACTCGTAAAATTTGGTTGAGTTGTGAGAATGGTGGAAAACCTCGGTACGATGGTAAAAAAGATTTGAAAGATGTAAAGAAAAATGGTTCGAAGAAGCTTTTTTGTAAATTTGAAGTGTATTTGCAGGAAATACAAGATGATGGTTGGAGAGTTAAAGTTAGCGAGTTTAACAATGCTCACAACCATCCACTTTCAATGGGAGAAAAATGGCACACTTCTGCATCGAAGTTGACAAAGGCTGAGATTGAAAGAGTTGATCAACTTTATAGTGCTAATGTGAAGCCGAAACATATATTGAATCTATTGAAAAAGGAAAATCCTGATAACAGAAGTTCGAGAAAGCATGTAAAGAATGCTTTGGCAGGTATAAGAAAGAAGAAAATGGGAAATAAATCAAAAATGAAGTATTTTTTAGATGAGATGCGTCGACGTGGATATATTTTCTGGTTCAGGTCAAAGAAACTTGCCCAAAAAAACAAAGCTTTATTGACTGATGTTATGTTTGCTCATCCGAAGGCTGAAGAGATGTTAGCCTTATTTTCGTACGTTCTCCTTATGGATTCAACATACAAGACTAATAAATATGATTTGCCATTATTGGAAATCATTGGAGTTATATCTGTGGGGAAGAATTTTCATGTCGCATTTGCATTCTTGAAGAATGATAAAAGTGAAACATTTGGTTTGACATTACATCAGTTGCGTGCTTTATTAGTTCATGTTCGCCCACCGGATGTCATTGTCACAGATAGGGAATTGGCTCTCATGAATGCAATACGAGCGTACTTTCCAATGTCTCAGCATATGTTGTGTAAGAGACACATAGCGAAGGATGTCGAGAAGTATGTAAGGAACCTGTTGAGAAGTTGGAAATATACTGCAATATTTATGAAGAGATGGATGGATATAGTTGAGTCAAGAACTGAGGAAGAATACACAGAACATTGTCGATATATGGAAGAAGCGTGGGTAAAAACTCAGGCAGTTGTTCGATATGTTAATTCAACTTGGTTGGAGCCCTATAAGGATAGATTTGTTTGTGTTTGGACCAAACAATACATGCATTTCGGCAATCAAACGACGAACAGGTAAAACTTATATATTTATGAATGCAATATATTTATTGTTTATGAATGCAATATATTTATTGTAACTAGGTAATATGTTACAGAGTTGAGAGTGCACACTCCCAGATGAAAAGATGGTTATGCACGTCAGCTGGGGGTTTTGATCATATATTCGATCAAATCCACGATGCTATCGAGTTGTAGTTCAATGAGATCTTGGCTCTATTTGAAAGGTATTTGAATGTAGCTCATCCTTTGACATCCTCAATGTTTATTCTCCGTCGATTAAGATATAAGGTGTCTTCTCATGCCCTTGAGTTGCTAGCATACGATTGGAATTCGACACAACGTATAAAGATTCCAGTGCTGGGTGATTCTAAAAGGTGTGGGTGTTTGTTGAGGACAAGTTACGGTTTACCATGTAGTTGCCAAATGTGGCACATGGAGCAGGAAAATGTCCCGATTGAACCCCATCAAATCCATGTGTTTTAGAAGACGTTGTCTATGGGCGGAGTTCAAGATATGAGTACATCAAAGGAATCTGCTGCTGATTTGATCAAAAACCTATTATCAGATATGGACGGGACTTCTAAATCGCAACAATATCATTATGCTAAACAGTTTTTCGATGTTGTACATCCCCCAACTAACATTGAGGAACCAGAAATAGTGCGCCACAAAGGGCGTCCAAAGAAGAACTCGACAAAGAGAGACCTCTCAGGTTTTACAATGTTAAATGTTTATGTCACATTACTTTTTACATTTGTGTATAGTAAATAATTTATGCTTTAATGTTTATAATTTTCACCTCAACAGGTTATGAACATGCTAACCGTCAACAAGAAAGACAATCGGGAGGTAGAGGTAGAGGTAGAGGAAAAGGACGTAGTTCATTAGCATCGACGGGTAATTCAATTCCATACGCCTCTCAGCTTCCACTATTGATGATCACTTTCATATCAAATGTTATAGATGTCAAAGCGGATGGAAATTGTGGTTTCCGAGTTATTGCCCACTTTATTTATCACGACGAAGAAAAATGGGATTAGGTGCGTAATGACTTGATGCAGGAACTTTCTGACTACTGGGACTTCTACTCAGCCATCAACTTCTTGGAAGGTGACCTTGAAGGATCAGTGGTATGTCTGAATTGGCATACCTCTCCAGCTCCAACTGAGCATTGGTTGAATCTGGGCATGCTCGGTTTCATCATTGCTACACGGTATCAAAGGATTGTGACTTGTTTGTCTAATATATCACTTGGCTGCAATACATGGTTGTCGTTGCAAGCACGGTCTGTTGATGGACAACCGCCACAACCCTAATCCACAAGTATTGACCTTGGGTGGGTGAATTGTATCCATTTCATGGTACTTGGGATAAAGCCTTCAAGTCCCCTGCCTCGTCTGCCCATTAGTCCGAGGTGGGAACTTTCTTGTGACCTAACGATACGACATTGGCTGCCAATTTGGCATGATCGATTTACTAATTACCTTAGTGTAGAGGGTTAACAGTTAATTTTACACTTTTTGTGATGTAAAACATTAATTAATTACGAGGGTTAATTGTTATTTTTGCAAAGTTTGTTTGTCACAATAATTTTTTTTGTAAAAGTGTTGGGGGTTAATTGTTAAATTTTGAAAAGTATAGGGGTGAATTGTTAAATGTCTATAAGTGTAGGGGTGAATTGTTAAATTTCTATAAGTATAGGGGTGAATTGTTAAATTTCTATAAGTGTAGGGGTGAATTGTTAAATTTTTATAAGTGTAGGGGTGAATTGTTAATGCATAAAAGTGTAGGGGTGAATTGTAAATGCATCACAACAAGCCGAAATAAATAAAATAAACTTATCTAACAATCATGTCCAAACAAATACATCACACTCGAAGTTCAAATAAAATACATCAAGTATATCACACAAACATATAGTATATCACAATACATCCTCAAACTGTTGAATAACTTCGTCAACAGTAGACATATAAGTACCCTGGACCGCAAGTGCATCTCGCTTGGACCGATGGAGTGCCCTAAGCTGAGGAAGTACACCTGCGACTCGATCCTCAGCCGATCTACGCGCAAATGCGTCAGCAACTCTCGATGGATGAGAAGGCCTTTGGGATGCCCTCTGTGACAGCTACATGCGATCATGGGTGATCCACGATGGTTGATGATCCCCCATCTCCTCAGTGTCGTCATCATCATCATCATCATCATCATCATCATCATCATCATCATCATCATCAACCGGTGGCATCACACGATAATGTGTCCATTCCCGAAACCACTGCTCGTAACCATCTATGGTGGCGGATGGAATCCTGGCTCCACTCGATCCAGCCCTCTTAGGGTTTATAGAATGATGCTCCCATTGTTGGAAATTGCGAAACATCTCATCGTGGACACAAATGTGGCTTTGGACCTCCATAAACCTTCGTCGGCTGGAATACATGGCCGGGAATAATTTGTATATATCCAAACTGTCTCAAGCAACGATCGGGCATGTATGGCTCAGTGATTTTACGGCAATGAATTATGCCCGAGAACAAACTGATCGATACCTCCTGTGATGGCCTACGTGTAAAAGGAGTCCAAGTAACCTGGAAAAACAAATATTAATATAAATATCCAACCTTTTATTTGATACATTATTTATAAATGATAAATACTTATGGCAGCAACAGTCATCCGATCGAGGACTCTACGATACTCCAACAGAGTATCGGGATAATTTCTTCTTCCACCGAGAGAAGAGGTCCATCTCTTAGCGTATGGCTCTCGAGGGGTCCATGTCGCTGAACAACTTGGTCTGAATTGAGGAAAGTATTCATATATCCAAACCTACAATAAAATAAAATAGTGACAAATAAAATAGTGTCAAATAAAATTGAATCAAATATAATAGCGTCGAATAAAAAAATTTATATTTTATAGTATCCAAACAATTCATTTTTATGCCTGTAGAAGAGACAAGCACCCAGCCATCTGTCTACAACCAATCCTCGATGCTATACCGAGCTGCCGGTATAGAAAGGATAAAGTCGTTGCACCCCAAGCGTGATTGGGTATATCACGGATATCCATCACATACTGTTGACTATTAAACCAAGCACAATCCAACTAGAATTAATATTTGTTTTTAAGTCTCTATTATTTATTATTTAGTGGTCAGTTAGTATTGTGTTTCCTAATTAGTTTAGAGTTTATTATTAGGACTATTATAAATAGATGGTTTGAGAAACCTTATTACAACCATTATAGAGGAGGATTAAAAATATAGTCAGAGAGGTTTTGTGTAAGCCCACCGAGTCCAGAGTTTTAATTAATTAGACAATTTTATATTGTCTACATTTGGTATCAGAGCTTGAGGCTCGATCATGGTTATTGAGAAGTTCAATAAAAGCTTGAGCTTTGTTGGTTGTGTGGAGAAAATAGTCATTCAAGTTTGCAATTTTGACTATTTGGTGACGACCCCTTGAACAAGGACTCAACAGAGTATTGATGTGGGTTCGTTTGATAACGAGTTGAAGAAAGCTTATAGAAGAATTATTGGAGCGTGATTATTTGCGATAACGAGCTATATTTAAAGGTGAGTCAATTAGTTGTTTGATTTATAATGATAAGTTTTCCCAAGTTAATTCTTTATAATTATGATTCTTGGAGTATTGACATTAGTAATTATCTCAAAGAATGTTACTTATCGTCGTATGATGTATTTGAGCATTTTGATAATTCGGAGTTAAAGACACTTTCGATAGCGAAAGAGCTTCGTGTTTGACCGATTTTACAAAACTCGATACATGGAGAAATTTGGGGTTTGTTGCGTTTGGGAAGTGCAGAATCTTTACAAGTAGTTTGGGAAAAACTAGAACATACTTTTAAAAATTATGAGGAATGTAAGAAACTTGAGCGTGATTTCAAATACTTTGTAGGTCCAATTATTTCTAATGAATATTGGACAACAAATTATTTCGAAGACAAATTTACGGTTGAGAAACAAAGAAGACATTTAAAGAAAATAGAGGAGATGAAAGAAATTTTGAAGAAGATTGATGAGGAAAAAGAAATTGAAAAGAGAAAACACGATATGATAGATGGAAGACGAAAAGTAAATGAATTGGAAGAGAATAATGATGAAAAAGAAAGTTTTGAATGTGGTGGCACAAATAAGGAAGAATCGATTGGAAATTCAGTTGTTTTTGATGATACAAGAGATGTTAAAGAATTACTTTCTCAAGTAATTAGTGTTGAAAATTTGTTTATTGGAGCGTACGTGATGGCTAAGGAGGGTCACAAGGTCTGCCTCATCAGGAAGAAAACAAGCAAGAATGATGATTCCGATGATGATGATGATCAAGATATAATTGATATGGGAGAGAATGAAAATGATCTCAAGCCTACCCAAGAATGGACTATCACGAATTACTCGGTTTGTGCATCTGGAGTACCCAAGAATTATAATCGTAACGAAAGTTTCAACCAAGTAGGTGTGGGTGAACCGGCCACCTTTAGTGGGCTGTCACCTACTTGTTATGATACTAACCCAATTTGCAGAAATCAGATGACAAATCAATCCAAGGAATTGAGTAGGTATCAAAATTCACTTCGTGAATTTTTTAATATGAAAATATTTTGCACTACCGGAGCTTTGAAGAGCCAATGCCCTGTGTTGTCTCAGACTACTCACGTAATTCGAAATCTGATGTCAGCTTTTATAGAGGTTGATAATCCTTTGCCCAAGGAAAAGGTTCCTAATTCTAGTGCTACCAAAGATGAGTTATTGAAGTATTGTTTTGGTTATTCAATCAATAAATTTCAAGATTTTATTGGCAAAGAAGATTGGTATTTTCTTCAAATGGATAATGAAGATTGTATAAAGTTCTCTAGATCATGTATTGATGGATATGTTGAATTGGATAAAAACTACATCGGTGAGTTTGAAGATGAATGGGTTAACATGAAAGATAATTTTGATCGTGAAGAACAAGTCAAGAAATTGTATATCAAGTATAAAGTTCGTCCTCAATCGAGAGTGAAGATGAAGACCGAGCTCGAATTCAAGTGTACGAAATACTGACAGCTGTAAAGATTGCGTTGAATATTATTGTTCGAGATGACGATGGACCAACGAGCTTGGTTTAAGGGAAGCAATGTTGACTATTAAACCAAACAAAATCCAACTAGAATTAGTATTTGTTTTTAAGTCTTTATTATTTATTATTTAGTGGTCAGTTAGTATTGTGTTTCCTAATTAGTTTAGAGTTTATTATTAGGACTATTATAAATAGATGGTTTGAGAAACCTTATTACAACCATTAGAGAGGAGGATTAAAAATATAGTCAGAGAGGTTTTGTGTAAGCCCACCGAGTCCAGAGTTTTAATTAAATAGACAATTTTATATTGTCTACACATACGGTAGAAAGTGAGCAACTTTCCTGTGTTCTGAAGCAGTCACAACCTTGTTACGTACTCTACCCAGATCCTCTGCCTGTACTGGACGTTTCCTCGTCGAGGTCCGGGTTCCTTATGAAGTGATAATATATCTATAAAACATTTTTTTAAATACACACACACACACACACACACACACACACACACACATATATATATATATATATATATATATATATATATATATATTACACATATCACATATCTTTTGTTCCAAAAACACGTTTTAATCAAAATAACTGCGACTCACCCGCGGCTGTAGTCAGAAAGAACCGCTACTCACCTGCGGTTGTGGCATAAAACATCCGCTACAAATTCGCGGATGTTTTATGCCACAACCGCTGGTGAGTCGCGGTACTTTGTGTATACAACCGCTGGTGAGTAGCGGTTCTTTCACGCGGAATTCAAAACAAAAAACCCTCCAGATATACAATATTGCCGAAACAGAATTGGTGTGTCACGCCAAATTAACGTGCAGATCTACAAAATTGCCCAAATTGAAATAGAAGAGGTGTGAGAGATACCTGGATTGCCCAATTTCTTCTTTCTTCGTGGTTGGTTTT
This sequence comes from Codonopsis lanceolata, assembly GCA_013146195.2. NCBI lineage: Eukaryota > Viridiplantae > Streptophyta > Magnoliopsida > Asterales > Campanulaceae > Codonopsis > Codonopsis lanceolata. The sequence continues at coordinate 67,058,456 of CM028379.1, read as the reverse complement.
TGAGGGATTGAGAGAGATGTAGGTTGGTTGGAGTGAGAGGGAGAGAGAAGAGGGAAAAGAGATGTGAGAGAGAAGAGAGAAAAGAGAAAAGAGAGGGAGAGCAGTGGGGGGAGGGCTAGAGAAAAGAGAGGGAGAGAAGAGAGGAAGACGGGTGAGAGTGAGAGTGAGAGTGGGGGGGTCGGGCTGGATGCAGAGAGAGACGGAGATGGGTGAGAGTGGGGGGTGGGGGTGGTTGGTTGGTTTAGGGAATTAATGGAGGGGTGGGTAATGTGTAAATGTAGGTAGGGGTAGTTAGGTCATTTGATGTATTAAATGGTGTTGCGTTTAGGGTTTTAGGTGTTCTGTACTAATTAATAGATGTGCATGACACACACAATTGTAGAATAGTGGGCTTTTTGTCGTTATAAGCTGGCTTGACCTCAGACAACTCTACTACATAAAAGGAACTTGTCGCAATAGTTTGTAGGGGAAACTTGTATTGCTATACATATTTGTGCTGGCGCTATATGATCATTTTAGTCCGCAAAAATATATATTTGCAAATCATTAATTAGAGGACTAGATCTAAAGTCTAATAAGTGTTTTAGTATTTTAATTTAGTTCTTGTGATGTTAATTTATAATCCATGCTTAATATTTGTACTACTATTATCAATGTTATAAACGTGATTATTATGTCTATTTGTTATATGTCGAATGTCGATTTATTCGATGTTGGAAATTGGAATCCAACCACTATAATTGTGGGTTTTTTGGTTTATCTAGGCCCATCAATGGATCGGATTCAGATTTGGATTGAATCAGTCTAATCTATATCCAATTTGTTAAAAAAAATATCGGATTTGGATTGGAACAGATTATCTTTCGGATATTCAAAAACTCGATTCATGCCCTAAATTTTCGAATTTGGATTTTATTTGTTCCTTATTAAAGTATTGAATAAAACTAATATTGAAGTATTTTTGTTTAATCAAAGGTTGAATAAAATTAAAAATTATTGCTTTTAGCTTATACAAACATGAATAATAATGTTAGTAAGATCTTAGAGTGAGCTGAATATTTTATATCTAATCGAAACACCTTAATCCATATTTGATTTATTAAGCTTTCGAATTTTTGAATTCTGTAATTTAAAACTAAATTCATATCCTAAAAATAACATCGGATTCAGATAGAATTCAGATCAAAATTCAATCCATTGACATGCTTAGGTTTATCAATGTTATAAACGTATAATTTTTCAATCAAATACCTTGAAACCCTTACTTTTATCTCAACAAAAAATAGGATTAAAATAATAATTAATTACTACTCCCTCCGTCCCTAATTTATTGTCCAGTTTGACCTGACGCACCGTTTAAGAAAACTGATTTGACTGGATTATTAATATTGGTTTAATGTGTAGTTTCCTATAAAGCCCATGTGTATATGGCTCATAATTAAAGTATGGTGAAAAAGTAAGGGTAAAGTGGTAAAAGTGATGTTCTAAAAAGGTAAGTTTCAAAGTGGACAATTATTTTGGGACGGACGAAAAAGGAAAGGAGGACGATAATTTAGGGACGGAGGGAGTAGTAATTAGTAAATCATAAAAATCAAAAAGGAACAAAACATATTAGGAATTTGTTTTAAATTGTTAAAGTATATATTTGGGGGAAAATGACAAAGATACTCTTAATGAAGAAAAAGAGCACAGACAAAGTCTCTGCTCAAATTTAGGCATCGCAATACAAAAACTGGGCATCACAAAACTTAAATTTGATTTAATAAGATCACATTAAAGCAGGGAATCCCATTACTCCATTGAAATGAGTTCATTATTCCTCAAACTCAAACAGTTATCGATAAAAGCTTTATTATATCTTATTCTTCAACCAAATGACTCTCACTCAACCCAGCTACTCTAATCTCTCTTTTCTTGTACATTCTAATTGAAATTCTTATACCCATTTGATGTTCCTGACTTTCCGTTGCTCTGTATTTGTAGTATGATTGCTTTGCCCAACCTCCGGCTCATTTGATGCCGAAGAAGTAGAGATGTTAAAAGGGTCGAGAACCGCAGGATTGACCCTGCAAACCGAAAATCGGAAAGGGTTAGTGTCGGAAAAATCTAACCCGTTTAAATTCCTGGCTAAACATGCTGACCCTACAGGGTCGCGGGTTACCAGGGTTGGCCCGCAGACGAAAATATTTTCTTTTAGCTAGGATGAGGGTACAAGGGTTCCAAGGCTGGCTCACGGGCTGAAAGCTTTTCTTTTGACTAAAATGATGGAACAAAAATGTCAGAAGTAAAATTCAAACCCACACCCTCTCATGAGGACAAGAACTTGAGTACGGATACTTACACCACTTAATCATCCTAACTTGTTTTTTTAAAATTCAAATGCGTAATATATATTATTATTTAATTTGGTAAACCAATGTCTATCCACTATTAGTTTTATGATGATGTATGTGTATTTGATGAAAGTCAAACACAAACGTGGTCGCAAGTATAGTTCTAAGACAGTTAAGTTTCCAAAATTTATCAAAATTAGATTTTTGGATACATAAATAGAGATGTTAAAAGAGTCGAAAACCGTATGGTTGACCCTACTAATCGAGAACCGGAAAGGATTAGGGTTGGGAAAATCCAACTTGTTTAAATTTCAGGCTAAACGGGCTGACCTTAGTATTATATTTTACTAGTTGATTAAAATAATTGATTGTATTAACTTCTTACCAACATTTATTTTATGTTATTTTATTATTGTAAATGAAGAGGATAATGATGTTGAAGAAAATATATTTTATCAAAAGAAGGCTCGATTTCGAATGTAGTTGAAAAGTGAAAAATGAACATGATTTTTATTGAGTTGTTTCATGTTTTTATCAGTACTTTTTATTTAGTAGACTAGTAGCACACTAGTACTTGAAGTTGTTAATTGTTTTGTGTTTTGATTCTTTTGAATTTCGTCACTATGTTTATTATTTAATTACAAATTTTTGATTTAAATAAAACATCATGTTTTTTAGGCGTGACCAGTTTAGGGCACTGTTAAATCGAGACTTACAAAGTTAGGGTCAGGGTGCACCGTTTAACCAGTGGCTCTATATGATCACAACCATGTCGGACTAGAATTGACCTTTTTAAGGTCTCTACAAAGAAGGCTCTTTAAAATTGATAAGTCCAACATGAATCTTTTGATAACATATGTAGACGAAAAGCTATTATTACATGTCATTCGAGAAAGTCAAAGGCCACCGGAAAGGAGACGCAGGACGTTTACCGACCTAATGAGAGAAATTTTCACGCATCATAAGCTCCGATGGTTGCATCGTAGGCTCTAATGCCCGTATCGTAAGCTCCGAAGGAGAAATCTTGCACAATTTTCGTCTTGCATTTCGTTAGGGTCAAGCCATGTATTTCCCTCAAACCAATATATCATTCGAATTTGGATTGATTTACCCAGGTTTTCCGCCAACTCCGTCGCTTGAGCTTAGCTTTATAAAAAATTGTTTCATGTCATCAACAAGACTTGTTACAAGCTGCTTAGCAGATGCATGAAAAAGTTGAGCCTTACCTTCACCTTCTTCCTATTGTAGGTAATTGTTTTACTTTCCTCTTCTTTGAATGATGTGAGAGAGAGGGTATTTTAGAAAAAAATTAATAATAAAAATGAACTTCCGCTTTAAAAAGAAGGGGTAGTTGTATGATTACAATTCTAAAAAAGGCACTCAGCTGCAATTATTCCTAGGAATTTCTTCCATTAATCATCTTTCACTTTCATTAAAGAAACGTTTAACATTTCATGACAACAATTCAATAACTGTTATCTGAACACTGCATCTTTCCTAACGAAACGGTAAACAACAACCCCGACCCGAGACCCATTGGATGGCCCATCACCGTGAATCACCTCAACTTTAAAATGTTTCTTGGCCTTCTTGAAAAATGACGATTCCTTTTTCCACCTCCTCAAATGCCCCATTACAAACACCACCTCCTTCTTCTCATTTCTTGCAGTCTCATCCCCTAACAGAAAGAATTTCAATGTCTCGATCAAAGGCTCGTAGAGGTGATCGTGATACACAACATCCGATCCTAAAATCAAATCGTACTCCCGCCCAATAGCTTCCATGTCATTATGCTCTCCCCAAGCCAGCGCCGCCACGTTGACTGACCCACCGTTGGCCGCCAGTACGTCGGAATTTGCTTCCGCATTGAATTGGAGGTTGGGAAGCACGTGCGAGAGGTCCGTGACGGTGACATTAGCGCCGAGTATAGCGGAAGCGGCGATTCCTACGACGCCGGTGCCGGAACCTAGCTCGAGGATCCGGAGGGGGCAGCTGTTATCTTGGTCACAGCTGTTGATGACGGCGGAGAAGGGGCTAGTGATAGGATGAGAACGGTGGAGGTCGAGGAGGTTGACGAGAGTGGTGGCGGCGGGCCAGAGCTGGAACGAGAGGCCTTGTGACGGGAGCGATCGAATCACGACCGTAGATTGGATCGAGCTGATGTTATAGCTTTGCATTTGGGGTTGATTCCCTGTGGCAGACTTATTGCTGTCAAAATCGTGGCCGTCATGATCTTGATTAGTATCTGTATGTAGGAGGAGCATACTTACGGGGTTTATCTCAACGTCGTCGTCTTCGTTGTTTTCTTGCTGGGAGTTCATGATATGAGAGAGTGACCGATGCTTTTAGGGTTGGAATGGAACGAGGCTTATTTGCTATACTTGGAAACTTTCAATACTTATCCGCTTATTTGGACAACTTTACCCTTTTCATACTTTTTAAACCAAGGCAAAAACTGGTGTAACACACGGGAAATACGAAGCTATAAAAAAAGGGTTGTGCTATTGAGACCTCTCATTCTTCCAAGTTGACCCCTCCAAAACTCTTTAAAACTCAAACTTCCTATTTTACCCTCCCTTATCTAAGTTGACCCCCCTTCCCACCCCTTCACTCCTCCTCCCCCTCACCGCCTCCTCCTCTCCCCCCCCCACCGCCTCCTTCCTCTCCCCCCACACCTCCCCCTCTCCCCCACCTCCTCCTCCCCACTTCTTCCTCCCTCCCCTTCCATCACCATCTCATCATCTTCCCTCATCACAGTATACTCACCCCCTTCATAGTCTCATCCCTTCCCCCCACACCTTCATTCTTCCATGTTTCTCCTTAAAAAAAAAAAAAAAAAAAATTAATTCGGTTTGTTCGGTCTGGTCAACCAGAACAAACTTGTTCTGACCGGCCATGGGTGGCCAGAACAACCTTGTGTTCGGCCATGGGTGGCCGAAACGGCCTTGTGGCCGAACAACACAATGTTGTTCGATCAACTATGGCCGAACAATTCAAGGTTGTTCGATCACCATGGTTAACTGTTCTTGACCAGAATTAATTTTATTTTTTTTAAAGAGGGAAAAACGAGGAAGAATGGATATGTGAGGGGGTTGAGTATACTGTGATGGGAGAGGGGGAGGAGGTGGTGATGGAAGGGAAGGGAAGAAGCCGGTGTGGGGGATGTGGGGGGGAGAGAGGCAGATGAAGTGTGGGAGAGGGAGGAGGCGGTGAGGGGGTGGGAAGGGGGGTCAACTTGGATAGGGGATGGTAAAATAGGAAGTTTAGATTTTGGGGGGGTCAACTTGGAGGAATAGGGGGCCTCAATAACGCAACTCATAAAAAAAATTCAGAAAATATAGTGTCACCCCTCGCCTTTTAGAAATTACAGCATTACCCCTTATATTTATAATTGAAGAGTGTCACTTTTTAACATAAAATGTGTCACTTTTGACCTTGTAAGTGTTATCTTGCATTTTTAATAAAAATTATTCCATATGTTTTCAAATTATTGTTCTCTTTGATTCGACACACCTTTTAAGAAAAAATAATTGATTGAAAAAATAATTAATTGTATTATAAATATTTGTAAAATATATGATTTCCTTTAATACCCTTAACATGTGATTATAATTAAAGTAGATAGAAAAAATAATGGTAAAGTGGTAAAAATGTTTTTTATAAGGAAAAGTTTTGAAGGAGGATAATTATTTTAGAATGGACGAAAAATGAAAGAATGACGTTAATTTGAAAACGAGGAGAGTATTACTTTTTCTTTAAAAAAAATATCATTTTTATGCTTTATTGTGTCACTTTTAGCCCTATAAGTGTTACTTTGTATTTTAAATAAAAATTATCACATTTTCCCTTAAAAGTATATATTTTTATCCTTAAATGTGTCACTTTCAACCACAAAATGTCACTTTAAATTAAAAATGAAGTAAATCAAAAATTGAAGTTGATTTAGGACTACTATGCAAATTCTGAAAAGAAAGGAACTTCAGTAGCAAAGTACTGAAAGATAGAGGACACCAGAGCACGATTTGGAGATAGAAGGCACCAGAGCACGATTTGGAAGATGGAAGGCAACATAGCAATTAGCCATATTTTCATTAATGCGGCAGCACTCTGTGTTCGAGCGTGCCTCTTCCCATGCGTGACCCGCAAACTTCTCTTCGGGTGAGCCACGGGTCCCGCCTATGCTGTTTTTAACTCATTCCCCTCATTTTGACATGTTTTCTTGTTGGGTAACACAATGTTTTTTTATAGGGTACCCAAGGTATTCTTCGATGGGTTATCCACTCCAACCGCCTCCTCTTTACCATTTTAGGGTGTTGTCTTACAAATTTGGATTTGTAAGACCAACCTACATAAGACCTACTCTTGAACTAAACATTGCATTACTAGTGAAAGAAATTATGTCGCTTGTCATGATATGGGAGCATGAAATTATCTGATTCTGTGTCACACTCTAGTCCCATCAAATCCAAGCTCTACATATATTTTTCTTAGAAGAAACCAAATAAAATAACAAGAAACATGTAGGGCTTTACGTGAGTGATACTTCAAGTTTTGTTTCGCTCAGTTTATTTATTAAAAATAACTAATTAAACTTATCACATTCTAAAAAAATTATCTTTCATTTTATGTCATTATATATATATATATATATATATATATATATATATATATATATATATATATATATATATATATAAAGTGGCCACTTTTTATTCTTTTATTTTTTGAAAGTTACATTTATCATTTTATCTTTAATTGGATTATCACTTTAATTGATTGTTTCCATTCTCAAATGAGCATTCTTGGAAAGTATTTTAATATTTATAAGAGAGTGAAAAAAAAAATTGTGTGTTGGGTGAAAAGGTCTTAAGTTCAAATGAGCATTCTTGAAAATAGGGATGATCAAAATAAAAAAATGTCTTAAGTATATGGACTAATGGTGCAATTAACCCTTTAATTATTAAAGAATAGGGCGAAATGCACCATTGGTCCCTGTACTTTGGGTTTGTCCACCATTAGTCCCTGAACTTCAAAACGTATCACCATTGACCAAAGTTTGCATTTTTTGTCCACCGTTAGTCCCTTGCTCAAACGCCGTTGGGAGACGATTCATTTCTTGTTCACGTGAGGTAGGAATGAAATTAATTTTCATTATTTGATGTACTAACTTATACATAAACACCAAGCCCAAACCTGACCCAATTTCTTTCTTCCAATTTCTTGTTCAATCTCCCTGTTACAGTCTCTTAGATTGCCTCCTCTGTTCCATGAACTATATGCCTCGCATGCCAAACCATTGAGAACAAACCTGGCCCAATTTGTCTCAGTTCATTTTTTTGTAATTTTTCTAAGTTGGGGGTTTTCTTAACCTGACCCAATTTCGTTCTTCCAATTTCTTGTTCAATCTCCCTGCTACAATCTCTTTGATTACCTCTTCTGTTCCATGAACTATATGCCTCGCATACCAAACCACCGAGAACAAACCTGACCCAATTTGTCTCAGTTCATTTTTTTTTTGTAATTTTTATGAGTTGGGGGTTTTCTTTGATGATAATAACAGACAAAAAAATTAACTGCTATATGTAATATGTTGATGTATTATGAGAAAAAGATTCATAGTTGTATTAATATGGAATTTCTCTGTAATTTTCTTGTTTATTGCAGAAAAGGGGTTGTAGATACTTTAGGTGGGTTGACTCACCTATGTGCGAAAGAGCAATGGTAATCATCCCTGGTCTTCTCAAGGGAATTAGGAAGCATGAAGCAAGAGAAAATAAGAAAATGAAGTGGATGTGGGGCATGCTAATTGTTTCTTGGTTCATCATTGCAATGTTGTTGATATATGGTTAACAACATTTTTTTTTCTTATATTGTATTTGGGAATAGAAATACAATTGTTAGAGGAAAAATGGTAGTTGCTGAACAGGGGTTGTGTAGTCATCAAATAGTTGTTGATGAACAAGAATTGTATAACTGTTCAAATATTACTAGTATGACTGTTTGTGTTTTCCTATTGTTAGAATTAATGATGAGAATTGTTGTTAGAATTAATAATGAGCAAAGGTAATGAATCCAAGTTCACTGATGTTCAAATTCCAATAGTTAATGAATTCAAACAAAGGCAAAACACTCCACTTGGCCACCCAACTTTTCAAAAAATTGCAAGGCGGCCACCGAAAGTTTAAAACTTGCAATGAGGCCACTGAACATTAGTTTGGCTGCAAGCGAGCCTACTTTTTGGATGGACGTTAGTTCCATCATTAAATCATAGTCAAATTTCTATTTTGCCCCTTTAAATTGACAATTATTCCTTTTGTGTGATATTAGAAACCTAAAGGGGTTCAAGTGAAAAAAAAGGCATTGTCTTCTCTCTCTCTCGGCTTACCCAGTTGAAGGCTTCTCCTCCCCCACCTTCTCAAACCTAAATGAAAATTTGGGAAGAACCCAAATAGAGGACTCAAAGATTTTCTGGAAAATATCCCCCATCATTACAACAAGAATTCTACCTCGATTCAAACAATTTCACAGTTTAGCACGACCATCTCTTTCCCGTAAAACAACCCATCTTTCTCTCTCTTCATAACCCACCTCTCTGTTTCTCTCTCTCTCTCTCTCTACACGACCCTCATTGAAGATTGCTAACTGTTAAGAACATCCTTAAGTACTTGGGAAGAAGCCGAGAAGGCTACTTGGACCATTTGACTTCGAACTTGCCGAGGAGAAGTTCATCGCCAGGGAAGTGCCCCCCAAGCCCAATAAAGTGGCCACTCCGGTAGATCTGAAGCAACTAATATAGCATACAAATGTCATCTCTCTCTCTATGTCTCTCTCTATCTATCTCTCTCTGATGTGCTCTTGAATGACAGCTACCTTGATATCGTCGGAGTTTCACAAAAAAAAAAACCCAGATCTGTTCAGCCTATCTCCCAGATTTGTTCAACCCATCTCTCCCTCGATCTCCGACGTCATATCTTCCAGCGACCTCCCTCTCACTCTCACACACAAACACAACCCATCCTCTCTCTCACATACAACCCAGAAAACCCCAAAATTCCTAAATTTGTCTACGTCGGAGAGAATGGGAGGTTTCTTCTTTCTATGAGTGGTTGGCGGCGGTGAGTAGGTCGTCGAAGTTGCTCCAGCTTTCCCAGCCATAAAGCACAAGGCTAGTACAATCCCTTCCTCTCTCCCTACCGGCGGTGAACGAGTTTTCTCCGTCAAATCGTCTGAAAGGCTATGCTGCCACTGCTAGGTTTAAACTGGGTCTGCGTTTTGGATTTTGGGCTTTGATGATTTTTTATGGGTTTTGGGGTTTAATAATTATTTTTTCTAAAATCTGGCTCTGGCTAGCCATAGCAACTTACTAATTAATAATCTTCCAGTCAATCACAACTTGAACTAAAGTCCAAATAATGATTTGCCAAAAACAATGTCATTTTTTCACTTGGACCCCTTTAGGTTTCTAATATCACGCAAAGGGAATAATTTTCAATTTAAAGGGACAAAATAGAGATTTGTCTCTCATTTAATGACGGAACTAACGTCCGTCCAAAAAATAGCCTCGCTTGCAGCCTAACTAATGTTCAGTGGCCTAATTGCAAATTTTAAACTTTCGGTGGCCGCCTTGCAAGTTTTTGAAAAGTTGGGTGGCCAAATGGAGGGTTTTGCCTTCAAACAAATGCAAAGGTATTATTAAAACCAATTTTGGTTTCCAGCCCTGTAACTGCAAAAGTAATCTACATTTTCTTCTTCATTTGCTTTCATACTTGCATCTTTTATTAGGGGTGGCAATTTGAGGCACGGCACGATTGGGCGACACGAACACGACACGAAATTATAGGGTTTGGGCTGGGGCTTATCGGGTTCGGGCCGTTATAGGGCCAACACGATAAGGCACAATAAAAAATGGGTTGTTATCAAGCTAGCTTGATAAGCACGGTAAGGCACGATAACTAAAATATATATGTTTTAAAAATATATTTTTAAAAATTTACAAGGGGTTATTCACTTCTTTCGAACTATTTTCATGATTATTTCATAGTTTTATCATTTGAAAATTTATGACTTTTAAACTACTTGACTATTTATATTGATAAATTTTCAAAATATGTATTAAAAAATCAAAATTATATATTTTATAATGTTTATTGGGCTTAGCGGGCCTGACAAAATAAATTATGTTTTTTTGTTTATCGTGTCTATCGTGTCGTGCTGTAATTTTCGTGTTTTTATCGTGTTGTGTTCGAGTTTTAATATTAGACATGATAAACTTATCGTGCCGTGATCGTGCTTATCGTGTCGTGTTGTTATCGTGCCGGCCCAATAACAGCCCAGCACGACCGATTTACCACCCCTATCATTTATTAATCCAAGTTCACTAAGGATCACATTATTACAAAACAATTAACCAATAATATAATCCCCTATTTTGTCAAGAGATTAAACTAAAAGACTTACCTGGAAATTATTTATAGTTTGGGAGATAGCCAAAGTGAGCTTAGAAGTGATATCACTATGAGTAAGTGTGTAAGTTCTTGGATTACAAATAAATTCAATCAAGAAATCCAAGTTCACTGATGTTAGAATGAAGGTCATGTTCTGAACAAAATTTGGAGAGTTAAAGACAGAACTACAAAATACCCAAGAATATACAGCATACAAAATTTGGAGAATTAAAGGTGGACATTGGCAAATTTGGAGAGTTGAACAAAATTGTCTGCTAACTAGTTTATAACTTCAGTAAGGTTGCAAAAAATACCTATATATATAAGTACCAAATGAGCCACTATGTTTCCTAGTCTTCAATGCCCCAAAAATATACAATTGCCAAAAGAGCCACTAAGTTTCCTAGGCTTCAATGCCCCCAAAAATATACAATTCCCAAAAAGGTGTATTATGTTTCCTAGGCTTCAATGCCTCAAAAAATATACATAAAAAGGCTTTATGTTTGTCAGCATAAAAAAGTCACTACACAATTTCTAGTTTATATGTCCAAGTAGGTAGGTGTACCAACTCATTTGTCTTTGTTAATCTTGAGTAACAGGTTTCTAGTTTGGGGTTGTGATCCCCTAGGTGGTGCATGCACAGTTGGCATCCTCACATTTGGGCTTGATTGAGAAAAGCTTCCACTGCCCCTTCCCCAGCCTTGAGTTGAAGCAACCTACATAATCAAATAAAAATTTGTCATTTCATTCATTTGCTGGAACATCATCATGTATTAAACTACCTACACTTAACCCTTACTTCAGTTCTAGGAATAGAACTAGCATTTCCATTGCCCTTTCCCCTTCCCCTGCCTTGAGTTGAAGCAACCTACATAATCAAAAAAATTTTTGTCATTTAGTTAACATGAATCAACCTGATTCAAATAAAAATTTGTCATGTAACCTGAATAAACCTGTAACCTGATTCAATCTGCAAGCACAAAATGAATTATAATATATACAAATCAACCAGAACCAACCTGATTGTCTACATTTCCACTTTCAGTAAATGTAACCTGAATCAATTATAATACATCAAGTACAAAATGAAGTCAATAAGTGAGAATAATATATACAAATCAATATTTGTAACATAAAAAAATATATACTTGGGTCACTTGATCATTCAACATTATTCTTCCTTTGTTTTTTCTTTCTTTAGTTATGCATACAACCATGAAACCCTTGACCAGTGCAACTCCTCAAATTATGACCAAAATTTCCTCTTGGTGTTCCCACAAATCTACACCATTTATAGGATTAATGGTAGATGTATAGATTTTTTCCTGCATTTTCTAAGTGTGTACTCATGAACCCACTCCTGAGGCTGCTGTAGACACCCCAATGTCGTATCCCTGGTATGTAACATGACATAAAATATCAAGACCTGTTAAAACGTAACAAATGTCAAGTTACAGGGTTCAAAGACGCAAAAGACAAAGCAGGATGCGCAAAACAGTGAAATGTGGGGGGGGGGCAAAGTGTCAGAAAATGAACAGAAGGCCAAAGCTAGCGCCACCCACACTCAAAGTGGGGGCAGCGCCCAGTTCATCCATGGGTGGCGCCCAGATTGAGCTACAGAGATTCCCAAGTTGCTTGCTGAACGCCATACATCGCATAATGTGCAAGATCTCCCTGCTTCGCATAATCGATTGAAGCCCCGAAGAGAGAAAAAAGAAATTCCTCCCGTGTCCTCTCTCCAAATTTATAAACAGAGTTCGGGGTTCACTTTCAGGGACACCTTTTCTTCCCCAAAACTCTCTGCGTCGTTGTTACGCTGAAAAAATAGAAAGCGAAGTGAGATAGTGAGTGATCCTCCTATAAAGCCTCGAAACCCCGTCAAATCTCCTCCAAACTCAAAACTAACCGGTCAAAGTGAGCCTTAGCCCCCCAGCTAGGTTTCCACCCTATTTCCCCGGTCCAAAAACCTCGGAAAGAGCAGTTGCTCTGCCTAAGTTAAAAGACCAAATTAGCCAGAAATAAGCCGTTATTCTGCTCGATTTTCGCCTCCCTCAAGCAATCAATCAATCAATCCTAAGCAGTTGCTCCGCCCGGATCCCGAGGCCAAAAGCAACTTTCGGAAGTAGTCATTCTGCCCGAATCCCCACACCACTTTATCAAAAAAAAAAAAAAGACCCCCTCTCCCTGAAGGACAGAGCGAGCACACTCTAGTCCGCTAGTAGGTAAGTTTTAAGGTTTTTATTTGTAAAAAGTGCTACTTTTCATCCGACCCAATGTAAAAATATAAGCAGTTATGCTGCCCGGATTTATTTAGAAAATAGCACTAAAAAGAGCCATTATTACGACCAAATATTTTTAAGTATATTTGTAATTATTTGTAAAGAGACGGCTGCAAATCCGTAAATAATGTAGCCACAGATATATTTGTTTTTATTTCGTGTATTTTAATGCTTTATTTATTTGCTAGACAAATATAACAAAAAGCATACTTTAGCCAAAAACTATTTTCGAGACTGAAAGGGTGAGTTGGGTGCCTAGCACCTTCCCAACTCGTAACTTAGCCTCCGAACCCATTTTACAATCTCTGGTTTTCTTTTTTGGTTTTTTTTTTATTTCTTCCTCAAAATAAAGATGGCGACTCTATAAAACATTTTGGATCCAGTGGGGCATCGCAACATCCTTTCTTACACTTTTCCATTTTCTCCTAAAAATAGGAGAATGAGAATGAAAGGGTGATGTATTCATATATCCTGGTATCCCCTAAAAAAGGAATAACTTGATATAGAAAACTCAAAGCACCCATAGTGATCCGAAATAGGCCATAAGACTATTTTCATAAAAATCCATAGTGGGGCCTCGTAACACTCCTTTCTTGCACTTTTCTATTTTCCCCTAAAACAGAGAGAATGAGAATGAAAGGGTGATGTATTCATATATCCTGGTATCCCCTAAAAAAGGGATAACTTGATGTAGAAAACTCAAAGCTCCTATATCGGACCAAAAATTCACTGAAGTTACCGAGGCGTATTCAAACGCGTTATCTTAGACAGCATTCCTCTCGCACTTTTAATTTCGTCCTCCCATAAACAAGGGGGATGGAATGAGAGCAGTAGTGTCACGCATCCGCACGTACGCGCACCCCTATCCAAGGGCGCACGGGGCGCGGGCGCAGTCCCGGGAACCCACAGTGGCGACTCTGCTGGGGAGATCGTTTTTATTTTAAATAAAAATGTAGGGCTAGACTCATAAAAAAAAACTTTTTTGTTTTTCTTTTGTTTCTGGCTAAAGTATGTCTGTTATATTTATTTAAGCATTTGAATATTGCATTCCTATACATCCGTGTCTATATTTGTGGATATGATCCTCCATCTTACACCAGTTTAGTTCCAGTAACTGTTACATGTATGTTTAAAAATATATATTTTTCAAAAAAAATAAAAAATAATATATGCAATAAATTTTCGGGCAGCACAACAAAAGGGCCGGGACTTTATTTTATTCATTACCTTATTTTCTGCTCTATATTATTATTCTGTTTTGCTTTATTTTATTTTTGCAAAATTTGTACATTTTTCATTTCTTTCTGCCATTTTATTTTGGGAAATATGACCAATTTGTAATTAATAGGAACAGGTAGATTCCCTGCTTTTCTTTCTATATCTTGATGAGATTGACTTGCTTGCTTGCGCTTAAACTAAAAAAGTCGAGAAAATCCACGAATAACAACAAGACAGGCCATATATGTTTTATTTTATATTTGAAAAGAAGAAAAAAAAGAGATTTTATTGCTTTTTAGATACCGCACACACGCACACGCATGTAAATATATTCTGAAATGCTACCCTACACCATGGCCAGCTTACTCCCTGCATAAGCCATCGTTAAACTGCATATAGATTCTCAGGACACTTCAAAGACCGACCGGTTTTTGCATCTCTAAATCATTGGTCAGCTCCTGTGTAAAAATAAATAAATAAAAAAGATCAAAAAAATAATAAGCAAAAAAAGATGTGAATAAAAAAAATCAAAAGAAATAAATACACAGGGGCTGATTGATTATTTTATGATGCTCGACCTAGACCACTTTGAATGGTGGATCCCGGAAAGAGTATAGGTCATTCGCCTGGGATCAGTCCGATCTTGGGGAGTCGAAAGGCAGGTGGAATCCGTTGGTCTTATACTCTGGAAAAGGAATCCACTGTTCCAGGAATAGTCCTGAGACTATCAAAACAAAGCAGGTGCTTGTCCGGTCAATTGTAGGGAAAATAAATAATAAAAAAAATACTAATAAAGGCACCCTGTACTCCTAGCCCAAAAAGCCTTTAGCCAACCTTTCTTATACCTCCCAAAACCCATTTTCCTCAGAAACCTGGCCCAAATTTGGAAAGGCAGATATAGTACTGGCCGGTTGATACGGGAAACAGGCACAGAAAACAGATTAGAAAATATCAGGGGCAGATAAGAAAAAGACAAGACGGGCAGTAAGGTACATATTTGTAAGCGTAATGGCGCTTGAAAGTGAGCAACCGCTATGGGTACAGATAATGGGCTCTGGAGACGCCCGACTCAAACCATGCAAAGAATGGTTAGATCAAAGGCTGGATGCACAGAATGATCATTTGCTGAGCCAAATGACAAAACTTGTACAAAGTTTAAAACCCAATGGTGAGGGGATCTCTTCCCCTGCAGTCCCTCAAGAAGCATCAACCTCTCATGTCCCTCCAAATCCAATTTCTCAGTCAAACACCAACCCACCAAATACTACCATTACCCCAAATCCAAATCCTCCACCAAGTCCCTGCTATCCAAATATCAACCCTTATCCATCCTATCCTCCATACCCTCTTCCAAGCACCAATATCCCCCAGATTCCAAATAACCTCCCTTTTCCCATCACCAACCCACTCCAAAATAACCCGCATATGGACCCAAGAAGCTATAATCCGCCAGGCCAAGTAACAACCTATTTACCTTTTAATGATTCTGGCCACCAAACCGAAACTGCCCAAAATCCTTATCCTGCCCAGAATCCTTACCAGATACCACAACCAGAAATTAACCCGGCTTTCCCTAATCCTACCGGCATATACCAAAACCCAACTCCCCCGCCCACCAAAATGGAGGCTGACATGGAAAAATTGCAAAAAATGATGATCGAGTTTCTGAACAAAGAAAAATTTTCTACGAAGGCATTAACGCTAAAACCCTCAGCCATACTACCTCTAAAATTCAAAATGCCCGATATAGAAAAATTCGATGGGACCGGATGCCCTATCTCTCACCTAAAGCCTTATTCTACTGGCATGCAGTCAAGAGGAGCTAGCTTTGAAGCCATGGCCTCCAATTTTCACCTTACCTTGATAGGGGCTGCCAAGCAATGGTTAATGCTAGCAGATGATAGCACCATGGGTACTTGGGACCAAATAGCTGAAGGGTTCCTAGAGAGATACAAAGACAATACTACCTTTGAAAATAAAAGAGATCTTGAATCGTTCACCCAAAAAGAAAATGAAACATTTGTAGAATTTGCAGTCAGGTGGAAGAGTAAAGTCGCCCAGACACTCGACAGACCTGATCCGACTGAGTCATGCAGAATGTTCATCAAAAACCTCTAGCCCATTTACCTGGAACACATGCGGTATCTCCCCTATAGCAATTTCAAAGAAATAGTGGAGATAGGAGTCCGTATTGATGAAGATATACGCAAAGGATCCCTAGAAATTGGTACACCTCCAAGTTCATTCTACTATTCCGGATCAGAGGCAGAATCTACGGAATAAGTCAACGTTGTAGAAAGAATCCCGGATGAAAAATACAGTAGTGTGCCATGGTCATATGGGACAAACAAATCTGCCAATGCTGTTGAAGGAAGCAGTAATACCAACACGAGTCTCATAGGACCTTACAAAGGAAACAGAAGGCACTTCGATGAATTGAATGCCCCAATGTCACAGATACTACAAGGATTAACATCACAAGGAGTCCTTAAGCCCTTTGAAAACTATAAACCTCCAAATCCATTACCTGCCAAATGGAGCCGCAACAAGTATTGTGAATACCACCAATCCAGTGGTCATGTCAGCCGACAAATGATTCTCACTCAGGAATGATATCCAAGACCTTATTGATGATAAAATCATTGAGAAGCCGCACCCATGATCGTTTCTGATAAAAAGTGAAAAATACCCTAGAATACCCTTGTGTATACACCTCTAAAGACTCTTTTTACCTTTGAATGTCTTTTTGTCAAATAAAATCTCCAGAAACAACTCTTTTTCAATTCAGCGTTAGTTTTCGTAGATATTGGGATTTTTGTTGTTTTTCTTTGGTACCACTAACAATTTCGCAGGGGCTGAAAAATAAAAAGTTTGACTACTATCGCTTATTCTCCTGATATGCTTGTCCAGAGGTACGTAATCATCACATCTCATTTCAAGAAAGAAAAAGAAAAGGGTTTTCAAAAAAAAAAAAAGGAAAATCATGTAAAATATTTAATTATCTTTTCCTTTCAATATATATATATATATATATATATATATATATATATAATAAAATTCGTTCTCTCTAAACAAAAAAAAAATCTCTATTCTTTCAAATTAAAAAAGAAAAAAAGAGGGGAGTATTTTCTATGTGTTTCTTTTTGTTTCCAAAAATATGAAAAGACAGGAATTCCCCTCACCATTATTCTCCATCTCCAAATTCCTCTTCCCTCTTAAACTTCTCATAAATGCATCACCAGTCGATAAGTGCATCATTCATTCTCGATTTCAAAAAATTCAGTAAGTCCTACCTCGAGATGTTAAGGTCTGCCACTCAAAAAAAAAGAAAAAAAGAGAGAGAAAACATTTAAAAAAAGAGCAAAAAAAACATGAAAAAAGGGGGGACCGATAGGGAGCCAGGGAAGAAAAGAAAGCTGAGAAAACCAAGAAGCCAAGAAAGTAGAAAAGTCCAAAAGGCAGGAAATCCAGAAAGGGCCGACTCTAGGATCATAAGCAACAATTCAGGACTAGGGGCTTTCAAACCCTATGGGTGTCTCTTTTGCCTATATTAATGTCTACAGCCCATCCGTGCAAAAGTATGCTCACGAATCCATTTGGTCTCCGTTATTTCAAAAGTCCAATCAAGTCCTCAGATCGAGCTTTCCAAAAGGTATTTATCTATATTCGAATCTGATAAATTCTTACTAGCTTGTCGAGTCTTCTACTTGATCTTTGAGCATCATCTATGGCCGAAATATCTGTTATAAAAAAAATGACGAATCGACTCATGTAAAAACATGATAAAACTGCATGAGTTGGTGATGAGTCATTTCAAGAACATGGACCCACAAGCCATTAAAAATCTTGGTTCAATGAAGCAACCTTCTGTCTTGGTGAAAGGTCATCTTCGACCCATTGCGACCAAGCTATTAAATGGCACACTAGGGGCTACCACCACATGCCAAAGCCTAACCATCTCTAAGATCCAATTTCTCAAAACAAGGGCTGCTCCACCCTTATATATATATCCACCAAGAGTGACAACCTTCTTTTATCCCAAGAAAAAGAAGACAAATATCTCTTCAAGTACTTTCTCAAATTGCTCCGAAAGATCAACAAAAAGCAAGAGAAAATAAAAAAAAGAAAGAGCAAAGTTGGAAATTCAAAAAAAAAAAAAAGAGGCCTATGCATTAAAAAAAAAAGAAAAAAAAGGGAAGCCTCTCTTGAGAAATTACCTCAAAATCTCTCTCTCCCAAAAAAAAAAAGAGAAATAAAGAGCAAAGTTGGAAAATCAAAAAAAAAGAAAAAAAGATCAATCACTCTTGGACAACCCCATGACCCACAACCAAAGCCAAAAGCCGATCTCCCCAGATCCAGAAACCAAATTCTCATCCAAAACCCACAGCTTAAAAGGCCAGCCAATAATCGCTTTGCGATCGCCTTTCCGAAAATAACCAAATCCACAGCCCAAAATCCCTTTGAGCAAAAGGCCAATCAAATCTTCAACCCTAAAGCTAATCTATCCCAAATACTTAAACATTATACCCCAACCTAGTTGCTACCTATAGCTTTGTTTCAATCGGTTGTAACGTGATCTGGGTCCAGGACAAAACTCCTTGCTAAAGACACATAAAATTATCAAAAGATAAATGTTAAGTAGGGTCCATGAAACTCATGATACTCGGCGATAAACTCTGGTTCATGACTTTTCTTTTGTCCATTGGAGTCCTCCACTTTTTCTTTGAACATATTCATTTCTATCTCCCACAAAAGTCTCTCCAAATTAAGTCTGTCTGGGGCTGTACCTAGTTAATTTCTTCAGGAACGTTCCCATCATACAGAATATTGGTTGATCAAATTCATCCCGGGGCTTCTCCCGTTGAACCCATTTCAATACATAAAGGCTCATCATCTCCAGAAACAGCTGTCATTTCCGTCTTGCCTAAAGAAACGAAGAGGCTACAAAGATGTGATTGCTAAAAAATAATCGGCTTATCTTTGCATGCATCGAAAGACTGGCTCCCTATGAGGTAAATGCTCGCTAGGTTGAAAACCCAAAAAGGCGGCCTAGGCAAAAGTTAGAGCACAAAAAAAAGTGGTCCATCCGAGGCATTGATTAGTAGGATTTACTGATCTTCTGAATTCCTTTCTTGAATAATGCACTAGTCAAAAGACTGAAGGGTAACCCTAAAACTTCACCCACCTCCATCTCGAATGTCACCCTCAATTCCTTTGGTCACAACCCTTCAAAGCCAACCAGAAGCCATATCTCAAACTCTTATATTATATCTGCATCCCCTGACCCGTCTTGTCTTAACATGTTCAGGAAAAACAATGGGCACATCCATGTCATTAATTCAAATCTTCGAGAGAAAAAAATCTCATCGCTTCTCCTTTGCTGGGATAATCACATTTTAAAAATCTGCATCGCTTCTCCTTTACTGGGATAAGCACATTTTAAAAATCAGCATCGTTTTCCCTATGCTGGGGAAAGCCTATTTAAAATTAAAAAAAAAAAAATTTCTCCATCGCTTTCCCTATGCTGGGGAAAGCTCATTTTAAAGAATTTCATCACTTTCCCTATGCTGGGGAAAGCCCATTTTCAAAAGTTCCATCGCTTTCCGTATGTTGGGGAAAGCTCATTTTAAAGAATTTCATCACTTTCCCAATGCTAGGGAAAGCCCGTTTTGAAAAGTTCCATCGCTTTCCCTATGCTGGGGAAAGCTCATTTTAAAGAATTTTCTCACTTTCCCTATGTTGGGGAAAGCCCGTTTTGAAAAGTTCCATCGCTTTCCCTATGCTGGGGAAAGCCCATTTTTAAAAGCTCCATCATTTTCCTTATGCTGGGGAAAGCCCATTTTCAAAAGCTCCATCGCTTTCCCTATGCTGGGGAAAGCTCATTTTAAAGAATTTCATCACTTTCCCTATGGTGGGGAAAGCCCGTTTTGAAAAGTTCCATCGCTTTCCCTATGTTTGGGAAAGCTCATTTTAAAGAATTTCATCACTTTCCCTATACTGGGGAAAGCCCATTTTGAAATGTTTCATCGCTTTCCCTATGCTGGGGAAAGCCCATTTTCAAAAGCTCCATCGCTTTCCCTATGCTGGGGAAAGCCTATTTTCAAAAGCTCCATCGCTTTCCCTATGTTGGGGAAAGCCTATTTTCAAAAGCTCCACCGATTTCCCTATGCTGGGGAAAGCCTATTTAAAAAAACAAAAAAACAAAAAGCTCAATCGCTTTCCCTATGCTGGGGAAAGCCCATTTTCAAAAGCTCTATCGTTTTCCCTATGCTGGGGAAAGCCTGTTTTAAAAAGTTCCATCGCTTTCCCTATGCTGGGGAAAGCTTGTTTTGAAAAGTTCCATGGCTTTCCCTATGCTGGGGAAAGCTCATTTTAAAGAATTTCATCACTTTCCCTATCTTTGGGAAAGCCCGTTTGAAAGTTCCATCGCTTCCTATCTTTGGGGAAAGCTCATTTTAAAGAATTTCATCACTTTCCCTATGTTGGGGAAAGCTCATTTTAAAGAATTTCATCACTTTCCCTATGCTGGGAAAAGCTCATTTTGAGAAGTTCCATCGCTTTCCCTATGCTGGGGAAAAGCGCGTTTTAAAAAGTTCAATCGCTTTCCCTATGCTGGGGAAAGCCTGTTTTAAAAAATAAAAAAAAAGATTCCATCGCTTTCCCTATGCTAGGGAAAAGCGTGTTTTAAAAAGTTTCATCGCTTTCCCTATGCTGGGGAAAGCCTGTTTTAAAAAGTTCCATCGCTTTCCCTATGCTAAGGAAAGCCCGTTTTGAAAAGTTCCATTGCTTTCCCTATGCTGTGGAAAGCTCATTTTAAAGAATTCCATCACTTTCCCTATGTTGGGGAAAGCTCATTTTGAAATGTTCCATCGCTTTCCCTATGCTGGGGAAAAGCGCGTTTTAAAAAGTTCAATCGCTTTCCCTATGCTGGGGAAAGCTCATTTTGAAAAGTTTCATAGCTTTCCCTATGCTGAGAAAAAGTGCGTTTTAAAAAGTTTCATCGCTTTCCCTATGCTGGGGAAAGCCTGTTTAAAAAGAGATTCCATTGATTTCCCTATGCTGGGGAAAAACGTGTTTTAAAAAGTTTCATTGCTTTCCCTATGCTGGGGAAAGCCCGTTTTGAAAAGTTCCATCGCTTTCCCTATGCTGGGAAAATCTCATTTTGAAAAGTTCCATCGCTTTCCCTATGCTAGGGAAAAGTGCGTTTTAAAAAGTTCAATCGTTTTCCCTATGCTGGGGAAAGCCTGTTTTAAAATAAATATATAAAATAAAAAAGATTCCATCGCTTTCCTTATGTTGGGGAAAAGCGTGTTTTAAAAAGTTTCATCGCTTTCCCTATGCTGGGGAAAGCCTGTTTTAAAATGTTCTATCGCTTTCCCTATGCTGGGGAAAGCTCGTTTTGAAAAGTTCCATCGCTTTCCCTATGCTGGGGAAAGCTCATTTTGAAAAATTCTATCACTTTCTCTATGCTGGGGAAAAGCGCGTTTTAAAAGGTCCTGCCAGCTTTGCCTATGCTGGGCGAAACGCACCATCCATCTCACTATGTGTTGTTGTTTGTTTGCATCGGCGAACTACGTTCGGTCTGATTCCTTGGATGAGGATACGTAGGCAGCCTATTTCGGTAGGCACGACCGTCGCAGCATGCTTGTTTCGGCTTTGGCCGAACTACATTTGGTCTGATTCCTTTTATTAAGGGATACGTAGGCAGCCTACATTAGTAGGTCCGACCATCAGAGCATTTTATTGCATAACTGCTTAAAAACTACGATAACCTGCTATAACCGACTAAAAATGTCTAGGATATGGAGGTTTGGTAAACATTATAAACTGCTGGATTATAACTGCTACATGTTGCATCTCTCCCCCGTATTAATTGCGAGAAATTTGAGAGTCTATTTCTTATCAACGATGTTCGTCTACTCAGTAAGCTATGGGTTACCCGTAGACTCCATCGTTGAGGGGCTCTGTAGACACCCCAATTTCGTACCCCTGGTATATAACATGACATAAAATATCAAGACCTGTTAAAACTTAACAAATGTCAAGTTACAGGTGTTCAAAGACGCAAAACACAAAGCAGGATGCGCAAAACAGTGAAATGCAGGGGGGCAAAGTGCCAGAAAATGAACAGAAGGCCAAAGCTGGTGCCACCCACACTCAAAGTGGGGGCAGCGACCAATTCATCCATGGGTGGCGCCCAGATTGAGCTACAGGGATTCCCAAGTTGCTACAAAACAGCTACAGTTCGCGTAATGTGCAAGATCTCCGGCGTTCTGTACAATCGATTGAAGCCTGAAGAGAGAAAAAGAAATTCCTCCTGTGTCCTCTCTCCAGCCTATAAATAGAGAGTTCGGGGTTCACTTTCAGGGACACTTTTTCTTCCCCAAAACTCTCTGCGTCGTTGTTACGCTGAAAAAATAGAGAGAGAAGTGAGATAGTGAGTGATTCTCCTATAAAGCCTCGAAACCCTGCCAAATCTCCTCTAAACTCAAAACTAACCGGTCAAAGTGAACCTTAGCCCCCCAGCTAGGTTTCCACCATATTTCCCCCGGTCCAAAAACCTCAGAAAGAGAAGTTGCTCTGCCCGAGTTAAAAGGCCAAATCAGCCAGAAATAAGCCGTTATTCTGCCCGATTTTCGCTTCCCTCAAGCAATCAATCAATCAATCCTAGCGGTTGCTCACTTGGGATCCCGAGGCCAAAAGCAACTTTCGAGCGATCATTCTACAGAATCCCACACCACTTTATCAAAAAAAAAAAAAAGACTCCCTCTCCTTGAAGGACAGAGCGAGCACACCCTAGTCCGCTAGTAGGTAAGTTTTAAGATTTTTATTTGTAAATAGTGCTACTTTTCATCCGGCCCAATGTAAAAATATAACCAGTTGTGCTGCCCTGATTTATTTAAAAAATAGCACTAAAAAGAGCCATTATTATGGTCAAATATTTTTAAGTATATTTGTAATTATTTGTAAAGAGACGGCTGCAAGTCCGTAAATAATGTAGCCACCACATGATGTATTTGTTTTTATTTCCTGTCTTTTAATGCTTTATTTATTTGCTAGATAAATATAACAAAAAGCATACTTTAGTCAAAAACTATTTTTGAGACCGAAATGGCGAGTTGAGTGCCTAGCACCTTCCCAACTCGTAACTTAGCCTCCGAACCCGTTTTTACAATCTCTGGTTTTCTTTTTTGGTTTTTCTTTATTTCTTCCTCAAAATAAAGATAGCGACTCTATAAAACATTTTGGATCCAGTGGGGCATCGCAACATCCTTTCTTGCACTTTTCCGTTTTCCCCTAAAAAAAGGAGAATGGAAATGAAAGGGTGATGTATTCATATATCCTGGTATCCCCTAAAAATGGATAACTTGATATAGAAAACCCAAAGCACCCATAGTGATCCGAAATAGGCCATAAGGCTATTTTCATAAAATCCATAGTGGGACCTCGCAACATTCCTTTCTTGCACTTTTCCGTTTTTCCCTAAAAAAGGGAGAATGGGAATGAAAGGGTGATGTATTCCTATATCCTGGTATCCCCTAAAAAAGGGATAACTTGATGTAGAAAACCCAAAGCTTCCATATCGGACCAAAAATTCACTGAAGTTACCGAAGCGTATTCAAACGCGCTATCTTAGACATAACTCCTCTCGCACTTTTAATTTCGTCCTTCCCTAAACAAGGGAGGATGGAATGAGAGCAGTGGTGTCCCACATCCGCACGTACGCGTACCCCTATCCAAGGGCGCGCGGGCGCATTCCCAGGAACCCACAGCTGCCCATTACCTCCATTTTTTCCTTCCAAGTATATAGTTGACACTGCATGTTTGCAAGGGATCCATGTTAAGTCTCATTTTCCACAACTACAAGTCCTAGCAGTTAAAGAACTGTTCTCCCCAAGGCCCCCTAACTTGGTACCAACTGCCTCAATTCCATGTAGTGTTGTATTTATCTACCTCTGTCTTAGTCTTCTCAAATTTTTCTTGTACCCTTTTGCAAAGTGGACCATGTTGTTTTTTGATTTCAACCCTCTTTTTAACAATTCTCTTCATTAACAAATTTCTGATTGTTTCCAACATGCTAATAATAGCCCTAGACCTAGCTGGTATTATGAAACCATTGAAAGATTCACACAGATTGTTCATTGATATATCACACTTCACTGCATTGGTCCAAGAAGACATACACCAATGAATTGGATCCTTTGCAAATGCCCACTGATAAGCCTTGACATCAGTCTTCTCAAAGTTTGCCTTAGCACTGTCAAAATGTCTAGGATTTGTAGCTCTAGTAGTTCTGAACAAAAGATCTTTTAGAGCTTTCCCCTTATGTTCTTTTCTAAAGTTACTGAATATATGTTGAAGGCACCACCTATGTTCTATCCCAGGTAAAAGTTCATGTACAGCTGGAACTAATCCCTATAACATTTTATTAACAAGAAATGAATTGTCAATATCTCAAAAAGTTTAAGAGTATATTAATGAAATGTATAATATAGACCAGATTGACTACAAATTTCTTACCTTTTGTTCATCAGATATAAATACCCAATGTTGTTGTTTGGTGATCTGGAAATCATCAATTATTAAATCAAGAAACCATGTCCATGAATCTTTATTCTCAGTCTCCACCACTGTATATGCCACTGAATACATCCCACTGTTAGCATCAATGCCAACTGCTGAAAGTAATTGCCCAGGAAATGGACCTTTCAAAAAGGCTCCATCAAATCCTAACACTTTCCTACACCCAGCCATGAATCCTTTCTTTAAAGCCCCTAAACAATAATACATTCTCTTGAACTGCCTGACAGGATCATCTTCATTATACTCCTCAAACTGAAATTTGATTGTTGAACCTAGATTTGTTCTCAAGACCTCATTTGCATAATCCCTCAATAGACCATACTGCTCTGAGTGATTCCCATAAATCAAATCCTCTGCGATCTTCTTTGCCCTGTATGCTTGACTCCTAGATATTTCAATTGATTTATCAGCCCTTACATGTCCTCTAAAAGCCTCTACTGACCAATGCAGAGTAGACCTACTATACTCCATGTATTCCTTAGCTAGCCACGAAGCAGTTGCATACTTAATCTGGTGAGTCATATTGCACAAGTGCTCATTGTTGTAGGTTCTAATTTCCCAATCATTGTTAATTTCACTATAAGTCACCTGTATAGACCGAGGGCATGCATTATTCCCTCTACATATTGCCCTAATCCTGAGCTTGTCATTCTTTTTTAATATGACATCCCTCCTATTTGATATTGCATAAGAGTATATGGCAGTCCTAACATCTTTAGCTGATGTATATGTCATGCCTACTTCAAACTATGGATCCTTCAAATCAGTGAGCATGTTAAAGTTTGGACGTTTAGTTGTAGCATTTTCCCACCTAGTAAAATCCCCTTCCTCATCAGTTGTGCATAAGCTCCTTAACTCATCTATATCTGCATAGTCTGAACTAAAATAATCACTCTTAGCATCATTCTCATTCTCAATATCATTCTCATTCTCATTCTCAACTACTTTGTCTTTACCCTTTTCCACTCTCTGACTTACTTGGGTTTTACCCTTGTCCATTCTCTGACTTACTTGGGTTAAAATAACATCATCATTAACATTAATGTCATTCCCACTAACTGGTACATGAGGTTCAAATTCAAAGTCACACTCAGATAGTAAACTTCTAAGGTCATCAATGATATTCACATCATCACTCACAATATATTCAGACAAGGGTCTCTTTTTTCCACTAACCACCTCAATTGGTTCTTGACTAACCTCCTCCAAAGCAACATAGCCAACATAATCAATCTCAACAAACAACTGAATCTCTCTTTCAATATTCACCCACCCCTCCATAGATTTTAATGACTCATCATTTGCACATAAAGTTAACCTAGTCTGTAAGTCAGCCCCTGGTTTTAAAAAGTAATAAAACCTAGTCTCACCCATAACTCCTAATTTCTACAAAATCCCTTCAAGCACACTCATGCTTAAGTCTTCTACCATTAAATAATCAACAAAGTCAATCTGCTCACCACTGTATACTAAACCATGATTGCATGAAAAGTGACCACCATGATGAATTTTTAAAGAAAAAAAGGAGCTCTGTTTGACTGCATGTTGAAAAACATTCAACATAAATAAAGACTCCCAACAATAAATATACACAGACATAAAGACATAATGGTCCAAAGCACACAAAAAAATGTAAAAAAGCAGTTGACATGAACCAACACAGGGGACCACAAGACTTTATACACAGATACCATGCACATATATATTGTCAAATATTTGGAAAGATAAATAATGCACAGATACCAACAGATACCAATATAGGGGACCAACACAGTGGACCACAAGCCTTTATAATGCTTTTGTCAAAATCTGAGAGATAAATTTAGCAAAATCATGAACTCATGTCCACAATCTTTATAAATTTATAAACAAACAAGCCTTTATAAATTTAGCAAACACAATGGACCACGAACAAATTTTATAATTCATAGTTCACTAATTTTGAAAAAACAATCAAAAATAACAAAGAGAATACTTACAATATGGCTCGCTTTCACTATGATGATGTAATTGGCTTTCAGTTGTACGAATCTTCCATAGCTCACCCATTTTCGTATGAAAATCCACAGCTATCTTCATTTCACCAGTTGTATGAATCTCCCATAAACCCTAATCCTAATTTTGACAGATGTGAATCCTCTATTACAAATGTCTCCAGTCTTAATCCCTAATTTTGAATGATGTGAATCCTCGATTAGTGTAGGTCTCCAGTCGCCTTTTTGTAAACCCTAATCCCTAATTCCCTAATTTTGATCAATGGGAAATCCCAATTACGTTTGTGAATGTCCAGCTGCCAGGCCCATCGAGAAAAGACGATTTGGTCCTTGCTTTTCCTCACGCGTATCGCACATGGGCAGTTAATGGTGAAACGGTTCACGGTGTTTGAGCAAGGGACCAACGGTGGACAAAAAACACAAACTTTGATCAATGGTGATACGTTTTGAAGTTCATGGACTAATGGTGGACAAAACCAAAGTACATGGACCAATGGTGCATTTCGCCCTTAAAGAATATATTAATATCATTGGGATAGAGGGAGTATTCACCTTAACCAAACCAAATGTATATATATATATATATATATACATTTGTCCCAAAATTTTTTTATTTTTTTATTTTTCATCTGTCCCAAAATATTTGTCTTGTTTGAACTATCCTTTTTATGACAATATATTTACCACTTTATTATTTTTTGATCATACTTTAAGTATGAGTCACATACATATAAACTTTAAAAGAAATTACACATCAAAACATTATTAATGATAAAATCAATTATTTTTCTTTAATTAGTGTGTCGGGTCAAAACATGACAGTAATTTTGGAACAGGGGAATAACTTCTAAAAGAATTATAGGGAGCATTGGACAAACAATGGAATTGTGAGACAATTAAGTAATGGGTTTTATTAAGGAGAAATTGTTGGCGGGTCCCTTTTTCGATTTTTTTTTTTTGCTACAGGTCTTAATTATTTTTTTCAACCACTAAAGTCTATTTTCGAACTATTGTTCTTAAAAATGTTCAGATCGCCATTTTCTACAGTTCTAACCAACAATATGAAGTTCGAAAATCATGATTGTTGCGTAACGAAACGAGGATCGACCTCCCCGGTTAGGTCGTATGAGTCGAGAGGGCAACACCCCTTCGTGGGGGTTAGGGGCAACGCCTTCGGAAGGTTAACGGTTTTCCTGACTCGTTAAATACGAAACTGTAATGAACTTGTGTTGAGTTTGAGGATTGTTTTAATAGGATGTAGACAGATGAGAAAAAGAAAGCTTACGACAGAGCAGAAAGAAGAAGAAGGCGACCGACATGAAAGTCTGGTTCATTATGATTTTGTAGTACGATGCAAAATTAGATTATATAATTAAAATTAATGCATCGCTGTATAAAAATTGATACAACGCGATATAAAATTAGATCATGTAATTAAAATGAATGTATCGTAGTCCAAAAATTGATGTAACACGATATAAAATTAAACTAGATAATTAAAATAGTGCAACGCAAAGCAAAAATTAATACATCACAAAATATTTAAGTGAGTGATTTATAGCATATTTTAGATCCACTAAAGGGATAAATAGTCTTTTCGTCCTCAAATTAACCTTTTCCGGTTTAAAAAAAACTAGAGGGTATGTAGCGATCGAAAGCGTGTGACGCCCAAATTTACCTTAACACATAGGGTTCCCTCGGTTAAGCCCTAGGCAGGTACATTAATGGGCTAAAAAGACCCCGCTTAGTGCTCGCTTATGGCATTTTCCAATTCCTGGATCCTCTTTGTCAGTTTGTCAGCTTGTGAAAGAAACTGCGATTTGCGGGAAGAAAACATGGGCGCTTGACAATCATTCAATCATTTCTCGGCAAAACAGAGAATCAAATCAAATCAGAGCTGCTTTTTCCCCAATTCGCAATTGGCAGTTTAGGCTAAGGCAGAGTGGAGAAAAATGATAAGGGCGGTAATGGTGATTAACACCATCGGCAAGCCTCGCCTTTCCAAATTCTACGATTTTCTGGTCTCCCTCTTTCTCTCTCTCTCTCTCTCAAACTTTTTTTTAAGAGGGTTTTCAGTTGGTTCAGTTTTAATTGAATAAATTTTTTGGATTTTTTTTTTTGTTAAGGTTAGCCTGCGGAGAAGCAGCAGGAACTTATACGCAGCATATATTCAGGTCTGCTTTTATTTTATTTCTTGGTTGCTTTTAATTAAACAATGATCTTTGGTTTTATTTTAATTTCAACGATTTGTTTTTTTTTTTTGTTTAGTATTTTCATTTTGCTTCATGATTCTTGTATTTTGGTAGTGTTAAGCAGCAGGCCTGGAAATGTGAGCAATTTTATTGAAGGGGAACTCATCTTTGGTCCGGTATTGCTTTTATTTTATTTTATTTGTCTATAATTTGATACCCTCGTCTTTCCAATTTATGTTGGTGATGATCATCTTTCATGGAAAAGATAATCGAAACAATTTTGATTGAAATATATGAGCTCTTGCAATTGCGGCATTTTAGCTCTACCCAAAACTCAAGCCTTGTCCCTTTTACCTCATGAATCTTTTCTGGCCATTCCGTTCCAGTGCAAGATCATTGGTCAAACATCCTATCGTTCTCAATCATTGTTTTCGTAGTTTTGCTTTCCCTTTTTCTAGAACATATTGATTTCAGAGTTCAAATGTCCTGCCTAGCTAGTTCTCTATATTGCTTGTGTTCAAAGTCGAAACAACCTTAAGTGATTCTCCTCGTAGTATGTCTCCTATTAGAATTTAGTACTTACAACTTTTACCGTCTCTCTTTTTTTTTTTTTTTATAAGTAAGTTTTACCTCATACCCATCTCATCATCTCAATGCAGCACCAAAGAATCGACCACTAAAGTTTGTTTATTTTCTTTCCAGGATACCCGTCTTGTGTACAAGCACTTTGCCACATTATACTTTGTCTTTGTATTTGATAGTTCTGAAAATGAACTGGCTATGCTCGACCTTATACAAGGTATGGACTGAAGTTTTTATGGTCTCATAGATATCTTCATTGGAGCCTATTACGCGTACAGAACCCTCATATTTAATATTGTTGCAAAAAAGACCAATCATCAAGTGTTCATTAGGAGAGCCTAACTAGACCTGTTTGATGTTGTATGAGAGTCTTTTATCTCATTTTGTGGTTAGCGTTCTTTACCTTCATTTCCATCAGTCAAATGGGGGATCCATGGATTTGGTTTGTATTTCATACGTAGGCATCTATGCTATAGATTTAAAGAATATTTGAAATAAAGGACCGAGAGACAACTAAATGTTTGAATTATTAGTAAATTTCCCTCTATTTCCTAAGGAACATCAAGTGTTCATCATCAGGGTACTTAACTGATCATTTCTGACCAAGTTTTTTATGAAGACCAGTGTAGGATCATCTTGCATACCATATAACTTATGGTAGAATGCAGAAATTTGCTTTCAGTTTTGATGACTTGTTTTCTCACTGAAATCTATTGCATTTTTCCAGTCTTTGTTGAAACATTGGAGAAGTGCTTCAGAAATGTTTGCGAGCTAGATATAATACTCAATTATAGTAAGGTAGCATTCAACTTGCCTACTTTTTCTATGTTCTTGAATGGGGCTTCTGACTTCCTTTGTGTTATAACTGTTGGCTGTTCATACAAAGGACTTAACAATTCCTTGTTAACATATTAATTTGATGTAATCAGTCTAGTTCAATTCATTGTGCATGTAGATGTTGTCTTGTGCTTCAGAATTCAATTATGGGCTTTTGAACTAAGCTTTGGGTTTTCCCGCAGATGCATAACATCTTAGATGAAATCATTATTGGAGGTCAAGTACTAGAAACTGATTCTGCAGAAATTATCAAGGCTATTGAAGAAATGTCAAGGTGCTCTCTCTCTCTCATTATATATATATATATATATATATATATATATATATATATCACTTTGCGTTTTTAATAAAAGTTATCATTTTTTTTTCTTTAAAAAATGTTAACTCTTAGCCTTAAATGTGTATATATATATCACTTTGCGTTTTTAATAAAAGTTATCATTTTTTTTTCTTTAAAAAATGTTAACTCTTAGCCTTAAATGTGTTACCTTTTAGTCTTAAATGTGTCACTTTTGCTTTAAAAAATGTTATTTTGCATTATAAATGAAAATCGTCACTTTTTTTTTTGCGTGAAGCGGTGAAAGTATCACTTTATAGCATTGAAAGTGTCACGTTTTAGTATTAAATGTGTCACTTTTGGCAGTCACTTTTTAATATTAAGAGTGTCACTTTTAGTTTAATGAAAATTATAATAAATTTTCCTTTATAGTGTCACTTTTGACCTTAAAATGTGTCACTTTTGTCTTTTAAATATGTCACATTTAGCTTTAAATGTGTCACTTAGCATTTCGTCAAAGTTCGTTAGAGTTCATCAAGCATTCCAAGACAAATAAGACTAACGAAGGACTAACTGAGCTAACAACGGATTAAACTGCAAGGTGTGGAAAATATAAGAATTTCGACGGCAAACCTTAAAAGTATAGGGACACCGGAGTAAAATAAAAAACTTCTCATTAGTGCGATGGCTAGCCTATCGAGTTGACACGTGGTGAGCCACAATCAATAAAAATAAATTGTGGCTAGATTTGAACCCAAACCTCCACCAAGATTAAAGCTACATCCTGGAACCATCTCAACTAAGCTAGTTTTATGATTCTTAATAACATGTTTTTTGTTTATTATAATCCGCGAATTTCTAAATAGAGCTCCATCTTAAATATCCGTTTCACCAAATTTCATCCTACACAATTTTTTGTCTATCTATTTATATTATAATTAAGCTCAGTCTTTCTGAAAAGTTAACTAGTGGCCATGATTTATTTTTACAAAACATAACTACTGGTTAGGATTAAGTCATTCTAAAAAGTTATCAAAAAAGTTAACTTTTGGCTAAAATATTGTTAGATTTCGTGAATCTCAATAACAATTTAGGAGATATATGTATCCTTTTCATTATTTGCATCGTTTTCCTTATATTCTCCGTATCCTTTCCTTTTTTCATTATACAACTTTTCTCTCAAGGTCAAGGTTGGTTGTCCCCCAAGTTTGTTAAAATCAAGCAGGATACCGTCCCTGTTTCCCTAAAAAAAAATACAAAACTAATTTTTAATTTTTTTTCAACTGTTGGATAATCATATTGTTTTAATTGATTATCAAGAGGTGTTCATTTTAAATTGTTTATTTTGAATACTAACACCGTCACATATTAGCGCCGTCCCATAGACACGGGCACAAAATCTAGTATATATATATACACATAATACACATTTACGTGTATGTTTTGCCTCCTTGCTATCCTTTTCATGTTCTGCCTATATATACACATAATACACATTTACGTGTGTTTTGCCTCCTTGCTATCCTTTTCATGTTCTGCCTTTTACCTGCATAATGCAGGTTGGAGACAGCTGCAAATTCCACCAATTTAGTCTCCAGATCTGCATCTCTTTGGAGGGGTCGATAGCACATTCTCCTAAGTAGGTATTATCAATCATCACAATACACTGGGTCTATATTGGAAAATGTTGTCTCGGCCGGGCTAAGAGGGCGACCAAAGAATGCCCAGCCCATGTTAGGCAATTGTAAAACTAATAGAGTTCTTCTACCTCTTCGCTTCAGAATTCAAAGAAAATCTGTAATTTACTTATTATACACAACGTTGTTAGTTCTGCAACTATTAACAACCCTATTTGTCCACGTTAATTTGCAATATCAATCTTATTTCTCCACCGATTACAAAGAAAAATGCCATGGATGAAAAAGATTAAAAAATTCCAGAACCTCAGGAGCATGGCTATCACTGCAATGAAGTGGTGGAGCTAGGAGCATTGGATCATTAGCTTTTAATATCTTCTATAACCACACGAGCAGCATTACGCCCAGGTGCCCCCATTACACCACCACCAGGATGGGCACCACTCCCGCACAAATACAATCCTTGCAATGGAGTTCTATAGTTCGACCTGTACCCCAAATTTAATGCACGTGTAAATATTGTTCCAAAGTAGAAAATGACCCAAACATTTTCATATTAAACATAAAACATATATATCTATATGGATTATTATTATTAAATTACCATCCTTTTACAGGTCGCATGAGGAATAGAGAATCCAATCCCATTGCACCATGAAAGATGTTCCCTCCTGTTTATAAAATTCAAAGATACTCATCAATTCCCAAAGAAATTAAGTGTCACAAAGATAAAGTCAGTAAACCGAAGAAATGTGCTTCACGAAAGTAGCAAGCTATGCACATCCGTGAGTTGCACTAAGCTGTAAGCCTAACATCTTTCAGCTTTCAGGCATAGGTGCACTTCACGTGGTAATTGCTTTTTCAATCACAACCCAAAATGTCATTATATCCTCGAAATAAAGGATAAAAAAATATTTTTCCCTTTTGGTTAGACTTGCTTGCGTAGAACCCCTAAACCACATAGGATTCATACCTCCTTATAGTCTAAACAAAAACATCACTATAGCAAGGGTCACAAATTCAAAATTTTGAGAGAAGAAAGGAAATGACTGCACAAAAGCTTGTATGCTCACGCAAAAAGGGAAACTTATCTAAATAACCATCGTAGGTAACCAATTTGACCAACCACGTTACAATTTTCCAAATGTGATCAATGTACTCAGTAATTGGGTGTGATGTGGTCCTTGCCGTCAACGTCATATCCAATTTTGTAACAAACCTTGGATTTATGGAGCGATTATACGAAAGGTATTTTTGTCTTTTAATTGCACATTTTTCTTCTCAAAAAGGTGGAATTGAAGGAAAAACATTTGGGGAAGAAAGGGGTGCAATTGAAAGACAAAAATACTATTCATATAGTCCATCCGTTAATCGACATCAACAGGTTTGTTACAATTACAAAATTGAATGAGGCGATGACGGTAAGGACCGCATCACACCCAATTATTGAGTACATTGGTCACATTAGGAATATTGTAATTTGTAATGTCGTAGGTCCAATCGGATACCTATGAATAGTACGATGGTTATTTGGATAATTTTCCCACGCAAAAATGAGGAGAAAAGAAATATTGCAATCTGATTGTAGACACATGCTTCCAGCATGCAAACTGCCGATGAACTCTCCAGTAACTCTTACTGGATCTTGACCTCAAGAAAGGATTATCCAATTCTTAAATCACATTTTCTCCCATCATATGTCTAATAGTGATTACTACAAGCCTTTGACTCTTTGTCCTTCAATATATTTGTGTTTAGTGAGTGACAAGTTCACAATTTTTCAGAAGCAAAGCAAAGTACAGATCAATGAAGTAACTTTTACCTGTCAGACCAATTTCCCTTTCAAGATCGGGTGGAGCCAACATGTCATAGCCAATAACAGATGAACTGAAGCCAGGAGCATACTCATCTATCAATTTGAAACATCTTTGCGCAAATGATTCCTGCATGAAAGAATACCAGCCAAGGAAAAAATGAACTTGAGAACTGCTATTAACAGTGTCACTTGTCCTCAAAACATATAAGACATGTCAGTTTGACCTTGTGATCATTGTCAATATACACCAGATATGCACTACAATTTGACAAGTGACAAAAGGTTTCTAGTAAAACAGAATAATTGCAACTGCACTTAAAATCTCACTCACCCTGTATGCAGGGTCTTCCCAGCTGCCTTCAGAAGGTTTATAAGGTGTATATTGGATAAATAAGTTGATTACATGCTTACCTACAAAAACAGTAAAATGTCAATAATTTGATGCCATGATAAGTACCAATTGACGATTATGCCAATGACCAGAGCAGAAGATACTCTGGATCAACAATTATACAGTACATAATATATACCTCACTCTCCCTTTTGCCCACCTCAACCGGTCAACCCAGAAAAAAGAAAACCTTAAATAAGGCTTTTTACCCGCCCATGCCCAATGAGCATCAGAGATAGGGATACGCTTCCGCAACATGAGTCATTGGTTTGGTAACATACTAACATGGGTCAACTCACTGGCTAGCATTTACATGTATCCAGGACATACATGAGTCATACCTAAAAACACCCCTTTGTTAATGTGCCGAAGGACAGACAGCACCCTCTTCTATTAAGTATCCTGTTCAAGTAAGAGATGAGGTTCACATTTTTTATGCAGGTAATACATGCAATTAATTACAGAGCTCTGTAACACTTTTTTCGTTCTTTACCCCCATTTTTTGACTTGACAAGCAGAGTTGTACCAACTCATTTTATAAGGTATTGCATTATATTCATATACAAAATTTAAAAATCTAGAAACTGAGGTGAGAAAGAAATAAACTTTTACATGATGAAGTAAGAAGATACATGAGGAAAGAAGAATTTTGAGTACCAGGTGGAGAAATAGTCTTGTCCATGACAGAAGGAATTGTCATTTCAATAACAGGCCTTCGGGAAGATGAGCCATTTACTGAATCTTGGCATGCAGAGTCTATCTCCTCCATACTGATTGAGAAAAAAAGTTAATGAGGTGTAAACTACTTTAATTACATTTCAAAGAAAGTTAAGCAGACACCCAAGCATGCTCATTACTAGTTTCTATAAATCAGATATAAATTAATTATTTCCTCTTTGTTGTATAGATTACAGAGAAATGTGAATATCTAATGGATCTCTCTCTCTCTTCTCTTTATCTTCCAGGATACAAGACCATCAACCAACCAGAAATCAATCCTAATGGCTAATACAGACAAAATAATAACATACCTCTCACAACCAATGTGAATAGTACCCACATGCTGAGGACCTGCATCAGGATGACCCAACTTGCAACATTGAAACTGAGGTAATTTATCAACAGCTAGGTTGATTTTAGTAGTTGCCTGTACAGTAACTAAGATTTAGTACCCATTTCAGTGAAGCTAACTTGAAACTCCAAACTCCAAACATAACTTAAAAATGAAAGTAAAAGGAGTAACTCTGTGATCACAGATTTTGTTGTCAAAGAACAAGAACTTGTACAGCTAGATTCAGGCTTTCATTTAGTTTGCTATCGGACCCAATTCTATTCAGGATAAGCTATTCAACCTATCAATTTTAAAACCTTCAATTCAAATCAAAGCACTTATTAGTTATTTCTTAGCAACCTCAAAAAAATTCTAAGCAACTTCAAAAAATTTAACTTCACTAGCCATAGCAAACATATTTAAACAAAACAATTTAAAGTGTTGGTGCTAGAGAGAAGATACATGAGAAATGATATAGTTTCCTCCACATCTTCAGCATCAATCTACAATAATTCTAATTAGCTTGTTCAATAGGCAAACAGTCCCATTTTCTTTTCTGTGTGCGATCAATCGGTAGTGCATACTGTATCTTCCAATTTTATTGGATGTCCCAAAAAGTATACCAGCACTTCTTATGTCTGATACTGCCCTTATCAAAATATAAACTAAGAGTTGAAACTAGAGCAAATTACACATATTAACCATATTTCCATCAAGCTGAATAATCTATATATGTCCACTGTGCTAGTGTGCTTAGAGTCCTATACATTTATATGTCTGATCATGCCTCATTCAAGGAGGAAGGTTGCACCACTTTACGAGAGAGAGCGCATAAAACCTTGTTGAATCCCTTAAGATCATAAATCCAAAGATTAACGTGTGAAGATAGATTCAAGTTCAATAAAAGCAAAAGGTAATAGAGCTGCAGAGGATCCAATGCAGCATCTGAAAGCTTAAGGGGCAACTACATACATAAAGAGTTCGGTGAGTATATCAATTATAAACAAAGACAAAAAATTGTTATCATAAAGTGAGCTTCTTTCTAAATGAGTGGAAGAAAAGTCAGAAACCTGAAAGGCTGAGGAGCCCAAGCTCAATTCTGTAAATCTTAACCACAGAGCAATAGCTGTGTTCCAATGACTATCAATCAGTTTGTTGACAAATTATCCATATCAGGATAGCTAATCTACTATGTTCTAAAGCACATAAGAACTACTGACATGTTTATAAGCAAGGAGCCTTGAGTCTGGCTAGTTCAGCAGTGAAAATACAGCCGTGAAACAATCGCATCTTACAGAGTAGCTTTATGCACTGTAGCCTCAAGCATATGCACAATGGATATCATTTCAATAAACCAAAAACCGATTCAAATCAGTAACAAATTTCTGTTGGCGAGAAATTGAAGGTATTGAAGCATATCCATGAAAAGAATAGGGCAAACAATTGAAGCATGTTGACTTAACCACTTTTTGGTTAAAAAGTATAAGTTTCTATTCACACACAGTAAATGGACTTTTTTGTCTAGATATCTAAAGTCATATTTGAACAAACAAATATCAAGATGACAAAGTTTAAGCATATTAAAATTATATAAAAATTGGAAAATGTGAGGAAATTTCAGAAATTCTTCACTATCTGTTAAGCATGTTAGGTGTTGTACGTAAATAAGCAGAAGTGATACAGAAACTGAAAAAGTAAGAATGGTGGAAAGATAAATGACCAAAATGACAAACTATTGAAGAGGACAGAAGTGAAAAACAATACAAGATGCAAAAAATCAGAAAAAATCCCAACCCCATGATTACGCATATAACATTTTAAATTTATAAAAAACCAGGAATAAGGAAACAAATTTGAGGTGGAGCTTAAAAAGCAAATACTTTCTCCGTCCAAAAAAAAAAAGTCCCATTTGAAAAGTCGAACTTTTTAATGTTGTACTTTCACTTTTCTATGTTTCTTTTAAATTGCATAAAGTTATACCTTCTTTTGTATGACACATAAGAGAAATGCCATGTTTTTTAGAAGGAAGAAAAATAATGAAAAGACTAACGCAGATTTGTAGATTAAATTTTAGAACTCGGATTATCTTTTTTGAGACAAACCAAAAAGAAAAGTAGGACTACTTCTTTGGGACACATGGAGTATAAAACACTGCTTATTTGAGGACCAAAATCAAGAATGTACGAAACCTCGCATAATAAAACCTAAACCTCGCACTCACGTAAAGACCTTGAGGTCCTTGGTTCCAATCCCCACACCAACAAGGAGTCACACTTACCTATCAAAAAAATTATCTCATCTTTTGACAATTAAAGGCACGCTCAACAAGCATGGATGAAGCTAGTATAGGGCTAAGGGGGCCATGGCACCCCTAGCCTTTCTGATCTTTGCACTGATACCCCCTATAAAATGGAAATAGTTCCTGGCCCTCTTACCTCGTTAGTGTAGCTCTAGGTAGACACTGAAAACAATACAGTTGCATCTTTAAAGAACAATTCTGCTGTGGAGGTGTATATCACATACGGCTTATAGCCAATGCTGACCAATATAGCAGACTCCAAGTTGCCAGGAGAGTGAAGAATTTTAGAATCATAGTGTGATTTAGCCCATATATATTTGTACTCACTCATCCAATAACAGGGAACTTCTAGAGTTAAAACAGCCAATCAGCGAATCCCTTGAAATGGCCAAGCACTTTTTCTTTCTCCTCCTAATTCTCTTGTTTGCACCAAGGTATCGGCTAGCCTAGTAGATCATTTCTCTATTCAAAAGCTATAAATCTTAATCAGAGGCCGAAAAAATTTACATCATTAAAGAGTTCTGCTAAATGCTAAGTACAGCTTTTCTATCACTGGACCATTCTACAAAAAGTGCTATTAATTAGTATCGAAAATTAATTGCTTTATGCTTTTCAAAGTTCCTTCTTGTAAATCAGTTTGTTTAATAAGATTGGAAAATTAATAACTGAAACGGAAACTTACAGAGCTGTAATCGGAGTGTTTAATAGAACGGACAAAATCATCAGGAAGAGCACCTTCAGGAACTAGTTCCTGCATCACAAAAAGCTTAACTCAGGATTACCATCAACACCTAGCTACAATAAGCGCAGATGTAAGTACAGCTGCCACAAAGTGCAAGGGGTAATATTTTCAATCCAATTGTTGTAGGCATTTCATTTTTCTTATAATCAATATTTAAATCCCTAACCGTTGCTTAGTTTAAAGCTCGAGTAATATGTCTTTTCTTTCTTAGCAATGTGGCATGCTTTGCTACACTTCTTTCAGTCAAATAAAAAAGAGGACTTCAGCGTAAAAGATTTACCATAAACGTTTTGTAAGGGGTTGCATTTGATAAAACAACTGACGAATGAACTTGTGTTCCATCTGCAAGGTGAACCTAAAAAAAATCAAGTTAGCTAGTTCAATTTATGCTTTATCATTCATCAAGTCACTGCATGAACCAACATAGTAACTAACCCCATATATTCTGCCCAAGTCATCAACCATCAGTTCTGCAACCTGACACAAGAAGGAAGATTCTCAAAGGTAAAAGGAATTGTTAGTGATATATTTAAGACCAAATTTTCAAGGGAAAAGGAATAGGAGCCAGAGAAAGAAGTTCACATTCTATCTACAGAAAAATAATAATGATAATAAAGGCATGTAGGTTTCTATTGATTGCCAAAAGGGAGTACAGAACATGAAAGTGTTAAAATCAGAGAAGTCATTAGTAGGAAGAAAAAAAACATAACCTGATTTCAGTAAAGGACACCATGGAGGGTTGAACGAAGATCCTCAAGATCAACTTAGCGATAAATCAGGATTCAGAGGAAAGTCAGAGGACTTTAAACACCATTCCCGCTGCCTCCAAATTAAAGCCAAGTTTGCTTTTATACATTGCCCCACTAAAATATGTCATTTTTTTCAAAAACCCAAGGTTCAAGTATTTTATTTTATTCATTTAGAACCCACTTTAATGAAGTACTTCAAGAAAATACCAACAACATGAAAAAAGCATTTTGAGCACCAAGAGGGCAGTTTAGGATATTGCTCCATTTAATTTTTTCATAGTAATAGTGACTCCGTGCATTCCTGTGCATGTTATATAAGTGACATCTTTTAAAGACGGAGGATATTACTTTTTTTACTTTTTTTCTTTTGTTTTTGGTGATAAAAGACAGTGGAGTCTACTTTTATGCACATTGCACAACACTTGATCATTTGAATTCATTGCAAGTTTATTCAAGAAAATATGGCTGGTGAGAAGAGAACCTATATGAGGGTCACTCACTCTTCCAAACTGCTTAATCTTACTGCAAACTCTATTTTGAATACTAATTTGACAGACTTTCCCAGCTCTAGCTCCCATGTTGGTCAGACAGGGACAGGACTGAGACACAACATTTGGCACACTAACCATGGACAAGCTTCAGGTGGTACCGTTGTCACACTCAACTTACAAAGTTTCTGGTCTAGGACAATCATTTTCAAATGGCTTTACCCTTAACACATCCTGGAATCAGACAAACAGAAAACTCTGTAGTATCTCAAGAAAAATGTCTTCCACTTCCAAAATTATTTTGCTTGAACTCTGACACCAAAAGTTCTCATTTATAACCAACAGAAATTGACCCAATTAACTCATAAAGTACTGTGACAAGGATGTAATAGCTGAAAAAGTTACTCCAGACAAACATACCTGAGCACCGGTCACTATGGTGGCCCCAGCTTCCCTTGCAGCATTACCAATAGCCATGGATACTGAGCCCATCCCACCTTCAACATAACTAGAAGAATATTAGTTGTCTAACATGTGACTAGGACCGCAAAATGACCCAAGCTGGCTTTACATCACTCAGAACATAGTTATTAACGACCCTGGGAGCATCGAAGTGCAAAGGGTCTCTCTGGGGTAGGCACACACCTTAGAGAATTATGGTGCAAATTAAACAGAAGATCAACAAAATAGATTTTATTATGCCCAAATATCCAAACAAATTTAGGAACTTCTATGAATGATAACATAGACGTTAAAGAACTATTCATCCGGCTATATGAATTTCTTTATAATGAGTGCTAGACCCTCAAATTATTATTTTCCATCTAATATTGAATCCTGTTTTTACAGAAGTCAATGAACTAAATTACATCCATAGAATTGTGCAAGCAATCAAAGTAATTATTTTCTAATTTGTTTTCAGGAAATAGCAAGAATGATCATCAGACGCATAATCATAATCTAAATTAGAACCACCATTCATCTTTCCAAACTGGCACCCATAAAGTGGTTACATCAAATTCCTTTGCGGACTTTGACATGGCTACGAAATGGTTAAGCTTACAAGAATAATCTTACATTTTAGACAAATGTAGTTAATAATAAGAGAAGGTTTGAAAAGAAAAAAAAAAGGCGGGCGCCTTATGGACTGGGTTGGGCCCGGGACAACCTCAATGAGCTTTGGGCCGAGGTGTGCCATTTACAATGATTAGAGTTCATTGCAAGCTGAGCTCCAAAAATAAATAAGACAAGAACAAACGAATCTGTAAGCTTGTTAAGAGATCGAGCTCAGAACTAGGCGGGATTAGCATTTCAGCAACATGACAATATAAGATAACCTAGTATAAAGATAGGCTCGATTGAGGCCCACTCGATAATTATCAGGCTCACTCAAAATCAGCCAGTGAGATTAACAAGCCTATCTTGAGCTTCAGTTGCAGCTTGTTGAAGAGCCAACCTTAGCTTGAGCATCTAAGTATTTGGCTCTATTTGTTGTCTCCCCTAATATAATTAGTCTATGTGAGAAAGCATGCTGCTAAGAAGATAACATGTAAGCATTTTCAATCATTGGTTAATAACTGTTACTTGAGTTACTTGAAAGTATTTCTTCAAAGCAAAGATTTTGCTTCCATCACATCATGTAAGAAAAAGCATTCATAATGTACATGGGCTCTTAAATGCAGATCCCCTCCCCTCTCTTCTCCACCCAAAAAGAGAGGGAAAAAGAAGCGAAGAAGGGTACAAAGAGTTCAAAACCAGTTGATATGCTACAAAAGTAAATGTTCAATAAGACATGCAATAGAAATACTTACGACCAAACTCCTCGATCGCCATCAGTTTCTCCCATCACATGATGTAGCAGAGTATATCCACTCCCAGGTGTATGGACACTTGCCTAAGAAACAATTTTAGTACAATAATGCTAGTCAGCTTACATTTCAAAAGCTGAGTGTGAAAAAATATATGCACAACAAGATTCTTAACGAGCACTGCTCCTGTTCATCAGCAACTAGACGGTCGTGGGATGGTGACAAATAGGATGTAAATAAAAGAGAATGGAAACAAGATCTATTTTATAGTTAAAGAACTGTAGACATTCTTCAAGTTTTTAAGAGCTGAGGCACTAGGTTCAAGGAAGATCCTACGTCGCTCATTAATGAACTTCAATAGGTTATGCATATAACAACTCAAGACTGTACATTCTGAAAGCACCAGTAGACAACTAAATGATTACAGTCGATTATTCTGCCTAATGTGCAAATCAGCATGCATATATGAACCGAATATGTATGACACTACGCTTCCGTTCTTTCACTGTTTTGTGCGTGTGTGTGCGTGCATGTCTAACTGTGTTAGGGTGCTGCAAAATTAGGCAATGGGAATTTAGGCAATACAAAAGTTTCCGAAGCAAAAAAGCATATAAACGGAATACACTGGTAACATCTTTTCAAAAACAAAAAACTTCCAACTGAACAGGTTATGTGTTCTCCATAAACAAATCCCCACTTGATCTCAGTCCCACGAAAACACACAAGACTGCTGGCCCAGTTCTCCGTAACTCTCATCTATTGATAATAAACTCCATGAGACCTCTGGTTGCTGATTATAGCAGTGTCATGCACAGAGTTCTCACAAACTTCTAGTAAATAACAAAATCACTTGAAATGAATTCTTACAGTGGTCCCAATCACAGCATCGGTCGCAAGTGTTGCCTTCAAAACATCACTCTGTAAACATTCAAATTAATGGCAAAGTATTAATTACAGCATTGCAAATATTAAACTCGAGTACTCACAATGCAACGAAAAATCTCCAGATGCAAAAATTAGGATGACCAGTAACATCAACCAAAAACAAGGGAAACAAGGAATTGAGGGTGTTAAAACTGAGATCAGTACGAGAACGATAAATTGGGTAGACAGTGAAATACTTTCTGGACAACTTGACCAGCACATCATCACATCCATCTTTGTTTTAGCTAGTGTTCCCTTTTCCCATCATCTCACGTCCCTGTTTGACTGTTCTCCAGTAATCTTACTTTCTAAATTTATAAAGGAGCCTCAATAGCAGCTCCGAAAAGTAGAGATATGATATGGCTAAAGTCGAAGCATATACAAGAACAAGGGTAAGACCAACATGGACGTGATCTGCAGTAGTAATAAGTAATTCAATTGCGCCTGAGAAAATTCTGAGGAAATATGGAAGTAGAAAAAAGAAAGAAATCACAGCATATTAAACTTATTCCCTTTGATGATAAGATAAAATATTTATAGTCTAAAAAATTGAATGTAAATCCATAATACTCCATTGCTCAGGAACAATTAAGTTATCAATTATGCAGCTATATAGTTTTTATATTCACAAAGGGAAATAACAACTAGCAGCATCATTGAGCTCAGGTAACAACCTCAAACCAGTTGTTCAAAACCTTGGATGCTGGAGATAATAAAAGGTCCATAAAATCCCTGGAACATAAAACAGTTAACAAAGGTTGAGTATGGATGAATGGAGTTCATGTTAGCAAGTATGTATGAATGGACACTATATTATTACATTCTAACACTGACATGTCAACCTAAAATGCACCCAATTTTTAACATGGAAAAGAATTCTTACACCATTCCTTGTTGGCCGAGGGAGACAGCCTGCCGCAGACAATGAGCCCAAAACTCTGATTTGTGTAACTTATTTTTCATCCGGGAATGAAATGATGCAACACCTTGATGTGTTTCAGGAGTTGATGAATCTAAAAGTGGATCCATGAACTTACAGAAGTTCTCTAGCTGATCCTCGTATCTGCATATTTGTAAACAATGGAGAAGATAAAAGGTTAAATATGTAGGCATCTTCAGAGGACTAAACAATGCCCATGCTAAATGTAATCATGATCCAAAACTAAAGACGCTTTAGCAAATGTTTCTTCTGTTCCCCAGCATACACTGATTTCTGTAAACCTTTCTTATTGGCATTTCCACTAATAAGCTTAATAAGCATTCAAATGGTCTTCCAAACTATAAATCATCATCAAAAATATTATTATCAGCCTTCAGATCAATTTTGTCCCAGTAATTACCTCTCAAACAACATTATTTTGTTTCTCTATGGCATGACTAAGTTTGTAATGTAGGAATTTCGCTCTCAACCATTATATCATTCCACGTACTTGACAGTCAAACTAAATAGCACATATTTTCAAAGCAGTAGAATTCAAACCTTGGATAGGCATCAGCGTCCCGCTTCGAAAACTTTGAAATTTCTGAATGGTTTAGCTCCTTATCTGGTCCCAGTAGAAGATACCGTCCGTCAACACACGGCGTGAACGACGACGGACTCCTCCTCAATAGCTTCAGTCCGTGTCTATTTAACTCCAGTTCCCTTCAGAAAATTTGGAAGAAGAAAAAACAATCAAAGTAAAATGTTAAATAAGTGTATACAAATCGGTGAAAAGAGAATTTAATTATACAGCCCAAACCTAATGATGGAGGGACGAAGGAGGCTCTGGAGGTAGCTACACCGAGAGAACTTGAAACCAGGGATGAGCTCTTCCGTGACGGCGGCACCGCCAATGAGGTGGCGTCGCTCGAGGACGGCGACGGATAGGCCGGACTTAGCTAGGTATGCGGCTGCAGTGAGTCCATTGTGGCCGCCTCCG
Source organism: Codonopsis lanceolata (assembly GCA_013146195.2). NCBI lineage: Eukaryota > Viridiplantae > Streptophyta > Magnoliopsida > Asterales > Campanulaceae > Codonopsis > Codonopsis lanceolata. Next base: position 67,013,892 of record CM028379.1, on the reverse strand, counting down.
ATAACAAGCGCGTCCCATTTCTTATCTTTCAATGCACCGGCCGAGCTGGTGATGCTACTGTAGTTTCTTCGCCACATTGCTTACTCTCTCAATTTCTGAGCTCTGTATCAAAGTTCAGTGTGATTAATAAAGAGCTTCAACAACTCTTGAAAGTTGAATGAAATTAATTTGGAAGGAAACTCAGTTTGGTCTACTAGCTTGCGTAATGCTCAGTTGTTTGTTTGTGTTTGTTGTCTGCGTGTGAAGTTGCCTCGACATTGAAGAAGGCGACACTGTCACACTGGTAGATCAAGACTCAAGAGGGTAAAATGCAGAAAACCCCTTTGTGGTTTTGCTGATGACGAAAACAACCCCTCCCTGAAAAGTCCAGGGTTGCAATTCTAGTTATCGTGTCGTGTTCGTATCTCATTATTGTATTTTCATATTATCTATATTATTTGATAATACTCGTTCTAAACTTGCAACTATCCACCTTGATGGATCATGAATGGGTATGGGAAGGACCGACTTGTTTATATGGACTATTTACTTGTGCTTATTTTGTAATGAACATTTTTTTGTACTAAGGCCGAATTGTCTTGATCTTTTATCGTAATATATTTGTTTTTTTTTAATTGTTCATATAATCATATTATATTGTTGCTTTTATTTTTGTTTTTAAAGAAAAAAAGGTTGAATGTAAAATAAATGTGATAATATTTTAATTAAAAAGTTTCCGTTTATTTTGTTTGAGCATATGCAAGTAGGCCACTAAGACTAGGTTGCAGGCTCAAGAAGGAAAAAAGGCTTAGACTACCCACAAGGCCACAACGGTGATTTTCGATGTGCGGCACCAGATGAGACAAAACAATTTCATACAAAAAAAAAAAAAAAATAGAAAGTCATGGAAATTTGGTGACTTGGGCGGCCAGCCAACCCAAGTCATGGTTGGATAAATTGTTTTGATTTTGTACATATATCACCCTTTCATTGGGTGACATGTGTTTATATAAATATATTTTTAAAACTAGTATATTTTATATAATTATATAAAATAATAAAATAATAAATATATCAAAATTCATAATTTTTTTAATCTATAAATAGAGTCTAATATTGATACATTTTTACAAACAACCTACAACTCTCTTTTTCTCTACATATTCTCTATCTTACTTATATTTCTTCATTTTAAGTGATGGATCCAAATCACCCCAATTATTTTCAGGGTTCCGAAAATTATCCAAATTTTATTGTCAAGTAAATTATGAATTATAATTGTATGGCTAATTATTTTTAATAATTGTATGGGTAATTTTAGAAATATTATTACTAATACATTATTTAAAAATATAAATTGATAAGTATTTTAGGTAAGTTAGAGTAAAGAGAAATAAATATTTTATTAAAAGGTTGGGTTGGGTTGGGTCACTGATGGGAGTATAAATTATATAAGGTTGAGAGTTGTGTATATGGAAGTGAGAGAAATTAATATATATATATATATATATATATATATATATATATATATATATATAAACAACCCTGATTTTCCCGCCTAAATATTTTTCATAAATGTAAACACAAATATGCATTGGAAGTTGAAACACTTTGTTTTATTACATTTTTCTTAATTTTTATACTAAACATTTAATTAACATGACATTGGAAATTGAAACACTTTGTTTTGTTACATTTCCTATATATAATGACAAATGTAATTAGCACATCCATATATAACAAGATCCCTTTAAAATGCACTTACCAAAAATATGAAGATATATATAATGAAAAATATAATTTGCTTATCTCAAGATTGCTAGATAACCACCGTAACTAATTACAAAATAAAGATTATATTTATATATGAACACATATACAAACATTGATAAGTAAATAAAAAAACATAAAAAGCTATTAAGAAATTAAATATCATCAATCTAAGAGGCAATGCATTTTTTCTTTTTACCAATATGCAAGGGAAACGAGAATAACAATTTAAAAACTTATTATACTATAAGATCTTCCTATATTGATATTAATTTACTTGTGAGTTTTGTTAAGACAAATTCTATCCATAGAAGCTAAAGAACAATTACATAGTGCAATATAATTTGATGAACAATTATAGATCCTTAAAGTCTAACATGTCTAATTTTATACTCAACAAACATTACTTACTCAGCCATAAATGCTATGTGACTACTTTTTTTGCGTATAACCAAGTAATTTCACCGGCAAAATTAGTAGCATCAACCAACGAGCTCTAGCTCAAATGATACTGCTCACTTCTCCTAACGGAGAGGTCGGGTGTTCAAGTCTCACTAGAGACACCTGGACTTTACAACTTTCAATAGAAAGGTCGGGTGTTCAAGCATCTTCAGAGGCAACGTTGTTGTTCAAGCCTTACTCAAAAGGCCCCATTTAGCTGCTCGCTTATCTTAACGGAGAGATCGAGTGTTCAAGCCCCACCAGAAGCACCCTGGTGCATCACTACTCTCAACCGAGAGGTCGGGTGTTTAAAGTCTCACCAGAGGCACCATTTGTTCTAACCACACCAAAAGCATCATATATCGATAATTGTAGTCTTTCAACGCATTAAAATATTAAAAAGTAAGGGTTGGAGTAAGGTCTATGTCCCCTCCAACCTTTAAAAAAAAGTAGTAGCAACAGTTATGACATGTTGGATGAATGGACTTTTAAAGATCAATATGATCTTGGTGAGAGGTGACAACATCATTATTACCGGATTCCATTTTCGCTCATTGACATTGTGGAAAAGCGATGATGAATATGAGCAAGTAAATCGTAGTCTAATTGCTCTGGGAACATGTACAATGACTTTAGAGGGGTGTGATTATGTATATGGGCAAGTAGCCGAGTATCATACTCTGTGAAATGTACAATGAATTGAGAGCAATCATAGTTTAAATGTCTATTTCATAGTTTATTGAATTGAGCTTAAATATTTGTATATATAGTTGTAATAATTAAGTACATAAATTATCAGTGTCACCTCATTTGGGTGTCACTATTAATGAAAGAGTTTTTGAGCCGGGGATATTTTGGTCATTTCGGGGGAGGGATGTATGTAATTTGAGTCGTTTTTCTTTGGTTTATCGTCATTTGAATTTGTTGTGCAATTTTTATTATCTAACAAATATATATTCGTTTAAAGATGTATTCTAATATATATATATATATATATTTCATTCATGTAATAAGCAATAATTCATTTCACTTATATTTTTATCCTTACATTTTAATTATGTGTTTAATTTTCATAACACACTAACTAAAAGATTAAAAAATTATATTAATATTGATTAATAGAGATTAAGTGCATTTTGTTATGTGATAGATAGTAGTAGTAATTGTACATATTTAATCATAGTGATCGTAGTAGTAATCGCACATATTTAGTGACAAATGTTGTATTTAAAAAAATATTCTAAGATTTATAAAATATTTTATTTATTTATTGTATTCTCTATTAATAATTTTACCTTTTCTTAATCGATGTGTTATAATAATTTCAGTTATGGTACATCGAACTCACAATATTTACGTTACAATTATTTGCTTATTTTATTTATTATCGTTAAAGTTTTTAATCATGATATTAGTTTTACAATTCTCTTTAATTTATTCTTTTAATTTTGTTTTTTCACTTCATGTTGCTTATGTATAATTTGATTGAAAAATATACGGGTGTAAAGCTAGTTTTATTTGAAGGTTGGATTGGGTTGGGGTGGGTTGGGTCACCATTGTGGGTAGTCTTAAAACAGAGGTTGAGGACCACTGGACCAGTTACAGTAGCAATGAGTACCATATTTAGTGACAAATGTTGTATTTAAAAAAATATTCTAAGATTTATAAAATATTTTATTTATTTATTGTATTCTCTATTAATAATTTTACCTTTTCTTAATCGATGTGTTATAATAATTTCAGTTATGGTACATCGAACTCACAATATTTACGTTACAATTATTTGCTTATTTTATTTATTATCGTTAAAGTTTTTAATCATGATATTAGTTTTACAATTCTCTTTAATTTATTCTTTTAATTTTTTTTTTCACGTATTTCTTTATGTATAATTTGATTGAAAAATATACGGGTGTAAAGCTAGTTTTATTTGAAGGTTGGATTGGGTTGGGGTGGGTTGGGTCACCATTGTGGGTAGTCTTAAAACAGAGGTTGAGGACCACTGGACCAGTTACAGTAGCAATGAGTACCATGTTTTTAGTGGGAAGGTGGTGCTCCTGCGCTCCAAGATAGTCTTGGCACGGGCACCCATCCACAGCTAGGTCATTTATTTCCTATATATACAATCTTCAGGAAACTGGGCAGAATTTACCTTCGATCAATGCGTGATTAATTTCTTTTAGTCTTTCTGGGATTAGTTGCTATATATTTGGGGGTCTGCGAGTGGAATATCTTCCCAATTCGTATGGAATGCACCAGTGTCAAATTCATTCAACCTGCCTCATACCCAAACCAACTCAACTCTAAACAATTGAACAAGATGGAGCTTCTCTACCATACCCACATTCATCAAAAATTCAGATAAGAGACCAAAAGCATTCATAGAGCAGCACAATAGAATTCCACTTCAATTCCAAGTACCAAATATCATATCTGTCTATACCCCAATACGATATATAGGCTTGCAAAAGCAACAACTATCCAAACATACTAACTAGATTAATAAAGCTGAAAGATGGCTAGACTTGTGAGATGCGTTTAAATTCCTCAGCTAGTTCTTCACTGTGGTTTGAAGGGGAACAGAATTTTCGCCTTCCTTAAGGACACCACTTCCTTTTCCAAATTTTGCAGTGAACTGTTTTGAATCAAAAACCATCATTAGCTACACTCTAAGTTAAAACTTATAGTGGATCAGGGGTCGAATTACCTTGTGATACTGAGCCTTCAAGCAAGCCTTGTGTTCTTCCATAGGAGTATGGAAGAATTCACGTGTATTAGCCACAAATCCAGCGCTCTCAGACGTCTTCCTTTGACAAGAAGATGCAGCTAGTTGAGCAGGTGCAGTCTCAGTAGCAGGTTTTGAGGCATCCAAAGCCTCGTGTCCTTCCGTAGGAGTAGTATAGAAGAATTTGCGCATGGATTCCCTTATGTTAGCCATAAATCCAGCACTCTCGGACGTCTTATTTTGGCAAAAAGATGAAGCTGGTTGAGCTGGTGCAATCTCAGTAACGGGTTTTGAGGCATCCATGATTCTACATAATCAGCAAAATTATGCCATGCATGAGGTGAACATGTAAAAATGAATTAATAAATACATTACATACGTCAACAGCAAATAATGCCAAGAAAATTACTAAAGTAGAGGCTAATCTCCCTAAAAACCAACTATATATATGTGTGTGTCCATCAGTTCTACTTAATTAAAATTAATTCATGTATAAAAAAAAAACCCCAAAAAAAAGAGAGCCCCCAAATCAGTTCATAATATTAGCGACATGAATATTTCGATCTGAGTCAAGAACACACTAACAGTTCCTCACTTCATCTAAATTCAATCTTATAACAAAAGCTCAAGAGGCTCTAATGACTAAATTAAATCTAAAAAAGTATTAAGCATGCATCAGATTTAGAAATTCACTCTAACTAGTACTTAAAAAAGAAAATCAGGATTTCGAACAAATCAATATATAATAAATTCAAAAACTGTAATCTCACAAAAATTACAAGCCAAATTATTTATCATCTTACATCGCTATATAACAAAAAGATAGTCCAACAATCCCCATCAAAATTTGTAACACAAGAGAATTTATTATACCAAATTATAGGATTAAAGTAACACCCAAACAAAAAAATAAAATAAAAATCAAGACATGAGAATGAGAAGTGAGAACGAACAACGTTAATAAGCTTAATTAAGAGGAACAAAAAGAGATCAAAGTGGGTAAAATTTACCTTTGATTTTTATTAGCAAAAAAGGAGAGAACTAATAAGAACAAACTCACGAACGATTACTGGTTTTTTTTTTTTTTTTTGTTGGGGCTGTGTAGGTAGAAGTAAGTATAAGTGGCCTATTTATTGTGTGTGTTTTTCTCTAACCGGCTTGCTTTCCAAGAAAGAGGACATTAAATTGAACAAAAAGTTAAATCTTGCTTGAAGGGGAAGTTAAGCGAATGAACAATGTGGGTCCATCGATTGGACAGTAAAATGTCATTAATTTTACCGCTCTCAAATTACCCATGGTAAAAAACTAAAAATTTTACCTTTTTTTTTTTGAAGACAGAGCACAGCCAATCAGTTAATAAGTGCGTGTTTGTCGCGAATTGGTCCACCTTTCTTTTAGTTTTTGGCTTTCCGTTGCAGCCTTTTGAGTTTTGAGTGTATTCCGTTTTGTTCTTACACAGCTTATCTCCCAACTCCCAAGCTAAAAACTTCTCCCAGGAGAGAGAGAGAGATGGCAATGGAGAAGTCTTCATTCAAGGTTTGTTCGTTCCACTCTCTCTAAAAATTCAAATAATGCTTACTCTCTCTTCTCGAGAAAGTAGTCACATTTGAAAAATCAATATTTCTTTTTTTCGAAATTAATTGTACTTTTAATTCAGATATTCTTCATTGTAGTTTATGATTGTGTGAATTTATGTGATTTTGATTTGTTGAAAGATAATAATGGGTTCTTCTTCGAGGGCTCGTAGAAAAATTCTAGCGGAGATGGGATATGAATTCACAGTTATGGTGGGTTTTCCATTGGAATATCTTAGTAATCTTACTATCTAATCACGAAACTGTGCTTGTTATCTCAATTGGGTTATGGTTTGTTTGTTTTTTTAAGACGGCAGACATTGATGAGAAGAGTATAAGGAGGGAAAAGCCAGAGGAATTGGTAATGGCTCTTGCTGAGGCTAAGGTATTATAGTTTTGTTTTAATGTATTCCCTATTTGAGTATTTTCATTCCTTACTCTAGGTTAATTCTTGCATTTTCCATTATTATTGAGAGTCTTGCTCCTGCTCTTATAGTGTATTGTATCTCTACTTGTGTTGGTTTTTGGTTTGTTGTGATTTCTTGCTGTTCAACAGTACAATTTGTATGTGAGACAATTTGAATCCACTGCACTGAAATGTTAGGTTCAGGTAGTGGTTCCTAACTATCGAGAGGAAGACTTTGTACAATGTTAGAGTCCGAATCTGTAGTGAAATCAGTTTTGGTAAACTTTGAGGTTGAATTTTTTACAAGTTTTGGTTCATATGAATGCAACATAGAGGAATAGTGGTTAGGTGGCATGCTAGTATAAATTTGACTGTGGGTTTCAGCAGCCAGTTATTAGGAATAAGTCACGTGTGGCAGTTAGGCTGATTCAACTGCTTGTCATAGTCTAAGGAACAACAGGTTCGAATCTGTTGCAATGGATGGGCCATTGGCATTGCTGCCTGTTTGGGTCACGTGATCATGCGGATATGGGGATTAAAGGCTAGATTCAAAGAACCGTCATGGTGGTGCCTCCACTGCAATAAGCCTTCTCAGAGAGAGGACTCTGCTCCATTTCTCATGGTCTGAACATGACAAGGACTTGAATAATTAAAATGGCTATTGCCCATAGGCACCCCTAGCTCATTGAAGCATCAGAAAGAACTTCTCATTCATTACAAGTCGTAGTAAATGTAAAATAATATGTAGTACCCTATTGTACTACCTTGTTGTCTACTGTTCTTGGATGTCAAGTCACGAGGAAACACATTCCTTTGCAAAATTAGACTATCAACTTCAGATAGAGAACTCAATACCTCGTTCGTGGAATCTTAACCAGGACTACAATGCCCAACCCACACAGCTCTTGCCTCCACTTCCTACTCTAGCACTCTCTTTAAAGGTTGTTGCAACCATGTTGTCACACTACTATGTGGATCATATTCAACCAATTTACTTCCTTCTACAGCCTAGTAGCCTACATCGGAAACCCGTTTGATCTCTTAGAATTATTCTGAGTTGTCCTCAATTTAATGAGATACTCTTTGTGTCCAACTTTTCTGAAACATGGTAATTTATCTTTCCCTTGAGGTGTTGTAGCTCCTAATTATTTCAACTTGCGGTGATGATATTTTGAAAATATTTCAAATTCCATTGTCCCCTTTCTTTTCTTTTTTGTTTTTTTTTTCCCTTTCTCAGAACTCCCCAAATAAATGCCAGCCATCTTGTTCTCTATCAAAGTGGATGATTGTTAATAGTTGATAATCATTAATTTGGGCCTGTAGGCCTATTACTACTTTCAAAATTGGTGTTTATTCTGACCTCCAAACTTAATTTAGTGGAAAATTGTTAGGCGGATGCCATCATATCTAGGATTGGAATTACGGGTCCCTTGGAGGAGGATGGTCTGCCCACACTGCTAATTACAGCAGACACAGTATGCTTCGTTTCCTCTCTTTATTACTACATTTATGAATATAGTTGAACTTAAATTGATGTAACTGGAATGTATTCAAAAGCATGTTGTTAATTGTACTCGATAAATATATATATTTTTATGATCCTGATTTTTTTTTACTATTTTCCTGAACAAAGTGACGAAGTGTAGAACCAGAGAAGGAAATTGAATACCAATGATTCAGATTGGTAAAGCAAACAGAAATTTCCTCATTTCAGGAGGAAATATACCAGAGAAAAGAACTAATTAATGTTATACTGAACAAGCGGATATATTTTACTTTTTTTGGTGATCAGAGAATTGTGTTTTTATTGCAAAAGATTAGGTAAATTAAAGAGGCATCACAGTAAATTATATTATTGGTATGCTGATATCTGGGGTTAATTCTCACCTATATATCTAATTGATTGAGGTGGCGGTGTATAAAGGGATAATTAGAGAAAAACCTTTGAACAAGGAAGAAGCACGCCAGTTTATCAAAGGTTTGCTCTTTCACTTTCTGAAGATAATATGCCCAACTCCATTGATTAACTGGCTTTAGCTATTGTCTTTCTCCTCTTTTAATTTTTTTCCTTTTTTTTTTCTCTTGCCAAGACTATTCCGGGGGTTGTGCTGCAGTTGTGGGAGCTGTAGTAGTATCCAACCTTACCACAGGCAAGAGAAAAGGAGAATGCGACAGGGCAGAGGTACTATCTCTGTAGACTTAATTTTCATAATGTTCTCATAAGTATTAATCTATTTTGAATTTCCATGTACCTCCTAGCCTTAATGTAGGACTAATGATAAGAATGGTGTTGTTCTGATGCAGGTGTACTTCCATGAAATACCAGATGAGATAATTGATAGTCTGGTAATTCAAAATTATCCTTAATTTGCCTATGGATTTATTCTTCACAGCTTTAGTCATAATTAGTTTGTTAGGTAGAAGATGAAGTTACGCTCAACGTTTCTGGGGGTTTGATGCTTGAACATCCGCTCACATTGCCCTTTGTTGACACGGTGGTTAGTCTCTGAGTGTGTGTGTGTGTACATGATAGTTACCTTCTATTTCTGTGGTAAATCATCTATTACATTGATATGCAGGTAGGAACTGCTGATTTTGTTATGGGACTTCCCAAAGTTGTTACAGAGAGGCTAATTCAAGAAGCTATCTAGTTGCTGTCACTGCTGCCCAAACACTGAGTGTTTGCCTAGGCCTTCGTGCATGTTCCACTCTTAACCGGTTGACTGCAGCAAATGGTTCTTTAAATTCTCGAATTTGCTTGGATTACTTGTCAGTCTTTTATTTTTATTTGTTTGTCAAATTACAAATGACAAGAAACATTTCGCCAACAATGCTCGTGAAGGCAAATGTTACTTTCTTGGTGTTATAACCAAAAGGGAACTTTACAAATAAATTCTTAGCATTTTATCAAATTTTCTACACAAATAAGTTTAATCCATGCATTTCTCACAAAGGCTAAGGTATGACATGATGTGTTTCTACATACAAATGGTACTAAACTCATACGCAAGCGGATAAGAGTGACAAGTCTAGTGCATGGTTCGGGTCATGGGTTGACTTGCTTGTGACCTAGGAAGTGCACCAAGTCACCAACCCCAAAGAGATATGATAGGGTGAGAGGCAGCAGCATTGGACGCCGAGAGATTGTTGTTGCATGGGCATGTATGGTGCTGGGAGCTCGGGCAAGACTAGGTCCCAAGCGGGCCAAGCAGATGATAGCACGTTAAAAAAAAGAGAGGGGGGGGGGAATAGTCTGAATACTCGCACACATGCACACACAAACAACCACACATATCGACATTAGGCCTTAATTGGTACACTAAATCAAAATCAATGCGAGTATTCTTTTTGTTTCATAGCTAGTTAATTTTGATTCATTTTTTGGATTGTTCTTTTTTGCTACCAAATAGTCAACCAATGTTTATCCAATGCTCTTGGTTGTACTAAGGTCTCTACATATTTAGGCCTCGGTACTTTGAAAGTGCAATAATAGCTAGGATTTAAGAATAATATCAATGCAGCTTAGGATGCAATTGCATTCAGAGGTACATTAACCAAACATATTAAATAACAAACAACGAAAGACTTTATTATATAAAGCAATGATTAAATAATTATTTGGTCCCTAAACTATCCCAATACTATGCATTTGGTCGCTATATTTTTTTGAAATGTGTTTGGCCCTCAATTCGATTTTTTTTGTTAATTCTCCCTCTCTACCGTTACCGTTACTAAAAAAATTAACTTTTGCTAACTTTTCAAAATGTCCAAACTATAAGGAGTTAATGTGTCAATTGAAAAAATGAGTCATCTTCAACCTTGGAATTGGAATTCAAAAAGATTAGTTTACTTCTCTTTTCTCAAAGGATTGCTCTGGGTGGAGGGAGAGGTGAAAGTTCTTGGGCCAATATATCTTCTTTCAGGCAAATAAGTCTTTATTTAATAATTTTTACAAAAAAGTGGGATCCCTCATCTCTTTCGTTCGGACATCGGAGGATATGTTTTCAGAAATGCTTCGACACAAAGTCACAAACTAAAGAAAAGATAAAGAGAGAGAAAAAAAATTGTCCATGGTTCGTTAATCGTGCGAGACTTATCTTGAGCCGTTGAGCGAGCTGTGAGCTTGCGAGGCTAACGTGTCGCCAACCAAGGAAGATGAAATTGGGTTTAGTGTTCGTTGCTATTGAGGGGGCCGGGTCTGCTGTGAGATGACGTGGTTGACCGGATCTGTAGATAATCGCGATTGAGAGAGAGACAACATCTATGGAGATGGAGATGGTGAGAGAGCTCGGGGAAGATGAGACGGCCGGAGAAGAAGCATGAACCGGCGGATCTAAACTGGAGTTCTGGCGGTAGGAAGAGAAATCGGAGAAAGCGGTTGGTGGTGAAGACGATCGGCACGACAATGGAGGATTGAAGAGCAAACCTCTGTCACCGGCACGACAATGGAGAATTGAAGAGCAAACCTTTATCAGCGTTTTCTTCACAAACTCACCAAAGTAGAGAGGTGGCTGGATCGACAATGGAGGATGGTGTTCGCCGGCTGGATGAGGGAGCTAAACAGACGGGCTTGAGAGACATGGTTGGAAGAGAGAGAGAGAGAGTCTGAGGTTGACTAGCCGGAGATAGCATTGGGAGAAGTTGATTGTCTGGCTGGAAGAGAGAGAGAGAGAGTTCGATGGGCCTGCTGCTTCATATTTTCAATTTGACAATGCCATCCTTTTTTATTTCTTATTTTTTATCGGTGTTCATGACTTCCGAGTGTTTAATTTTTCAATTGACGCATTAACTCCCTATAGTTTGAACATTTTGAAAAGTTAGCCAATGTTAATTTTTTTAGTAACGGTAACGGTAGGAGGGAGAATTGACCAAAAAAAAATCAAATTGAGGGACCAAACAAATTTCAAAAAAAGTACATGGACCAAACGCGTAGTATTGGGATAGTTTAGGGTCCAAATAATTATTTAATCCATAAAGCAATGATCAAAATAGAGATTTAAACTTTCAATCTACAAGTTATACTTGTAGATGCCCTATAGCAAAAACGATTTCACTATAAAAATTATGTCTTACAAAGAAGTAGTGAAAAACTAACAAAATACCCAACCCTCTAACAAGACTATGAAGTCTGTAGAAGAAACCCACAAAAACACAATAAAACAAAGGTGAGATTAAAAGAACAATTTCATACCAACTAGGAAAACAAACTACCAAACAGCCAATGCAGCTTCTGATGTAGCTACATTCAAAGCTATAATGAATACTCCAAGTAAGTTCTCAGTTATCTCTTTATGCAGTTTTTCTCTTTGTGCAACTTGTATTTTCACGAGCTGCTCTTCCTTTTATACACAGGTTGGGAGTCCTGAAACAATAAAGAAACCAAAATTTCCAAGGAAACATAAGATTAGGAAATAAGAGATTTAGTTTCCAAAATTAGTTTCCTTATTGAAACCAAAGATCTTTACCAGTGATTTGGTCAACGTTAAACAAAGACTCCTGAGAACTTTAGGAAATGTTAATTATGGTAACTCCTTACCATAGCTTTTGATCCAAGAAAGGGCATAACAAATAATGAAAATAGGATGACCCTATTTTACCCTTACATTCTCCCTCTTTGTTGAACCTTTCTGGTCAAATCAAATGACAAATGTTTTTCAACACCAATCAAACATCTAACTTGCACTGGTTAGATTTTCTCCCCCTGAATTTGTGCAAGCTTATAACATCAGAATGAACAACAAGCACAACTCAAAAGTGAACAACTCATATGCAACCATAGTTTTAAACTACATAGATAACAAAACAAACATGACATTGTTTATGTGGGAAATAAGCATAATGATGAATCTACAAGAAATCAGATTCATGATCACCAACATCATCTTCATCCTCTTCACCCACTGTATCTTCATCAATAGAAGATGAAGATGCAACGTCTTCACTATCATTATGATCAGCAACAATACCTGTACCAACAACATCAACACTTGTCTCTTCTCTCCCTATTTGACCAGAAGTTGAGAGAGGAGTGTAGAATGCAAGCCAAACAAGATATTGAGCTTCAAAGGTCTGGAGAAAGGAAATTTGAGCCTGGATTTGTGGAAGTTGGTTTCTGACAAAGGATAGTGCAACTGGTGCACTTTCACCAATATACATAAATGGCAAGGCTGGTGGGGCTGATACAATTACAAATGTAGCAGCATTATCAGCTGCATTTGTCTCAGCAACTGCAGATGTCTAAGGGTCTTGTGGCACAGTCGGAGGAGGAACTGGAGCAGTTTTAGTGTAGGGAGCAGAGGGATACACAAAGGGTAAGTTCCTAATCCTATTTCCCTTCGTAATTTTGATGAAATAGGAAGGGGATCCAACACATGTGTCAGTCTTTCCTTTTCCAAAGATGCAATTCCCTAAGTAATCAGTAAACTGTAGATGGGTGAGGGAAAGGGGAGGGCTCTTTTTCCACCTTTTTGTTTCAGCAAAAACAATCACTTTCCTATACACCAGGCCACCAAAATTAAAAGGTAATTCTAACCCAATCTGGTACATCAGTTTGGCATGTTCTTTAGTCACTGAGTTGACATTAGAGGTGGGAGCCCAGTTTGCACAACAGATCTTATGCATAACAACATACAGAGAGGTCAGCTTAGTTGTGCTAACCTTAGTCTTCTTTCCAGGCCAATTTCTGATAAGGCCGCCACTTAGTTCTCTTACACACAGTTCTAGATCACTCATAAACCCAGTCACATGCACATTTTCTATTCCATAGTGCCTATTTATCATAGAAGGGGAAAAATCTACTAAGTTTTTTCTAACAAAAACCTTCTCAAACATGGGATCACCAGCTAAAGTTATCCTTTTCTCTAGATTGACATAAAATTCCATCACCATTTCCTTAACATAAGGAGCAGCAGAGGTGAGGGTAGACAAAAGTTTCTTGTTTTTAAAAAACTGAACCAAGTTTTGTTTTCTTAAATCCTCCATAGGAATTCTTCTTTCATCAATCACCATCCTATTCAGACTATATCTATTGAGAAAGGAAAGCAGAAGAAAAGGTTTTACCTGTTCTAGAAGTATTTGATGCTCTTTTGGATGCAGCTACACCAGTAACTGCATTGGTCAATGGTGTGGGTCCCAATGAGCACAATAATAAGCTAGAAGGGGGGGGGTTGAATAGCTTATTAACACTTTAAAACTTTTAAAGTAAGTTCCTTGAAAGTTACTTTCAATCTATGAAAAGAATCAAGTAGCGGAAGACCTTCAAGAGAATTGTTCCAGGTCTGCCGATAAGGACTACCGGTAGACCTTTTACAGATTACTTAAGTTCTGCTGAAATGGATAAAATAATCAATGAAACTAAGCAGTTCAATAATTAAACAGATAGTAGGAAATAACACAAGTATTTTGGGATGGTTCACACTATAATGAGTGCTACGTCCACCACCAAGGCAGTCAACCTTGGATTTAAATTGTGCACTATGTTTTCCACTTAGATCAATTACAAAGAATATCCCTAATGGATCGTGTACAAAATATTGACTTGTGTTTGGGTCTAGGGAATTAAATATCTGTAAATACAAGATATTTAATTCGTGCAGAAGTATAGTTAATGGAAGTAAACAACAAGAAGAATAAAACAATAAATGTTGAAGAGCAGCTTCTTGTTGTTGACGAGGACTTCTAGATCTGTTGAGGATCTATTGAATGCACTGAGCTGAAAGATTTGGAGTTGTGTAGATTCAGAACAATTCTTTAAGTGTTCGATTGATTCTGTACAGTTGTTTTTCTTCCAGTCTTTAATGGCAGTATTTAAAGCAGATGCACTTCAAAAGATCCGTTGGAGAAGACGAAGACTTCAACAGCTCTATTCATAAATGTATTAAATGCATGGGGCTGTCAGTCAAGGAATTTCGTCTTCACAGATAACTAGAGCAGATAATCATTTCTGAGATCTTCAAAAAGGTGGGCGATTTGGTGTCAGATCTGAGAGATGAAGCAGAAAGTAGGGGACATGCTTTTTCGCTTACACTGCTCGGGGCGAAAAGTATTCCGCTTTTTGGAAAGTTGCTTTCGGCGGCTTGACATGTCAGGAAAAGACTTGGATTAATTCAAATAATATATGGGAATAAGTTTGAATTAATCCAGCTAGCTAATTTGGAGAGGACACGTAGAAGCGCATCACCGACACGAGGTCTACCGATCTTAAGCTTTGAGCAGGTCTTCCGGTGAAGCTGAGAAGTGGTCTTCCGATGAACCTGAAAAAGTCCTACAAAAACTATACAAGGCAAAGTTCTATACACAGTTGCCACGCTAATCGATACGCAGCCCGATTAGCCACTGAAGTATAAAACTAATGTAATGTACTGATCAGATATAAATTTAACATAAGAATCAACAAATTGAATGGCTCTGCCTCTCAGAATTCTTGCAGAAGGAGCTGAAGGAGCTTCACTTTCACTCTCCTTATAGGCATTTTTTTCTTCAAAATCATTATCTGAGCTATCATCAAACTCAAAACAGCTGGAGGGAACAGGACTGGGTCTTGGGTCGTTCTTCAGCTTGGACAAGATTTCAGCCAGAGTCATTTGCTCATCAAAAAAATCTGGCTTAGTTTCTTCAGCAGGATCAATTGATGAATTGATGGAGATAAACCTTGAGAGAGGTTGGGGGAATCATTTTCAAACACAGCCTTAGGGGAAGGAATATGATAATTGTCTTCTTCAATAACTATTTCATCTGCACCAGCTTCCTTTTCAGCAGGAACTTCTTCAGCATTTATACTAGGAGTGTAAGTGGTTCGGTTTGGTTTGGTTTATGCCAAAACCACAAACCGAACCGCCTCCTAGTCGTTCCAAAAATCTCAAACCGAACCGAACCGAGTAAGACTTGGAACCGAACCGAACTGAACCACTCGGTTTGGTTTTGTGGTTTATATAAATTATTTTTAATGAAATTAACCAACATTAAAAATAACAATGAAAATAAGATTTTAATTTGAAATTAACATCAAAATTAGGAAATAACCTACTAACAACAAATTATCATAACAAATTCTAAAATAAACAAAAACAATTGAAGAAATAATAGTTCTCCAACAATCAAGATTTTGTTTGGTTTAGTATCCGTATATATATATATATATATATATATATATATATATATATATATATATATATATAATGAATAAATCAAATGTTCAAAATAGTTAATAAATGTAATATAATATATATTATATAATAAATAAATAAAAATATATAGGGTGGTTCGGTTTTGGTTCGACACCAAAAACCGTGAACCGAACCGAACCGAACCGCGTGGTTTTCCAATTTTTGAAACCGAAACCGAACCATCTTCGATCAAAACCGAACCAAACCGACTGGTTTGGTTTGGTTCCGTGGTTCGGTGGTTCCGATTTACACCCCTAATTTATACCTTCAGTAGCTTTAATGGCAGCATCCAAGGGTGATGTTGCTCTATCTCTTGTTTGAGAAGCAGGGGCCCTGTGAGCCAACACAAACTAAAACCTATCTCTAGCAGCTTCAAAAGGTTGAAAATCTTCGTCATCACTGTCAGTCAAAATTTGAGTTTCCTTTTCCATTTGACCAGAGATTATTTTTAGCTTCTTGGCCTTGGTGACCTCTGTATCAGAGGGGTTTTCATAATTTGAGGGAATCCATTTTTGTCTCTTTGATCTTCTGACAAGTGGGTTTCAATTGGAGGAAACATGAATAAATCCCCATGCTCTTCCACATCTATGACATTCTCTGGCTCACCAGGAAGGATGCTAGAGGGAAGGGTTGGCAGAGACTCAGCTACGACAATGTCTAAGGCAACAGAGGGCTCAACCAAAGAAATTTCTGACGATGTAGCTTTAAATGAAGCTGCATGATGGATTTTAATTTTTGAGAGGTTGAGGAACTGGATGCCATATGACCATTTGTAGAAGGCAAGAGAAAACTAGGGTTTCAGTAACTTCGAGAAAATTGTCAAGAAGAGAGATTTGAGAGAAGAGTGAGCTTCTGATTTCTTCAACCTTGTTAATAAACACCTCAAAACACGCTACAAACCTGCAAATAGCCGTTAGAAGATATGAATTTCAAGAGCCCAAATAAGGATGAGATATTGTGTTTGATTTTTGAAAGGGGGTTTTATAAATCAAACAACCACAAGTCCTTAAAATGTGCATTGTGAGCATAAAATCAGGTATGGACACATGGCAAGAACATTTGAGGGCAAAAATAGTCTCTTTCACAAAAAATCATTTATGATTCCTCAAATTAATCCAAGATTTTTAGAAAACACAATTAAGTGTAACCCAAAAATTGATCAAACCCTAGCAACACTTTAGCAGTCCATATCTAGATTCAATATCTCTTAATTCCACGCAAAGATTTAGACAACCACTAAATATTTTCAACATGGAGATTTTTGGAACTTTATTAGCACTTTTTATTTTTAGGACAAAATTTCAATAGACTGATATTCTTACCAACAATGCGTGTCCTAAAATTATGCCTAAAATATAATATAGAAAGAGCAAACATGCTAATAGATAATGCAATCACACACACATGAGAAAAAGACCAGATCAAAGGATGTAGTTCCTGATGCAGTTGCATTGGGAGGTACATTTAGTGGCAGTTGCATTTGTGCAATTTTGCATCTTTTCTATTCTCAATGAGTCTTCTCTCCCAAGATCAATTTTTCACAAAAACAGATTCCTCTAGGTACTTTACTTCCCTAGGAGTATTGCTCTACTTTATTTCAAGCTATACAAACATACCACTAGTTAGCTTTCACACTTTTCCAAGGGTAGCCATTTTGCACAAGATCAACCCATGTGAACCAAAGTTCCACAATTCCAAAAGAGAATGGCTACAAACCTTGTTTATTGGTAGCTCTTTCCTTTAGGTAGCTTTCACACTTTTCCAAGGGTATTCAATTTGCTCAAGATCAACCCATTTGAACCAAAGTTTCATAGTACCAAGAGAGAATGCTACAACCCTTGTACTTTAGGTAGCTTTTTCCTTTATGGACTTCAAACTTGCTCAAGAACTGAGGGAGAGAAAGAGAACCATAAAGTATAGCCACAACTAATTTATAATGCAATTCCCAAGCAACACATAAAAAAACACAACTAGTTAGTTAATTGATCTAGAGTGCCCCCTAAAAACAAAATGCAAAGATGCCTATATTTTTATTATTAACTATGTGTAGAGTTTCATGGCACACATACCAAGAGATTTCTTTAAATTGGAAAATCTCTCAGAATCTAAATTCTTAGTAAAAACATCAGCAAGTTGATTTTCTGTGCCAACATGTTCTATGCAAACAATCACTTACTCAACCAAGTTTCTAATAAAGTGGTGTCTTATACCAATGTGTTTTGTTCGAGAATGTTGAACTGGATTTTTTGCTATACTGATTGCACTGGTGTTATCACAATGCATGGTTAACACATTACTGTGTAGATCATAATCTTTGATCATCTAAAAACATCCATAAAAGTTGTGTGCACCCACTACCAGCTGCAATTTATTCAGATTCAGCTGTAGATAGAGCAACACAATTCTGTTTTTTACTAAACCGAGAAACCAAGTTATTTCCCAAGTAAAAACACCCACCAGATGTACTTCTCATGTCATCTGCACTACTCAGCCCAATCAGTATCACTAAAACCAACCAAATTAGTATTAGTTTGTTTTGTGTACCATATCGTATGATCGTTTGACAGCTTTTAAATGAGAAACCTTTGGGTTAGCTTGATATCTAGCACACAAACACATATTATACATAATATCAGGACGTGTGACAGTCAAATACAACAAACTCCCTATCATGCTTCTATATAAAGTATGATCCACACTTTCACAATCCTCATCTTTGGACAGATTGTTGGATGTCTCCATTGGGGTTTTTTTTTCTTTCCATTCTCAAGGCTGAATTTCTTCACCAAGTTAATAACACACTTGGCTTGAGAAATGGACATCCCTTCATGAATTTGTTTCACTTGAATACCAAGGAAATAACTCAACTCTTCTACCATGCCCATTTCAAAGGATGATGTCATGCAATGCACAAAATATTTTTCCAAGGACTTGGAAGTGGACCAAAACACAATATCATCAACATATATTTGAACAATCAAAATGTGTTTATCTTTTTTTTGAATAAACAATGTTTTGTCCACTTCTCCCCTTTTAAAGCCACTTTTTAAAAGATGGTCTGTAAGTCTCCCATACCAAGCTCTAGGAGTTTGTTTGAGACCATACAAAGCCTTTTTCAATTTGTAAACATGATTTGGCTTATGAGCGTCCTCAAATCCTTTTGGTTGTTCCACAAAAACTTCCTCTTCTAAAGTGTCATTTAAGAAGACACTTTTCACATCCATTTGTTGAAGAGTAATATCTAGAAAGCAAGAAATTGCAAGCAAAAGACGTATGGACTCAATGCGGGCCACATGTGCAAAAGTTTCATCAAAATCCACCCCTCAACATGTGTGTACCATTGAGCCACAAGTCTTGCCTTGTTTCTAATTATCTCTCTCACCTCATTCGATTTTTTTTGAAAATCCATTTTGTTCCAATAGCATTCACGGAGGTGGGTCTATGCACAAGAAACAATACATCATTTTTTGAAAATTGATCAAGTTCTTCTTGAATAGCATTGATCCAAGACTCATCTTTCAAAACCTCACTCATATTTTTTTGGTTCAATTTCTGACACATAAAAAGAGGCATGAAATTCTTCACATTCAAGAGAGGATAGATGTGCTAATTTGCGATAATCAACCTTACCCTTTTTCCTTGTGGACATGCCACCATGAACATTACCTATCACTTGAGAGGCTGGATGGTCTTTCTGTATACGACTGGGAACATCCTAACTTCAATCAGTCACATTGGGATCAGTTTCAGCATGTTGACTTTCAGTATCAACTTATCTAGAAGTTTTGACCAATGCATCTTCCAATGCAACTGCATCAGAAGCTGCATCCATATTTTTAGAGTTTCCAGAACTTTCAGCGTGTATTTTGTGGGTCTAGAACAATGTCTAATTATCCATCTTCTATAGATGCTGAATCTTTTGAAGTTGATCCAAGATCACCAAAATCAAGCAAACTTGAAATGTCATCCTCAACAATTTTGTGGCCAATATCTGTTAGGTCATCAAAGACAACATTTGTGGACTCCATAATAGTTTTTGTTCTAAGGTTAAACACCTTATATACACAATTAGTGGAGTACCCCATGAAAACACACCAGCCACTCCTTGGATCAAACTTGGATAGATGATCCCTATCATTAAGCAAGTAACACACACACACACCCAAAGACATGAAAGTATTTCAAAGTGAGTTTCTTTCCTAGAAAAATTTCATAGGGAGTCATGGTGCTACCTCGTCTCAAGTAAACTCGATTATCAATATGACAAGTTGTGTATAAAGCTTCAGCCCAAAATATTTTTGACAAATTTTTTGAACTTAACATGACCCTAGCCATCTCTTGCAATGTGTGATTCTTTCTCTCTGCCACTCTATTTTGTTGTGGAGTTTTGGGAGCAGAAAACTCATGAGTTATGCCATTAGAATCACAATAGGTAGAAAAATAGGAATTTTCATATTATGCGTCATGATCTGATCTAATTCTTATGAGCTTTAGACCAAAAAAGTTCATAACACTGGTGTACCATACTTTAAATGCCTCAAATGTGTAAGATTTTTCTTTTAAGAAAACAACCCAAGTATATCTAGAAAAATCATCAACACACACAAAAGTATACCTTTTTGCCAAAACATTCTACCTTAATAGGGCCCATGAGATCTGTGTGAATCATCGCAAGGCAACGAGAAGTGGAGCAATGTTGGATTGCAGGATGAGATGCCTTAGTTTGCTTACCTTTTGACATGGTCCACATATCTTTGTGAAATTTTGGTTCAAGCTAGACAATCCTCTCACAGCCTCATGTTTCACAAGCTCATGAAGCTTACGATAGCTCATATGTCACAACTTTTGATGCCATAGCTTAGTGACATCAATACTAGCACTATGACAAGTTTACACATTGTTGTACATGTAGCAATTATCTGAAGATCTTATACCTATCAATAAGCATTTGTTAGCCTTATCAAAAACTTCATAAGAATTTTTATCAAAATGTACCTGAAGATCATCATCACAAAGTTGACTTATGCTAATGAGATTGGTTTTTAGCCCTTCAACATGATAAACATTTTTGAGTTTGGGTAAACCATCTACATTCAATGTGCATTTCCCAACTATCTTACCTTTTGCACCACCTCTATAGGTCACAGATCCTCCATTAATGTTCACATAATCCCCCAAATTATCAATTGAACATGTCATATGACGTGAACGACCATTATCAAAATACCAAGATCTAGCAATATATGATTTTAGGGAGGTAAATATTACATTGCAGCATTCAGAGTCAGATAATGGAGCCCCTGGACAGATGTCAAAAGGTTATACCTTAGGAACTCCTGTAGGTCTGAAAGTTCCCTTAGGAACCCAAGCAGTTTTGAACTTCTTCGGATGATGCAGTTTCTGATGCTACTGTATTTGGTGTTGCATATGGTTGCGGTTCGGGTAAGCTTGTCTAACTTCTTCAACATAGTCTGTCTTTTTCTGGTTGCAGAATGGCTGAATGTGTCAAGGTCTATGGCAGTAGTGACACACAAAATTTCTCTTCCTAAGTCTAGGCTTTTTCAAAGAAGTTGGGGTTTTGGAAAGTATGAGAGGGATTTTTTGTTTCAAAATAGGATGATGAGGTTCATTCACCTTCCTTAACAAAGGTTTTTGGTTCCAGTTTTACCATTATGTCCAACCTTCAACATATTATCCAATTGTTTACCTGAATTCCACTTAGTCACAGTTTCATTGGCTTTGTCAAGCTCACCTTTAAAGTATTCTAACTCAACATCCTTCTTTGTGAGCAAACACTCTAACCTTGCAATGCACTCCTTTTGATTTTCATTCTCCTTTTTGAGTATCTCATTTGTCCTTACAAGGACCTTGACTTAGGAAACTCTTTTCTCCCAATCATTGTATAGATCCTTGTAGGCTTCTAGTAATTCAAACCCTTCTGTGCATTATGATTCTTGAGTACATGTAGTATCTTCAGTTATGGAAGAATTAAAGCAGAGAGAATCATCCTAAGTTTTGTCTCATGCAACTTCTAATGCAGCTGCATTGCGAGTTTCACCACGCGAAACACCAGTAGGATTAATGTGTAAACATTACACTGCTGTGAGAGTGATATGATCATCCGAATCTTCATCATCACTATCACTCAAAGTATCAGAGAAATTCAAACCCTTCTTACCCAAAGTATTAGAGCATTGATTAACATAATGACCAAACACTTGACAAGCCTTACATTTAATAAAATCAATATTTTTACCATTAGATGTAGTCTGTTTAGCAAAAGGGTTGGTAAAAGGTTTTTTAGGGGTTTGGAATGAGCTTTCTTTTGGAACAAACTTGCCAGGCTCAGATTTGAAAATAGTTTTGGAGTTTGAAGATGAAGATCTATTTTATCTTTTTGCTTTCAAAATGTTTTTAAACTTTGTTGTTAAAAGAGCCATAGAGTCTTCACCAAAATCAGATTCTTCAATTTCTTTGTGTAATTCAAGCAAGTCATAAGACACATCAACAACAGAAGGTAAGGCAATACTTTTCACAGAAGGAGTAGAGGCTGATGCACCTTTTCCTTTTTTCTTAATTTGCTAATTGGGATTTAACTCAAAATTTTGAAGAATGTCAACAAGTTTTTCAAAACTCATTTTATCAATGTCATGAGCTTCCTCAATAGCACCAAATTTTGCATTAAATCTTTTAGGCAGAGTGTGCATCATACTAACAAGACGATCATTGATGATAGGATCACCTAAAACAAGAACAGTATTGGATATATCAAGTAATCTACCATAGTAAGACATAATAACCACATTCTCAATCATTCTAGTGTTTTCAAATTGAGTGGTAAGCATTCTAAGTTTGGAAACACAAACACTAACTGTAACACTCGGGAATTGTATATTTTATTAATTGTGCATTAGTGCGCATTAGCATGAATAATTATGTGCTACATGCTATATTTAATGTGTTTATGTGTTTTAGGTTGTAGACTTGGATAATTGCCCTACGAGAGTCCATTTGAGCTCAAGATATGTTGGGCTTTATGTGTGTCGTATTTAAAGTTCATATTGGATTTTGGTTATGTTAGTCATGATTTATAACGTTGGAATAGGAAATGACATGTTAAAGCTAGAAAATATATATTTTCGGCTAGATTGACCCAAAGTGTATCGTACGTTACGTGTTTCTCTTTATATTGTTAAAATATATTTTTATTTTAAACTTGACTAATTAATAATGATTAGTTAATGTTTAATTGAGTCTAGTTGGTGATTAATTGATTTTAATAATGTTGACTTTTGACCACCCAATAAACTTGATACTCAAAATGACTAACCAATTAATTGGTTTATTATATATCACTGAGATCATTCACTTATTTTCGGCTGAAAACTAGTCAACAATTGTTTCCTTCCTTTTCATTTATTTAACTTTGGTCGGTGATGGACAACGTCTCTTTTATTCGATAGTGAGCGGCAACAATTCATTTCTTCATTCTTTCCTCTTTCTTCAGTCGACGCTTCCACCGTATTTTACCGAGGGTTTGGATTTCAAGCTTGGTTTATTAACGAAATATTACTCGTTTTTAATTCCGACTCCGCAGTGGTGTTCTATGTGTTGAGGACTACTTTTATACCAGGATATTTTGCATTTTCATCAATATTTTTTGGAAGAGGTAAGTTACTTTTCCCTTCCCTTTGTATGTAATAATAGCATACATGAACTGTGGGCTACTCTCATACGATTTGTTTTGAATATGGAGTATAAATAATTTAGTTACGAATTATTATTAATTTCTAACTGGTTAATGTGTTAAATGGTTTCAAACCGTTACTATGCCGAATAAAACATCGGTGAGATTGTGTTGGGATGAATCTTGCAAATCGCGATGATGCCCAGAATTTATAAATATTAAACGAATGACTCAACATAGTTGATTTAGGGACAATAAAATACAACGAGTGACGTGCATGATTCCTACGATAATGGGGAATACTTTGGTGTAGTTTATTATATGTAAAATATTACATACCTTGGTATTTGTGTGTAAGTAAATAAATGCTTAAGTGTTTATTTACATGCAGATAAGCATGTTTGTTACGTGTGTTGATCTCCCCTCTTTTGGGACTTGATGATTGTGTTTATTACAAGTAAACATCTACTTGTACATCGCATTGAGTCCAACTGGCATATGTGGTTGTGTCGACAATGGGACGACAGTAGTCTTTACGAGAGTTAAATCTCGTGATCATTACGGGTCGTTGCATGGGTCTCTCCATTGCTATTGGCCGTGACAAGGATGTAGCCTTGTTAGAGAAATTCACATAACAAACAGAAGGCTAGACTCTTGGGTAAAATTCGGGGTAATGAGACTCATGGTTAAGTCCCAAGGTCATTGGTTCTGGATACTATTGGGTTTAGACATGGTTCAGTATGTGATCAGACATGTATGTGCATGTGTACTGCAACAGCAAAACAACTATGGTATTTGAGATACAAGTCGAGACAGAAAGCTCGCCTACTGTTGTATATCCTGATTATGTGTTTAACTACATTGAGTAAATATGCATTATAACATGATCAACGTGATGTGTGTAAGTATATGTACTACTTTACTTGATTTACATATGTGTTTATAACATGTGCATAACAACATGCCATGTAGTTGCATATAGTAACTTACTGAGTTATCATTCACCCCGTTCCCTTTATTTGTTTTCCTTAGATCCCAGCCAGGCAGGGAGTTCGAGGTGAGGTCGGCGAGGCACACGTGTACATCAGGTTGTCTTTTGTTATGCAGCTCCATAGGAGTTTGTATTTGTATAGTGTGAGGACGGGTTGTTGTTATGTAGAGTTATATAAGCTCTACTTTCGGTACTTTGACGTTACTGGTCGTGTACTATCTTTTGATGCCGGATTTTAACTTCGTGCATGTGTATTATATTACACTAGTTGGTTG
The DNA here is from genome assembly GCA_013146195.2 of Codonopsis lanceolata. NCBI lineage: Eukaryota > Viridiplantae > Streptophyta > Magnoliopsida > Asterales > Campanulaceae > Codonopsis > Codonopsis lanceolata. Next base: position 66,988,880 of record CM028379.1, on the reverse strand, counting down.
GTTGTGGTGTTTATATTAATCACATGAGTGACTATGTTTTATCAGGTGATTTTTTTGGCCTATTATTAATGGGGGCTTTGCACGTGTTTTGTTATTTTATATGTTTGTTCGACACTCGACCTAAGGCTCATATATAGATTGGGGGTCGAGTCATCTCAATTGGTATCAGAGCGTGGTTAGCTGTCGGCCAGGATAGGATACTTGGCCTAGTTGGGTTGAGTGTAGGTTGGTGTGTTTTCTGATTTTCTTACGCCGGGTGCTTATGTGGAGGTGTAAGAATGGTGCACACTAGGCAAGTTGCTAACACTGATAGAGTTGATCCGAGTGTGAATGATGGCGATGAGGGCACCGAGAGTAATAACCATGTGCGTGGTGAATAACCTAGGCAGATACTAGGTAATGAACAGCCACATCCAGTCCTGAATAATCAACAAGGAGATTTGATAAATGTGCTTCAATTATTAACCAAAATGGTAGCTGATATGGGCCAGCAACAGGGTAATGCACAGGTACTTGAGGATCCTGCACCACAGGCACAAGAAAGAGCACCACAGCCTGGGGTTATAGTACAACATCCTGAGAGACATGTAACTACTATGCTTGATAGATTTCTGAAGATGAAACCTCGCAATTTTGATGGTGAACCAGATGCTAAAAAAGCTGAAAGATAGGTAGAAAGTATGGTTAAGATAGAGCACTGAACTGTAGTGATGAAGACAAGCTGAACTGTGCAGTGTATAAGATTGAGGGTGATACTGATCATTGGTGGCAAGTATTATTGGAGAGCTGGGAGCGAGACAGGGTACCATAGACTTGGGCCACTTTCTTGCATGAGTTTAAGGCTCAGTACATTCCGAGAGCTGTTCGAGGTAAACGTGAGGCATAGTTTATTGTACTGGAGCAGGGTAATCTGACAGTGGTGCATTATTCAATCAAGTTTATAGAATTGGCTCGATATTGTACTTATCTTGTACCTGACGAAGAAAGAAAGACAGAAAAGTTCGTGAAAGGACTGAAGACAGAATACCAGAGGCAATTGTTATCCTTGCAACTTATGGACTACGTGGAGGCAGTTAATAGGGCATATGGTATTGAACGTGATATTGATGAGCACCGTGGTAAGGCCACTTCTGATGTGAAGCCATAGGGCCAGAGTCAGTAGCGTGGACATAGTTCTGGTAGCTACCGTAGAGGCGTAGACAAGGTACAGGTGGGCAGAGAAAATCCCAACCTAGTGAGAAAGGAGGTACTTCTTCCTCTATTGTCTAGAACCGCTCGAATTTAGGGTTAGTTTGTACGTTCTGCTCAAAACCAGGGCATATAGAGGACAAGTGTTACTCGAAGTAGCGAGAGTGCTACAATTGTGGCATGAAGGTTCACATGAGGAAAGATTGCTCTAAACCTCAGGGTAGTCAGTATGTGGGTATGGTGACACAGTTGTCTGGGTCTAAGAGGGATAGCGACGGGAAACCTAAAATTCAGGGTCGCGTATTTATCTTAGATCAGAGGGGTGTTCCAGAGTCTACCACCGTAATAGAAGGTACACTTACTGTTTTTGGTGTGAAAGCACGTGTTCTTATAGATCCTCGTTCATCACATTCATACATTGCATCTCATTTTGTGGGGAATTTATGTGTTCTTCCCTAGTTGTTGCCTTATGTGCTGGAGGTGTCTACCCCAATGGGGGAGTGTGTGATTGCTACTAATGTGTATCGGGCGTGTGATATATGTATAAATAGTCACACTTTACATGCGAATCTAGTAGTCCTGCCCATACGTGATTTTGATGTTATTTTAGGCATGGATTGGTTATGTGTGAACCATGCTGTGGTTGATTGCCATCGTAAGGTGGTAAAATCTTATGTGCCTGACATACCTGAGTTTATGTTTATGGGTGAAAGGGCCATGGGTGGTTTGTCTTTTATTTCTACTATTTGGGCTAGAAAATTATTATCACATGGTTGTATTGGTTATCTGGCTTCTGTTTTGGATGTGAGTATACCTACACCGAAACTAGAAGATATTCATGTGGTTTCTGAATTTGCTGATGTGTTTTCTACTGAGTACAGTATGCCACCTGATAGAGAGGTTGAGTTTTGTATTGAGCTATTGCCAGGTACAGCTGTGGGTGCCCCGGGTTGCGGCCCCACGCCCCGCGCTCCCTTGGTTAGGGGAATGCGGCGTGCGGATGCAGACACCACACTTTCCATTCCATCCTCCCTTGTCTAGGGGAAGACGAAATTAAAAATGCGGAAAGGGTGCTGTCAAAAAGCGCGTTGAATACGCCTCAGTTACTTTAGTGAATTTTTGGTCCGTTATGGGAGCTATGGGTTTTCTGTATTAGGTTATCCCTTGTTTAGGGGATAACAGGATGCAAGAAAGCATCACCCTTCCATTCATATCGTCCCTTGTGTAGGGGAAAATGGAAAGTGCAAGAAAGGATGTTGCGGGTCCCACTACAGACTTTATGAAAATAGCCTTATAGCCTATTTCGAATCACTATGAGTGCTTTGGATTTTCTATATCAAGTTATCCCTTTTTTAGGAGATACCAGGATATAGGAATACATCACCCTTTCATTCTCATTCTCCCTTTTTTAGTGAAAAACAGAAAAGTGCAAGAAAGGATGTTGCGACGTCTCACTGCGATCCAAAATGTTTTGCTAGAGTCGCCATCTTTAATTTAAGGAAGAAATAAAGAAAAACCAAAAAACAAAACCAGAGATTGCAAAAAAAAAAAAAAAAACGGGTTCGGAGGCTAAGTTACGAGTTGGGAAGGTGCTAGGCACCCAACTCGCCCTTTCGGTCTCAAAAGCGGTTTTTGGCTAAAGTATGATTTTTGTTATATTTATCTAGCAAATAAATAAAGCATTAACTACCTACAAATACATTCATATTTACATTATTTACGGACTTGCAGTCGTCCCCTTCCAATAATTACAAATACATTTAAAAATATCTGGCCATAATAATGGCTCTTTTAAATGCTATTTTCTAAAATAATCCGGGCAGCACAACTGCTTATATTTTTACATTGGGCCGGATGGAAAATAGTTTTTTTATAAATTAACGCTCTTAAAGGCTCACCTTTTAGAGCGTGGTGTACTCGCTCTATCCTTCTCGAGAGAGGGAGTCTTTTTTTTTTCCTTTGCTGCTGCTGCTGCTGCGATTCGGGCAGGGTAACTGCTCCCGAAAGTTGCTTCTAGGTCCCGTAAAACGGGCGGAACAACTGCTTGTTTTTTTTGCTGCTGCTGGCGGAAATCGGGCAGAACAATGGCTTATTTCTGACTGATTTGGCCTTTTTACTCGGGCAAAGCAACTGCTCTTTTCGAGGTTTTTGGACCGGGGAAATGGGGTGGATACCTAACTGGGGGGCTAGGGATCACTTTAACCGGTTGGATTTACTTTTGGAGGAGTTTTGACAGGGTTTTGAGGCTTTATAGGAGAGGACGCTCACTATCGCTCGATCGCTCACACATCTCGCAGCGTAACAACAATGCTGAGAGCTTTTGGGGAATTTTTGGTGTGTTGAAAGCGAACCCCGGGGCTTCTATTTATAGGCTGAGCGAGGGACATCGAGGGAAATACTTTTTCTCCCTTTACGCTTCATTTCCTTGTACAGAAGGCCGGAAAAATTGCTCATTACGCTGCATCGTAGCACTCTCAGCGCGCTTGGGATGGCATCAGAGTTGGAGCCTGCCATAACCCATTCTGGAAGTTGCGCCAAGCTCCTTAGTTGGCAACGCCAACTGTTCATTCTTTCGCCCATTTTTGATACTTTAGCCCCTGCATTTTACTGTTTTGCGCATCCTGCTTTATCTTTTGCACTTTTAAACCCTGTAACTTGACATTTGTTAAGTTTTAACAGGCCTTGATATCGCATGCCAGAGTTACATACTAGGGGTACGAAATTGGGGTGTCTACAGAGCCCCTCAACGATGGAGTCTACGGGTAACCCACAGCTTACTGAGTAGATGAACAACGTTGTGTGAGGTTCCCGGGGTGCGACCCGCGCCCCGCGCGCCCTTGGATAGGGGTGCGTGTACGTGCGGATGCGGACACCACGCCTCGTTCCACCCTCCCTTGTTTAGGGAAGACGAAATCAAAAGTGCGAGAGGAGTCTGTCTATGTTAGCACGTTTGAATGTGCCTCGGTTGCCTTGAGTGGATTTTGTATCCAATATGGGAACTTATGGTTTCCCGCATCAAGTTATCCCTTTTTTAGGGGATACCAGGATATGGGAATGCATTTCCCTTTCATTCCTATCTTCCCTTTTTTAGGGGAAAACAGAAAAGTGCAAAAAAGGATATTGCGACGCCCCCACTAGCTATGGATTTTATTAAAATAGCCTTATGGCCCATTCAGATTACTATGCGAGCTTTGGGTTTCCCGCATCAAGTTATCCCTTGTTTAGGGGATACCAGGATATGGGAATGCATCACCCCTCCATTCCCATATCTCCCTTTTTTAGGGGAGAACGGGAAAGTGCAAAGAGGGAATGTTGCGAGGCTCCACTGAATCTGAAAGTTTTAGAGTCGCCATCTTTATTTTAAGGCAAATAAAGCAAAACCAAAAAAAGAAAAATAAACCAGAGAAAAAGAAAACGGGTTCGGAGGCTAAGTTACGAGTTGGGAAGGTGCTAGGCACCCAACTCGCCCTTTCGGTCTCAAAATGGTTTTTTGGCTGAAGTATGCTTATTGTCATATTCATCTCGCGAATAAATAAGGTATTAAAAAGACAGGAAATTTAAACAAATACATTCGTGGCTACATTATTTACGGACTGGCAGCCATTTCCTTACAATAATTACAGACATATTTAAGAACATTTGGCCATTATAACGGCTCTTTTACATAATATTTCCTATTCTAATCCGGGAAGCACAACGACTTATATTGGCTACATTGTGCCGGATTTAAATAACAACTTTTAAAAATAAATAAATGACAAAAAAAAATAAATAATAAAATAAAGGCGCCCTTAAAGGTTTTACCTTTTAGAGCGGCGGTGTGCTCGCTCTGTCCTTCAGGGAGAGGGAGTCTTTTGTTGTTTGTTGTGTGGTTGTTGTTTTGATTTGGGCGAGTGACGGCTTGTATGTAGTGGTTTTGGCTTATTTGATCGGGCGGAATGGCGACTTATATGGGGTGTTTTCACTCGTTACTCGGGCGAGTAACGGCTTACTTTGGGATTTTGGGTCGGGAAATAAGGTGGATACCTAACGGCTAGGCTAGGGACCACTTATAACCTATGGGTTTTTATTTTGGCAGAGTTTGGACGGGGTTTAGAGACTCTAGGGGCTTCCACTCACCTATCTCGCACCTCTCGTACTAATATTTATCGAAAGAACGAAGCAGAGCTTCGCTGCGATTAAAAATCGCGGAGGAAAAATGTTGTGTCGAAATGAGAAGCCGGAGGCTTCTATTTATAGTGAAGGCCAATGCCACGCTGGGAATTTGTGAGTTTCTTCCTCTGCATCAGCCGCTTGTACCGCGTGCATCAAGACTTGTACATTTCACATCTGAGAGAGACGAAACAGTGGAGGCATGGTGCGGCCAAGGACTCCTTGGTGCTGCACCATGCAAGCTTTGTCTTTCGCTTTTTGCACTTTCCCCCCGGTTCACTTTGTTTCGCGCTTCCTTTTCGCATTTTTGACTCCTGTAACTTGACATTTGTTAAGTTTTAACAGTTCTTGATATTTTATGTCAGTCACATACCATGGGTACGAAATTGGGGTGTCTACACGTTGATAAGAAATAGACTCTCCAATTTCGCGCAATTATAACGAGGGAGAGATGTAATAAGTAGCAGTTATAATGCAATAGTTTATAATGCTAACCAAACATCCATATCCTAGACATATTTAGTCGGTTATAGCAGGTTATCGTAGTTTTTAAGCAGATATGCAAATTAAATGCTCTAATGGTCGGACCTACTAAAGTAGGTTGCCTACGTATCCCTTAGTAAAGGAAATCAGACCAAACGTAGTTCGGGCTAAGTCAGAATAAGCATGCTGCGACGGTCGTGCCTACCGAAATAGGTTGCCTACGTATCCTTATCCAAGGAATCAGACCGAACGTAGTTCGCACAAAAGCAAACAAACAGCTGGGTGGGATGCCAAGATCACACGGCGTGTCCTCAGGACACGATCCTTCGTCGAAACACGACAGCCTTTCTCTCTGGCCCGGGGTTGCAGCCCCTTCGTGAGAAAGGCCAAACATAACTCTCATCAAATGCATGTCGTATTCTTTAAAGGGTTGCAGCCCTTTGCCGAACACGACGACGGAATGCATCGCCTCCTCAGGAACTTGCCTTCGTCGGAGAACGATAGCCTTTCCCTCCGATCCGAGGTTACAGCCCCTTCAGGGAAAGTTTCCAAACACAAATTACACTAAGGGATGATTATTCCTCTCGGGGTTACACCTCGCGAAGAGATGATCCTATGCTACTCCTATAAAGCAGTAAAACATTGCATGCGATGGCGGAATGGATCGTCTCCTCAGGACTTGCCTTCGTCAGAGAACGAAAGCCTTTCCCTCTGATCCGGGGTTGCAGCCCCTTCAGGGAAAGTTTCCAAACACAAATTACACTAAGGGATGATCATTTCTCTCAGGGTTACGCCTCGCGAGGAGATGAGCCTATGCTACTCATATAAAGCAGTAAAACATTGCATGCGATGGCGGAATGCATCGTCTCCTCAGGACTTGCCTTCGTCAGAGAACGATAGTCTTTCCCTCTGATCCGGGGTTGCAACCCCTTCAGGGAAAGTTTCCGACACAAATTACACTAAGGGCTGATCATTCCTCTCGGGGTTACGCCTCGCGAGGAGATGATCCTATACTACTCCTATAAAGCAGTGAAACATTGCATGCGATGGCGGAATGCATCGTCTCTTCAGGACTTGCCTTCGTCAGAGAACGATAGCCTTTTCCTCTGATCCGGGGTTGCAGCCCCTTCAGGGAAAGTTTCCGACACAAATTACACTAAGGGCTGATCATTCCTTCTAGGGGTTATGCCCCACGAAGAGATGATCCTACACTACTCCTATAAAGCAGGAAAATGCATGCGAAAGGTAAAATACTTTACCTTTTCTTACCTTTGCTTTGCTTTTGCGATGCTTTCCGCTTTTGCTGCATTTGCGACTTTTGCCGCTCTTGCTGCCTTTGCGACTTTTTCCGTTCTTGCTGCTTTTGCGACTTCTGCCGCTCTTTCTGCTTTTGCGGGCTTACGCCGGGGATTTTTCCCTTTCTTTGCATTTCCACTTTTCTTGGAAATTCCCCTTTTCTTCTTGCATTTCGCTTTAGTCGGAAATTTTCTTCTTTTCTTTGTTGCATTTTAAACCATTTCACCGAAAATTCTCTTTGCTACTATTTCGGCCTTGGTCGAAATTTCTTCTTCTTTGCATTTTCCGACTTCAGCTGGAAAATTCTCTTTCTTCGCTATTTCGGCCTTGGTGAAATTTCTTCTTTCTTTGCATTTTCCCGGCTTCAACCGGAAAATTCTCTTTTCGCTATTTCGGCCTTATCGAAATTTTCCTTCTTTCTTGCTATTTCGCTTCACCTTTGGAAAAACATCTTTTTTTTTCTTTTACGGCATGCACATATTTTTTTCTTGCATTTTTTCTTTTGCATGCATTTTGTTCTTCTTGTTCTTTGTTTTCTTTTTTCTTTTCTTCTTTTTCTTTGCATTTTTCCTTTTCTTTTGCTTTGCATTTTTTTCTTTTCTTTTGCTTTGCATTTTTTTTCTCTTTGCTTTTTTCATTTCTTTTGCTTTGCATTTTCCTTTTCTTTCTTTATGCATGCTTTATTTTTTTCATGCATGCTGGGATTTTTATTTTGCATGCTTGCTTTTTTTCTTGCATTCATATCTTCTTCTTTTTTCAGGATGCTTTTACATTTTTTTTTCTGCAGAATCTCATTTTTGCCGCCGATTTTCTTGGCTTTTCTGCTCATTTTGCGGCTGATCTGCTAGGAATACAGACTTTCCCTTGCCTTTGAATGGATGACCATGGTCAAAGTTAACTTTGTTAACTTTCCGTTAGACTTCAAGGGTCATTTTGCAGCTTTGGAACTTGGAGGACTTAAGTGCAGAACCTTCAAACTTTGGAGGGGGAAAAAGGAAAAATTCATTTTTTCCTCCCTTAAGTGGGCGAGAGGCAGGGAGAGCAGAAACACTGTTTCTCTTCTTCATCTTCATTCTTCTTCTGTTTCCTGCTGCAACATTTGCTACGTTTCTTTCATTTCTTTGCCATTTTCTTTCCTTTTCTCAGTTTTCTTTCGTCAATTTGCGTGTTTCTTCTAGCAGATGGCTTCTTCATTGCGATCTAGGAAGGGGAAGGATCTAATGCACCCGGAACCATGCAAGAAGAGGAAGGAACTCCCTCCTTTGGTCCGGAATTATGTCAAATACCGCTATTCCAAAGATGATTGGAATAACCTTCACCACGATTGGAACGCCAACGTGTCCAATCTTACACATTTTGCTATAAGCTTCTTTTTTTTCTAAACCCATTTGGATATTTTTTCAGATCTGCTAGATTTTTGCACTGCTTTGGTCTTTTGGAGCATTCATGATCATGCTTATAATGCTTATGCAAGCAATATTTATGCTAAAATGATGCAATTTCATGAAATTTATGCAATTTATTTTTGCAATGCATAATTTAACTAGTGGGCACTATTTGACCCTGCAATGCATGATTTATATTTTTAATGCAATTTGGCTACATGATGCCTGCTTTAGTGCTGGAAAATATTTTAACATGATGCATGTTTATGAAATAGATTTTTTGGAACATGATGCATTTTTTTTCGGTCATATTTTCGGATGCGTGCAAGACATGAACATTTTATGCGATAAAAATTTATTTTTATGAGATGCTTATGCTGTATAGACATGATGAATGCCGCGGAAATATTTTCTGTTTATGATTTGTGACATTTCTTTTTACTTATTATTGTGAATACTAAAATGCAATTATTTATGCAATAAATGCAAATGATAAATGGCTAATGCATGCATATATCATTTTATTGATGCAAATGCAACATAGAAAATTTTATGGGATGCTTGCTAATATGATGCATGTGCATTTTTTTTTATGCAAGAAAATGCAAAAACGCGTTACATAATTAAATGCAAAACATACATTTTTCCTTTTTTTTATGCTGAACATGCCTAAATATATTATTGAATGTAAAAAGGTGCATTTTTTTATGAGATGCTAAAAAGGTGCAATTCAATATTTTTGAATGCTAAAATGCAATAATAATGATTCATTATCATTCTCCTCTCTTTTTTTCTTTAAAATGCTCAAAATATCTTAAATGCAAAAAGATGCATTTTTCACTTTTTTTCTTTATTTTTCAAATTTTTTGAATGCAAATGAATTTTTTTTTTGTTTTCAAATTTTTGAATGCAAGTGCAATACGGAGATTACTATGCAAACATTTTATTTATAATATGCAACATACTTATTTTTAATAATGTGTGCAAAAATTAAAAGGATAGTAAACTTACCCCCCGCCCCCTTTTTTTTTTGATATGCCATTTTCTTTTTTGCAGCTACAGACGCCCTTGAAACAGGTTCGGGCCACCTGTGCCAACGTGACTGACATTTATAGTTTCGCCTGACGCAAGTTTTGATCGAGGGCTCTTGCCACTGCGGGCTTTTGGCCCTTTCCGCAGCTATCTCCCCATCTATGAGGTGCTGAGGGATTACTGGTGGGATACTACCCACACTTTCCATTTTAGCTGGGGGGAGGCAACTATGACCCATTGTGATTTCACTGCTATCACCGGTCTTCCTACCAGCATTGATAGGACTCTGGCGCCTGATTACACTCTTCGTCAGCGCCATGACGAGGTGGAGGACCTCCTGGGTTTTGAGCCCGAGTATAAATCGACGGATGAGATTTTTATTGGCAGCGTACGGAAATGGCTTCTGGACAACGCTGGGAGGGTTCCAGAGATCCTGTGGTCGTAGCTTGTGTTGCCAGAGCATTTCTATTCTTTTTCCTTGGCATGTCGCTTTTTGCCAATTCCTCCACCACTCCGAGGGTCTCTGTTTTGGTATGCCTGGCGGATTTTGATGAGATGTCTAGTTATGACTGGGGGCAGGCTGGCTTGGCCGAGCTTTATGCTTCGATGGATAGGGCTAGCCACAACGACTCGTCAACCCTTAATGGATTAGCCCCGGCGTGGGAGGTATCATTTTTCTTTCCCTACCTTTATTATTATTTTTTCATCATGCATATTTTTTTTGTAGCATATTATTTCTTTTTGCTGATGATTTTTTTTTTTTGCAGGTCTGGGCTTTTTCATTCTTTCACTTCACACCGGGCCAGCTGAAGCAACGCTTTCACGAGCCACCATACTTGATGGAGTTCGTGGATGAGAATAAGTCAGCCGGGCGAGGCAGCCATGCTTTCGAACATTGATTAGATGCAGGGAGCGTATTGCCCGTTCGGCCTTGTCTGCAGTGCACTTCCTCCTGGCGAGGCCCTAATAGGTCATTATCTTTGTCATCCGAGATGAGCCGCCATGTGATACCTTGATGGTATCCATTATGGTTGACTCGCTGTATATGGACGAGCGCGTCAATCGCCAGCATTCTCTTCTTTTGACTCCCCCAGTTGCACCTCATATGCCTCCCATGTGGGTAATCGCGCCAGATTTTCTACCAAATAGGTATCAGTATCTGGTGAAGTTCCCTATGCCTCTGAGTGATTTCCCGCATATGGCATACAAGGACTTCTTGAGGACTGTGCTTCATCCTCCCCCTCCTGTTCTTACGGCAGCTAGGCGTGCTTCAGATGCTTCAGTTAGGCCGAGGCCTTTTATCCCATCTCTTGATGAGCATCTGGAGTTCACTGGTCCTGACGATGTTTTCTCTACCTTTAGATATCATCGAGGCGGCAGGATGGTAGAGGAAGTTCTTCCTGATGCTGATATTCTTAAGGAGTGCAGGGTCCCGGAGCAGGCTCGCTCGGTAGACACATTTCATTTTTGCATTTCTTTTTCATCATGCCTATATTTTATTTCATTCATTTTTTTTTCATCATGCATATATTTTTTGGAGACTAATATATTTTCTTTTTCTGTCTCACTTTTTTTCTTTTCAGGTGAATGTGTCCACCTACAAGAAGCTGCTTCGGGGATTTTTCAGCATCAACAAGCTTTATCAAAAGCTTGTGGACGAGTTCTCCTGCCGAGGGAGCGATGCGGTGCGGCAGACCCGACACCGAGATGATGATGATGATGATGATGCAAATGCCGGATCGAGCCGCTCGTGGAAGAGGGGCAGTATATATTTGGGGAGCGGCGCATGGCCCTCGAGTTATGGGAGGCAATCTGGATAGAAGCCAATCTTCCCGTGCCCATTAGCTTTTAGATGCCTGCACTTTATTAGCTTTTTTTTTTTTTTTTGCCAAAACCTGTACAGATATTTATTATGCAATGCAATATAATTTTATATGATGCAAGAAATTAACTACGCAGACTCAATACTCATGCACAAAATAAAGCTATATCAATAGCTAGGGGTAATGGCACGCTGTGGCTCAGAAAAGGATTTTAGAAAAATACACCTTCGGGCTGGATCGAGATTTTCTGCTGATCTGCGAGGAGGAAGATGTAGCCGCCTCCTCCTGTACTTGAACATAAAATTACTGCAAGGCTATTGTTTATAGCCCCTTCATTTTTCTCCGTGATCAGACAGAGCAAAAGGCAGTGGTTGGAGCCGAAGTCGTCCGACTGCTCAAGACAATGGCGATGCTGATGATGAATAGTACGAGGACACTCCTGGTGTTTCCCATGCTGATGAGACTTGAGCCTCTTCTGTACCTTGCAGAAGGAGTATATGGGCCCGGCTGGGCGGACGACGCATGTACTGATGGACCACTTCGGGTCTTCAGCTACAAACGAAGGATAGTTGGGGGGAACAAGGGGGTAGAAGTAGCAAAATAGTAGATATGTACAGGCAAAAAATGCATAACCTAAATATCTCAAACAGTTATTCCTAAGTTGCACCTTAGGACTTTATATTATTTTTTTGGTATTTTAATGCGAGCTTTTGTCGTAGTTTTTCTCTTTCTTTATTAGTCAAGACTTTGCAGGCTGAAGACTGGAGGCTGGATTCTGAGGATTCAGAGAATGCGTTCCCTCCCCTTTTCTCCTGATTCTTTTTTTATGTGCTTTAATTTTTTCCTAGGCTGCCCTTTCGGGTTTTCAACCTAGCGAGACTTTATTTCTCTTTTTTTTATGCTCTAATTTTTGCCTATGCTGCCCTTTCGGGTTTTCAACCTAGCAAGCTGGAGAGGGAAGCAACTTCCAGATAGATCAGCTCAAGCATAATACCTTTTGAGCATGTCTAGGTTGAAGGGCTGAACAAGATCTTCTCCTTCTTGGTTCGTGAGGAGTACTGCCCCCCTAGACCGGATCTCTTTGACAATATACGGTCCCATCCAAGGGGATTTCCACTTTCCCCTAGTATCAACATAACTAGGAGGTTTTTCTCGAAGCATGAGATCCCCGACTTGGATGTCGCGGCCTCTAACTTTTTTATTGAAGGCTCGGGCTATCCGCCTTTGATATGCTTGGGTATGCTCCAAGGCTAGCAATCGTCGTTCATC
>CM028379.1:66878700-66976152 GCA_013146195.2 Codonopsis lanceolata | reverse complement strand
TATTTAATTAAAATTAAATGTCCAAAAATTAAAATTAACGGAGAAAAGCATATTTAAACTAACTATAAAAACTAAATAACATTCAACATAGTGGGTTGCCTCCCACTTGCGCCTTTGTTTAACGTCTTTGGCTCGACCAAGCGCAAGCCTAATCTCGGGGTGGTTCATTGTCGACCAAGCGGATTAACTCAATTGTTCGTTCAGCGACATCGGCTCTAAATATGGCTTGAGTCGGTGTCCATTCACTTTAAACACTTCATTATTTTTTAGGATTTTGAATATCAACGGCTCCATGAGGATAAATTAGTGCGATTCTAAAGGGACGAGACCATTTAGATTTTAACTTTCAGGAATAGCCTCAATCTTGAATTAAAAGTAATACTTTCATACTGGATGAAGCATTTTGTTGGCTAACCCATGTCATGATACTTTTGGTCTTTTCTTTATATGTCTTCGCATTCTCATGCAATTCAACCTATGCTCTTCTAACTCATTTAATTGAAACAATCTTTCTTCTCGGCCAATGTCAAATCTAAATTTAATTCTTTAACACCCAATAGGCTTTATGCTCAATTTCAGCGGTAAATGGCAAGCTTTGCCATATACCATTCTATATGGACTCATTCCTATGGGTGTCTTAAAAGCGATTCGGTATGCCCATAAAGCATCCTTGAGTTTAGATTCCCAATCTTTACGATTAGGCCTAACGGTCTTTTCTAACTTGCTTTTATTTGCCTATTGCTTACTTCTACTTGTCGGGATGTTTGTGGATGATAAGGTGTAGCTAACTTGTGAGTTACACCGTGCTTTCTAAGAACATTATTTAACAACTTATTGGTAAAATGAGTTCCTTGGTCACTTATTATGGCCTTAGGGACTCCATATCTAGCAAATAAATCCTCTACAAATTTAACTCTTGTTTTCCATCATTAGTCTTGGTTGCTCTTGCTTCTATCCATTTAGAAACATAATCAAGCTGCTAAAATATACTCACAATTATTTGACACGAAGGGACCCATAAAATCAATACCCCAAACATCGAAAATTTCAAAACTAATTAATATGTAAGGGCATCTCGTTTCTCTTTCCTATTCCACTGTTCTTTGACATTTGTCACATGTTCTATAAAACAGTTCACAATCTCTAAAAGCAGTGGGCAATCTGGACGATTGCAAAATTTTCGGCGGTTTGTTACCACTAAAATGACCTCCACAAGAATATCCATGGCAGAATTCCATGATACCTTGTTGGTCTTTTTACGGAATACATCTTCTTATTAAAGAATCGGAGCAAATTTTGTATAAATGAGGCTTCCCAAAATAATTTTTAGTTTCCGCCAAAAATTTCTTCTTTTCATAATGATCAAAATGCGGATTAATGATGTCGGACACATGATAGTTGACAAAATCGTACCAAGGGTCGGAATCTTTAATGGCCAAGTTGTTCATCGGGAAAATTATCATTTATGGGGATAGGATCATCGAAATTGGCGTTCAAGCAAGGGTGAAAATTCTAACCCGGACAAATGGTCGGCTACAACATTCTCGGTTCCCTTTTTATCCTTGATAGTAATGTCAAATTCTTGTAACAATAACATCCATCTAATTAATCTTGGTTTAGCATCCTTCTTACTTAACGGATATTTTAATGCGAGAATGATCGAGAAAAAAATTATCACCTTTGATCTAGCGGTATGATCTAAATTTTTCTAAAGCATATACTCTTGCTAAAAATTCCCGGTAGTGGTATAATTCAATTGAGCATCATTTAGAGTTCTACTAGCATAGTGGATCACATGAGGCTTTCTATCTACCCTTTGTCCTAACACGGCTCCAATCGCAAAAGATGCATCACACATGATTTCAAAGGAAGTGACCAATCGGTAGGATAAAATAGGGAAGTAGTTAACTTTTCTTTTAATAAATTAAAAGCTTCTAAACATTCTTTATCAAAAATAAATTATGTATCTTTTGCTAGCAAATTACATAGAGGTTCTGATTTTGGAAAAATCTTTTATAAATCTTCGATAAAAACCGGCATGGCCAAGAAAACTTGAACTCCTTTAAGTGGGAGGGGTAGTTGTGAAATAACTTCAATTTTAGCTTTATCAACTTCAATGCTTTTATTTGAAACAACATAAGACAATTCCATGTTTTACCATGAAGTGACTTTTCTCCCAACTTAAAGTTAAATTAGTTTAGCGGCATCTTTTTAGGGCTGATGTAAGGTTTTCTAAACATGATCAAAAGAATTTCCAGCTGAAAAATCGTCCATGAAAACTTCTACGCATCTTTCAACTAAATCACGAGAATATAGAAATCATGCATCTTTGAAAAGTAGCTGGTGCATTACACAATCAGGCATTCTCCTAAAAGCAAAAGTACCAAAGGGACATGTAAAGTTGTTTCTCTTGGTCTTGGTGCAACGGGGATACGATTATATCGGAAAAACCATCAAGAAAGCAATAATATTCATGACCGCTAGTCTTTCAAGGATTTGGTCAATAAATGGCAAGAGAAAGTGATCTTTCTAGTTGCCGCATTTAATTTCATAAATCGATGCACATTCTATAACCGGTTATAGTCTTTGTAGGACTAATTCATCTTTCTCATTTTTAACAACGGTAATTCCGACTTTTAGGAACTACTTGAGCAGGGGTAACCCATTTACTATATAGGGTGAAAATTATACCGCATCTAAGAGCAGAACTTCTTTCTAACAACTTCTTCCATGTGTGGGTTAAGTCTTCTTTGCCTTTCTCTTGAAGGTTTACTACCTTCTTCTAAATGTATTTTTATGCATGCACATAGAGGACTAATTCCTTTTAAATCGACTAAAGACCATCCTAAAGCTTCTCTATGTGTCCATAAAACTTTTAACAAACTAGCTTCTTGCTTTTCAAATTAAGTAAATTAATAATAACGAGTGCAAAGTGTTACCTTCCTAAAATGCATATTTTAAATGGGATGGTAATGGCTTTAATTCTTCAACTTTGGGAGAGTAATGGATGGCATAAATTGAGAATTTTCTACTTTTATAGTTTCTTTTATTTTAACCTCATTATTCTCTTCTTGCTTATCTTCCTTATTTTCTTCCTCAAGATTATCTATCTCAATTTCTTCAAAGAGATTTGAGGAATCTCTACTTCATCTTCTTTAATTTCATAACTTTCTTCTACTTTTTTAGATTCGAGGAATTATCTTGATTCTATTTTATTCTTTACCTTCTTCATCTTTCTTTTCACTAGCTTTAACTTTCTTTCTCTAATCTTTCCTCTTCTTATTTCTCTTCAATTTCCTCAATGTCAAATTTTTATGGGAGGGATAGGGCTATCATCATAGACAATAAATCTATCTCTCTCATAATCTTCCTCTTCTTCAAAGTTTCGGTTGATAATTTTCAATCTCATCTATTGAAAAGCAGGCACTTATGTCACTAGGTCTATTCATAGCATCAAACACGAAATTTCAACGGTTTCACCTAGGGCCGACATTGTGAGTTTACCATTTTTCACATTAATCATTGTATTGGCGGTTGCCATAAATGGTCGCCTAACAATATTGGGACTTCATTATTAGTGCATATCTTCCTTTCCATCTCTAGAACCACAAAGTCAACGGGATGATTAATTTATCAACCTGAACTAGGATATCTTCCACTATACCCAAAGGATATTTAACTGAGCGATCAGCTAATTGCAATTGCATAGTAGTGGGTTTTAGTTCTCCTAAACCTAACTGTTTATAGACCGCAAAAGGCATCAAATTAATACTTGCTCCTAAATCTAGCATTGCTTTCATCTTTTTAGAGCTTCCCAAGGAGACTTGGATATTAAAGCTACCGGGGTCTTTCAACTTAGGTGGTAATTCGGGTTGTAAAAGCAGCTTACGTTTTCAGAAACAACAATCTTTTCATTGTTTTCAAACTTGTGTTTCTTAGAGTGAAGATCTTTGAAAAACTTTGCATAAGCTGGAATATTTTTAATAACATTAAGCAAAGGTAAATTAACATTTACTTTGGATAACATATTATAAATTTCCGTGAATTGTTTGTCCATTCGGTTTTTCATAAGTCTTCTTGGAAACGGAATTGGAGGAACATAGGGTGGTGGAGCCACATAAGGTTCCTCTTCTTCTTGATCCAACTCTTTTTCAACTTCAATTGTATTATCTTTATTTTGAATTTCTTTTTCTTGTTCCTTATTTGGAACATCTACTTCTACTTCTATTTCTACTTCTTGATTATTTAATTCATTAATCTCTTTATTACTATCACTATCTTTTTCGATTTCTTTTTCAATTACCTTTTCAGAATTTTCTATTGTAGCAGGCACATTAGAAGAAGGATCAGGATCACTTACCTCTTCACCTATCACCTTACCGCTTAGCAGGCGGTGATTGACTTGACTTGCTCGGTTTGACTAGGAACTTCCCTTCTTCTCTTTTATCAACTTCGAATTTGCAATGTGTTTCTTTAGATTTTCAATTTCTTCAAGCATGTACTTCATCAAAGTTTGCTTGACCTTTACTAGCTACTTCTTGCTTGGGAACTTCTTCAATTCTCAAGCGATTTTGATTTGGCAAGCTGTGGAGGTTGAGGTGGTTGAGGTTGGAATTGTTGAGGTTGCAAAGGCTTATTTCCTCCCAAAGAAAGTTAGGATGATTCCTCCAACCGAGGATTATATGTATTTGAATAGGGATCATTCCTTGGCCTTTGAGGGTACATATTCATAGCATTAGCCTGTTCAGAATACATAGCACTTGACGGACAAAAATTAGTAGCATGAGAATATAATCCACATAAAGCACATGCTTCTTGAATTTGCCAATTTTCAAATTGAGCTTGTGTATTTGAATTATCTTGCAATTGATATAGGCTCTATTTTTACCTCTAGCACTTTTACATTTGGGAATTAATACTTAGCATCTCAAATAATTCTTCTAGTGCTTCTGGTGTCATTCTATTAATAGAACCACCAGCTGCACTATCAACCATAGTTTGTAAGCCTGGTGAAAGACCATGATAAAATTGAAGCACTAACGCATGTTGAGCCAAATTATGATGAGGACACATAATGAGCAGATTTTTAAATCTATCACATGACTCATGGAATGTTTCACCCGGTTCATTTTGAAATTACATGATTTGTTTTCTAATTCGGTATAAGAGATGCATGTTTGTAAAATTTACTCATAAACAAATCATATAATTGTGCCCAAGTATAAACACTTATTTGGTGTTAGGTTCATAAACCATCTCTTTGCCAATTCTTTTAATGCCTTGGGAAAATATTTCATTTTGATTTGATCTTGATTAACCCTCCTAAAGGAAAAGTACTCGATTCCTTGTAACTTCCTTCGCCAATTCTTTTTTTTTAAGGCTGAGTAATTGAGATCGCTTCCTTGTAACTTCCTACTTACAAAGTAAATGGCATTTTTAATACAGGAGTTTTCTTTTTCTTGGGCAAGCATAGCCCCTAGCGCTGAGTCTGTGACGGTTAAGGATAGAGGGAGAGGTTTATGTATATGGGGAGGAGCTAGCACTGGTTGGCAAGGTATTTTTTGGCTTTTCGAAGGCTAGCTGGCATTTTCGTCCTTGACTCGATCAGTGTCTTTCTTTAGGAGTTTGAATAGGGGCTCACACATGGAGGTCAGCTGTCTGATGAAACGGCTGATATATTGCAGTCGACCCAGGAAACCCTTGACTTCTGTTGGAGTTTTTGGCTGCGGCATGTTTATGATGGCTTTGATCTTGGCTGGATCTATCTCGATGCCTTGCTCGGTGACCAGGAAACCCAGGACTTTGCCCTTGGTGACTCCGAATGTGCATTTGGTCGGGTTGAGCTTCATCTGGTGCTTTCTTAGCCTTTCGAAGAATTTTCGAAGGTCTTTGATATGGGCATCGTCTGTGTCATCGGAATGCACAATCATGTCACATATGTACACTGATCGATGTTTTAATTAATCTTTTTCCTTGCAAGTGAACAAGACTATTATAGAATAGTATTGGAAGCAAGGGTCGAACCACGAGACAAGTGATCACGAGCAGTTGCAATTTATCGATAGCAAATTATTAATCTAAAGGGGTTTTTATATTTAATTCTACTCTAAACTACTAGTTATAGATGTTTAACTAATTAGACAGTAATAACAGATATGGAGATCTTATGGTGGGTGGCAATCTAGGATTCTGGGTTTCACTTATATCTCCTTTATGTTCAATTCATAATAATGTCATTCAATGTCTTGGGCTCGTTCACTAAAAATATATATAGTCTGTTGAACAATTGGTTCGGCCTCCATCCCATAAAATTCATCCATTCTATATCCTAAGCACGAGGCTGTCGACAATCTAGGCTGTCACCTAGATTTATGATCTATCGTCACCTAGATCATGTAAGAACACGGTCCTAACTTATCACTCTCGTGCATCGATAGGTCCAATTTATTGTGTTGGTGAGCGATTATGCGACATATGCACTTGGTCATGCGGTTATCCGCACCTCTAAGCCTTTATTATTTGCGATTACATTCATTTGTTCAAAGCAAAATAATATAGGGGTTGATAAACAACACAATCAACAAGCATTGAATGAACATAAATAAGAATCAAAACATAAATTTGATACAAGTTACCTCCCACCTCCTAGATTATGGATGAATTAGTTCATCATAGACAATGAACAACACATGGAGATGATTGGATACATGATTTGATCTTCAATACTTGAAATTACAAAACCTAACTATGTTATACAATATAAAACTACCTAAAATCTACCTAAAGAGAGCTTCCAGCCATCCTCTCTATGCTTTGGCTCGGCATCTGACTTCTATATATACTCGGGAGTTGTAATTCGATCGAATGACTGTGTGAAAATCCGAATAAGTCGCATTCGACCACCTTGCGGTCGCAAGTCTTTGAGTACTGCGTCATGAGGTCTCGTATGGGTGGCGTTTGATTTCTTGGTTTCGGCTCGAGGACGTCTTGCCTACCTTGCGGTCGTGGGCCTAAGGCACCTTGCGTCTGCAAGGTGTCCAGTGTTGACAGCTTTTATCTTTTCTTCATTTTTCCTTTTTGGCCCTTCTTGAAATTTGCACTTAAAACCCTGGAGTTTCGCATATTTTCACAAATAGCCCTGAAACTTACAAAACTCACCGAAAACATATATTAGTACCTAAAAGCCTCGTGAAATAGCATAATTTAAGTCATAGAAGCATATAAAATCGACGTATAAAATACATCGATCATACACCTCGACTTCTTTGTGTATCATATCATGGAAGAGGGTGGTGGTGGCTCTTTGATATGTAGCCCCAACATTCTTCAGCCCAAAAGGCATGATAGTGTAGCAGTAAGTTCCCTAGGGGGTGGTAAATGAAGTTTTTTCCCGGTCTTCTGCTGCCATTTTGATTTGATTGTAGCCGAGCATGCCGTCGACAAAGGATCTTATTTTATCGAGAGGCCATAGCGTCTACCATAATGTCGATGTTGGGTAATGGGAAGTCGTCTTTAGGCGACGCCTTGTTGAGGTCGCGAAAGTCCACACATATCCGTACCTTTCCATTGGGCTTCGGAACGGTCACTATGTTTGACAGCCAGATTGGGTATTCAACTACCCGGATAAATTTGATGTGCAGATGTTTCATGATTTCTTCTTTTACTTGCAGTGACCATTCCGGCTTGATTTTGCGGAGTTTTTGTTTGACTGATCGTGCATCAGGATAAGTGGGAATCTGGTGCTCTACAATGGCTGGATCTAACCCGGGCATGTCTCGTAGGACCATGCGAAAACGTCTACAAATTCTTTGAGGAGGTCGATTAGTGATGCCCTTTCTGAACCTTGCAGGTAGCTGCCGATTCTGACTTCTTTGATTTCATTGTTCAGCCCCAGATTGATAGCTGACAAGTCTTCATCTGATACTGCTGATTGGTGCTTTTCTTGGTGCTTGACTGATTTGGCAAGCTCAAGCAAGTAACTTTTATCTTTTAGGTTCATTTCATTAAACGACTCATTATTAATGCTAATTAATTCATCTTTTAACGAAGGTGCAACTAAGGAATACGCGAAGACATCTAGATTATCATTATTAAAAGCAAACTATACAGGGTTGGTAACATTATTGAGACCCTAGGGTTTGAGGTCCTCAATTTTAGGGAGCGGATCGGTAGATGACCAATCCGTAGAGCTAAAGGAGGGCGGGGGAGTAGTATATCCGAAATGGTGCATCATGTCTGCGGTCGTTAAGAGCGGGCCGGTCGTAGTGTACCAGTTCTATAGGGGGTTATCAGCAATAGATTCGAATTCGGTCGGGAGCTTCTCATAGCTATCTCCACTGTCTATCATTCCCAGGAAACTGTCTCCCAGACAATCATCATCTAACAGGGCCAGAGCATAGTCATCTTGGTCAATAGACCAAGTGTTTTCGACTATGACATTTTTATATGCAGGGTTACGGGGCTCTAGGATAACCTGTTCCATTTCACTGGTGGCGAGACTGACATCTTTGAAGATCTCCCAACCAGGGCGTCTCTTCTCATTCTGATCTAACTAGGGCTCGGGAAACATGAGATAGGCATCAGTCTCTCCTTTCCTTACAAAATAACCATTTAATGTTTTTCTATACGGTTGGAGGGAAGGATCTATGTAAGGATGCTTTTCACGTTCTACCTTGCTTTTCTCACGTTTCTGCCTCATAACTGCGGCTAACTCAGCTGGTGTGGATTTGTATCCTAGACCAAATGTAGGGATACATTCTTTAAGCTCGTCTTGGACTGGATTGATAAGTCCTTGTTGATTTCTGCCGAGACCCAGACCAGGCATATAATTCATTTTTCGAAACATGTTTAAAGGAACCAGGTTTCCTAAAGGCGTGGCTTTCTTTCAAACGATTTCAGTTTCTCGCTCATATTCAATGGCGTTGACTCTGGCTTGGGGGATAACCTTGAAGGCACTGAGGAAGATACCCGTGTCATCATGTTCTATTTCGAGGATCGGGATGTCCCTGTTTTCTTTGTTTTCCACGATCTTATCGGCAAGAATGATTACTATGTGGTCATCGTGGATAAACTTGACACGCTGATGCAGTGAGGAGGCTACCCCTTTTACCCTATGGATCCAAGGACGTCCCAGCAATAGACTGAAAGTAGCTGGTATGTCCAGGACTTGGAACTCGATTGGCATAGTGAGTGGCCCAATAGTCATCATCAAAGTTACCACCCATAGGACACATCGACTAGTGTTGTCGCATGCCCTTATTGTCTGCGATGAAGGAGTCAGCTCTGATATTTTTGTCCCCAATTTGGCTAGCGTGGTTGTGGGACATACATTCAAATATGAGCCATTATCTATCAGGACTCGGGAACCCTTTTTTCCATGACCCCCACGGTGATGTAGAGAGCATCAATGTGGTTGGTTCCTTCTCTTGGCAGATTTAGATTAGTAAACATTATCACATTTCCAAAGTGTATGTTTCCGATCATTTGGGTGAGCTCGTTTAGAGAGGTTTCAATAGGGATGACTGCTTGATTTAGGGATTTGACTAGTGTATCACGGTGGGTTTTGGAAGCACAAAGCAAGCCCCATATAGATATGTTTGGCTTGGGTTTTCTTCATTTGAGCTAGCAGAGTGTCTTCCATATTTCCAGCCCCAATATCTGTTTCTTTATCTTTGCCAGAGTGGTCACCCCTTTCTTGGTTTGGTTAGTAGGCTCGACTAGATCTGGTAAGGTGACTGACATCCCCATCGACCCAAGTGGCTTTTTCAGTGCTACAAGTATTTTGGCTACCCAGGATAGTGTCCCAAGAAAGCATGTTGCAGCTAGGCTCTTTTATTTCACACAGGAGTATAGTACAATATTTTATTCTAGTTGGAATACATATCCTTGATTTTTATCATATTTTCTTCACTTGATCAGCTACTAGGCTTTGCTTTCCTGTATCTGCCACCGTGATGTTTTTGTCATCAATGAGATCCTAAATTGCATTCTTGAGGGAATAACACCTCTCGGTGAGATGACCACTGCAATGATGGTAGTCACAAAATTAAGCATGGTTCCATGAACTAGGCAGTGGGTTTGGCGGTGTATAATGTGCAATAGGCTTAAGCTTTCCATGAGCCCATAATGTTTGAAAGATCATGGTTCTTGAAGTAGGCAGGTGATCGATGTATTTTATACGTCGATTTCATATGCTTCTATGACTTAAATTATGCTATTTCACGAGGCTTTTGGCTACTGATATGTGTTTTCAGTGAGTTTTGTGAGTTACAAGGTTTTTAGTGAAAATATGCAAAACACAAGGCATTTATATGCAAATTCCAAGAAGGGTCCAAGATGAAATTTGAAGAAGAAAAGAAGAAATTCCAAGCTGGAGACCTTGCGGTCGCAAGGTGTTTCACACCTTGCCCCCGCAAGGTGGTCAGAACGCGAGAAATTCGTATTTTCACTGGAGATTCGATTGCAATACAACTCTATGGTATAAATAGGAGCCGGTAGCCAAAGCCTAAGACGTCTAGAAACGGCTGGAAACAGTTTTGTATAGCTTTAGAGTAGATTTTAGGTTGTATAACATATTTAGATTGTGTAATTACAAGTATTGAAGATCAAATCATGTCTCCATTCATCTCCATGTGCTGTTCATTGTCTATGATGAACTAAATCATCACTAATCTAGGAGGTGGGAGGTAACTTGTATCGAATTTATGTTTTAATTCATATTTATGTTCATTCAATTCTTGTTGATTGTGGTGTTTATCAATCCCTCTATTATTTCGCTTTGAACAAATGAATGTAATCGCAAATAATAAAGGCCTAGAGGTGCGGATAATTGCATGACCAATGTGCATATGTCGTACACTGGCTCACCATCACAATAAATTGGACCTATCGATGCACAAGAGTGATAAGTTAGGGCCAAGTTCATACATGACCTAGGTGACAGATAGATCATATGTTCTTGTGCTTAGGATATAGAATGGATGAATGTTGCGGGGATGGAGGCTGAACCAATAGTTCAACAGACTATATCTATCTTTTGTGAACGAACCCAAGAAATTGAATGATAATTATTGTGAATTAAACATAGAGGAGATACAAGTGAAACCCGAATCCTAGATTGACATCTACCATAAGATCTTCATAACCTGTAATTACTACTAATTAGTTAAACACTTAAATAATAATAATAATAATTTAGAGTAGAATAATTATAAAAACCCCCTTAGATTAATAATTTGCTATCAATAAATTGTGTTATCTGTGATCTCTTGTCTCTGTGGGTTCGACCCTTGCTTCCAATACTATTCTATAATAGTCTTGTTCACTTGCAAGGAAAATAATTAAAATAAGACATCGATCAGCAGGTCATCATAATGCCTTTGAATTTCCCTCCTTCTTTTGGGTTGAGGTAAGGCTTTTGGTGGGGATTTGTTTGAATGACTAGGTCGGGTGTCTTTTTTTTGGTTTGGGAAATATTGTGTCAGGAATTGATTGTATGCATTTCTATCTGACGAAGGGTTTTCTTTTTCATGAGCACAAATCATTCTAGTCAGGGTGCCATGGGCCATTTGCTGGGACTAGGTATTTGAAGGGTCAAGGGGGAGGTAGCTTTTCTGGTTATGGAAGCAGGCATTTAGGTGAATAAGCTCAGGATTGGTGTCTGGAATAGCTGGGGGTTAGGGTTATAAATATTCGAAATAATACCATTTTGGGAAATAGTCTTTGTATTTAGCTGAAGGGTGGTGTTTGGTTGGGTTTTGGGAGTTTGAATAAGGATATCTTATGTCAAGTCGAATAGGTTTGTTTCAAGAAAGAGGGAACTATTTGGAGGAGGTATCAGGCTTTTGACTTCATGAGACATAATAGCGAAAGTCTCTGCGAATTTTCCCAGTATCCTGCCAACTATTTGGTTGGTCCTTCTTTCTACATGGGCATCCAATTCCCTTTTCAGTCAGTCCTGGAATTCGAGGTGTGGGGTATACTCAGGAGCTTTTATTTCTAGCCCATAATATCCTACCCATTGCTGGTTTCTGTCACAGTCTATTTGTTTTTGGCGGTCATTCTGCTCAAATCTGCAACCTCTGAACTGATTCTGACCTTTTCTGTTTTGACCCTTGTATTTTCTGATCTGACCCATATGCCTATATCTCGTATCAACCGATCGGCACTATCTCTGCCTTTCCAAACTCGGGCCAGGTTTCTGAGGAAAAGGGGTTGAAGGTATCAGAAGGGGTTGGCTGAAGGCTTTCTGGGTTCTGAGTACAGTGTGCCTTTATTAGTAATTTCTTATTATTATTATTTATTTCCCCTACCATTGATCGAACAAGCACCCGCTTTGTTTTGACAGTCTCAGGACTATTCCTGGAATAGTGGATTCTTTCTCCAGAGTATAGGAACTTCGTATTCCACCTGCCTTTCGACTCCCCAAGATCGGATTGATCTCAGGCGAAGGGCCTATACTCTTTTCGGGATCCACCATTCAAAATGGTCTAGGTCAAATATCATACAAATTATTGGTCAGCCCCTCTGCATATCTTTATTCATATTTTTTTTTACTTTTTTTTTTGCTACAGGGACTGGTCAATAATTCAGAGATATAAAAACCGATCGGTCGATGAAGTGTCCTGAGAAACTTTATGCAATTTAACGTTGGCTGATGCAGGGGTAGGCTGGCCATGGTGTAGGGTAGTAGTTTAGAATATTTTTGCATGCGTGCACGTGTGTGCGGTATCTAAAAAGCAGTAAAGTCTCCTTTTTTCAGATATAAAGCAGTAAATAAAGCAGATATGGTCTGTCTTTCTATTCTTTGTGGATTTTCTCGGCTGATTAGCTTGAGTCCTTGAAAGGACGGCGCGAGCAAATAACGACCATTCAGATCAAGAAATAGAAAGAAAAGTGGGGAATCAATTTATTCCTATT
This sequence comes from Codonopsis lanceolata, assembly GCA_013146195.2. Taxonomy (NCBI): domain Eukaryota; kingdom Viridiplantae; phylum Streptophyta; class Magnoliopsida; order Asterales; family Campanulaceae; genus Codonopsis; species Codonopsis lanceolata. The sequence continues at coordinate 66,963,234 of CM028379.1, read as the reverse complement.
AATTACAAATTGGTCCTAATTCCCAAAATAAAATTACAGAATGAAATAATATTTACACATTCCTCCCTTCTTCTTCTTTTTTGCAAAATAAATAAAGCAAGCAGAATAATAAAAGTATAGAGCAGAATAAAGTAATAATAAAATAAAGCCCCAGCCTCTCTTTTTTGTTATCCTGCCCGGACTTCTATTTTCTTTCTTTTGTATTCGTAACGGGACTCGAAACGAAGCTGCTGCAAGTTTCACGGTTATTCGCACAAATATATATATAGATATATAAGAACACAATATTTAGGTTGTTGAATAAATATAATCAACATATTTTAGCCAAAAAGAAAAGAAAACTTGCTTTCAATCTTTTTTTTTTAAAAAAAAAAATGAGTCTAGCCCTCCGTTTTTAAAATAAAAATGACGTCCCCAGCAGAGTCGCCACTGTGAGTGCCCTTGATTTTTCTGTATCACATCCTCCCTTTTTTAGGGGAAAACGAAATTCAGAAAAGACAACGCTATTTTCATTCCATCTTCCCTTGTTTAGGGGAAAACGAAATTAAAAGTGCAAAAAGAAGGTTGTAAAGAGCGCGTGGAATACGCCCAGTCTCATTGTGGACCATTGTGAGTGCATCGGGTTTTCTGTATCTCATCCTCTCTTTTTTAGGGGAAAACAAGATTCAAAAAACGCAACGCTCTTTTCATTTCATCTTCCCTTGTTTAGGGAAAACGAAATTAAAAATGCAAAAAGAACGTTACAAAGAGTGCGTGGAATACGCCCGGCCTCACTGTGGACTCAAAAAGATTGTAACAAAGTCGCCATCTTTATTTTAAGGAGAGATAAAGAAAAACCAAAAGTAACCAGATTTTATAAAAGGGGTTCGAAGGCTAAGTTACGAGGTGGGAAAGTGTTACGCACAAATATATCTATAAATATTTAGCCATAATAATGGCTCTTTTTAGTGCTATTCCATATAGAAATCCACGCAGCATAACTGTTTATATTTATTACATTGGGCCAGCTTAAATAACACTTTTAAATAAATAGCCTACCTTTTGAAGTGTGAGAGCTTTTATCTCGTATCAACTAACTTCTAGTAGATTTTAGGTGCGCTCACTCTGTCCTTCCGGGAGAGAGAGAGCCTTTTTGCTGTTGCAAAGATTCGAACAGTAACTGTTTCCGAAAGTTGCTTTCTGGCACCAGGAACCGGGCGGAGCAACTGCTTGCTTTTGTGCTATTATTTGCTTGCGGACGGCGGAAATCGGGCAGAGCAACTGCTTGTTTTTTGTGCATTTGGCGTTTGGATTCGGGCAGGGTAACTGCTCTTTTTCGGATTTTTGGACCGGAGGAATAGGGTGGAATCCTAGTAGGGCAACTAAGTTTCACTTTGACCGGTTGGTTTTGTATTTAGGGGAGATTTGACGGAGCTTCGAGGCTTAGAGGAGGGGAACTCTCAGGACGCTCTCTCAGAACTCACTGCGGAGAAATTTTCAACTGCATGAAAACTGGGTGCGATGACTGTGTGCGGAGTGTTTGGAGTGAATTTTCACTGAAGTCAGGGCTTTCTATTTATAGGCTGGAGAAGGAATTCCTTCGTCCTTAAGATTTCTCATTCCGTTCTTCACCGGTTTGTACCGTGTGCTTGAGAGAATGTACCAAAAGCAAAGAGCTACAGTGCATAGTGCACTGTTGGGTGCCACCCATGAAGGCTCTGGGCGCCGCACCAAGCGAGAATAGGGGTGGCGCCAGGGTCCTTTTCCTGCCTCCTTTTTGACACTTTGGCCCCTTGCATTTCACTATTTGCGCATCCTGCTTTTTCTTTTGTATTTGAGACCCTGTAATTTGACATTCGTTAGTTTTTAACAGGTCTTGATATCTCATGTCATGTTATATACCAGAGGTACGAAATTGAGGTTCTACAGTAGGATCTTGACAATTATTCCAAGATTCAATTATTGTATTTATTTATTTATCAGATTTTTATCTTGTATATATATATATATATATATATATATATATATATATATATATATATATATATATATATATATATTAATGTTATGGATTATGTTTGTATTATTATGAACTAAATGCATTAGGGTTAAGGGTTAGTCAATTCATGGATATTTGATATTTATTTGATTAGGGTTTAAATTTGATTTATAATTGTGTGAGTGTATCTTCTTATTTTTAATTCTTTAAAATAAAATATTGTCCACCTTTTAATTGATTTTAATCACGTGAACGTGACGGAGATGAGATTTCATGTGCTGATCTATAGGAATTTACATAGTGGATCTTGTGGGTCCCAATGAGCACAATAATAAGCTAGAAGGGGGGTTGAATAGCTTATTAACACTTTAAAACTTTTAAAGTAAGTTCCTTGAAAGTTACTTTCAATCTATGAAAAGAATCAAGTAGCGGAAGACCTTCAAGAGAATTGTTCCCGCCGATAAGGACTACCTAGACCTTTTCATGCATTACTTAAGTTCTCTGAAATGGATAAAATAATCAATGAAACTAAGCAGCTCAATAATTAAACGATAGTAGGAAATAACACAAGTATTTTGGGATGGTTCACACTATAATGAGTGCTACGCCCACCACCAAGGCGATCAACATTGGATTTAAATTGTGCACTATGTTTTCCACTTAGATCAATTACAAAGAATATCCCTAATGGATCGTGTACAAAATATTGACTTGTGTTTGTCTAGGGAATTAAATATCTGTAAATACAAGATATTTAATTCTGTAATAGTTAATGGAAGTAAACAACAAGAAGAATAAAACAATAAATGTTGAAGAGCAGCTTCTTGTTGTTGACGAGGACTTCTAGATCTGTTGAGGATCTATTGAATGCACTGAGCTGAAAGATTTGGAGTTGTGTAGATTCAGAACAATTCTTTAAGTGTTCGATTGATTCTGTACAGTTGTTTTTCTTCCAGTCTTTAATGGCAGTATTTAAAGCAGATGCACTTCAAAAGATCCGTTGGAGAAGACGAAGACTTCAACAGCTCTATTCATAAATGTATTAAATGCATGGGGTCGATCAAGGATTTCGCCTTCACAGATAACTAGAGCGATAATCATTTCGAGATCTTCAAAAAAGGTGGGCGATTTGGTGTCGATTCGAGAGATGAAGCGAAAGTAGGGGACACGCTGCCTTTCTTTGCTTTACATCGCTCGTGACGAAAAGTATTCTGCTGAAAGTTGCTTTCGGCGGCTTGACATGTCAGGAAAAGACTTGGATTAATTCAAATAATATATGGGAATAAGTTTGAATTAATCCAGCTAGCTTTGAGCTGGAGAGGACACGTAGAAGCAGATCAGCTGGACACGAGGTCTACCGATCTTAAGCTTTGAGCAGGTCTTCCGGTGAAGCTGAGAAGTGGTCTTCCGATGAACCTGAAAAAGTCCTACAAAAACTATACAAGGCAAAGTTCTATACACAGTTGCCACGCTAATCGATACGCAGCCCGATTAGCCACTGAAGTATAAAACTAATGTAATGTACTGATCAGATATAAATTTAACATAAGAATCAACAGATCTAAATTCATGCTAGAAACTGATGAGTTGATATATACAATTAGCTATTGACCACCATATCACAAAGGCATGGGATGAGTCATAATGACCCAATAACTTACTAAATGCAGTAATATGACATGGTAAAATGTCATATTATATATACAACATGATATCAATATAAGTATACCAAATAACATAAACATGTCCTGTCACGCCCCAAAACCACCTCGAGGCGTGAACCAACTATTACAGAACAAAACCACCAACTGAACTGAAAACCAACTCTTATTAAAGCACGTAACTCGTAGCGGAAAAATAAATAAACAATAATTTCTCAAAAATACTAATATTTGATACAAACATATTTTTATTACAATTTCTGATAAAGTCAAATAGAATACATAAATAATTTATATGAAAATCGAGCGCTCTGATAAACCTCGAGCACACAGCTGCTATCCAAAACTCGATCCAGTCTCAACTGCACAACCAGAAACTGTAGGGGGTGAGCTTGTGAGCCAGAAAGAAAGGGGATAAATAGCACCACAGAATAGAACAAGACAATTATATGATTCAAATACCAAAGTCCATGAATATAAAAATATGGCAAAAGATTATTAACACAAATAACGATACCGAGTGTTATTTAAATAACAACTAATCACAAGTGATAATTCATTATACTAATCAGCTTAGGCTAGAGTGAGATTATTCATAACGAGTACAACATGTTGGAAAATTTGTGTTAAAAGAATGAAATAGTGCATTTTTGTGGCACGGGTTTCTTCACGTATCATTTGTGTAATGACAAGGGTAATTGTAGAATCGTGTTCTACTCCATGAGAATATCGAAATCATATATTTATTTGTCCAATTTGGTGTTTGGATGAATACGTTATGATTGATTAAAGTGTGGTTGTTGGAAGTGGGTTTATCCCACATTGGAAGATTAACAAAAACTTGAGTGGTTTATATACAAGTACCTTATGTGATAAGAATAAGCTTGTATAGAATAGAGGCTCTCTCTCGGGCACACCTGCGCTGGGGGTGCAAATCAAGGTCCAGTTTAGCTTTCGGGATACTGTACTCATGTGCGAGCGCATCCAGCGGACACGAATGTCAGACCAACTCACGTTTTGTTAATTATTCTTTTGGTTTTTTGTAACTTCAACATTTATAACAGACTTTATGGGCTGTTATTACCAACTTTAATGAGAGATTTTATTTACCTATTGATGATGGATTTATTTCATCATCAATGTGGTCCTTAATTAGTCTCGATTTTCTTCTATATAAGGAGATTACATCCACAATTGAAAGACACAATCAAGAACAATCTCTATTTCTCTACTGCATTCTGCAAATCATTGAGCGTATTCCTTTGGCCTTCTATTTTCTTATTGGTGATAGAATCAGACACAATTCAGTTCGCCGGAATCCTTAGTACTGAAGGTTTCTCTGGTGTCTCCGTTGTATCCTAGGAGATAGACGTCAATTAGAGCTTCCAAACACAAACGGGAAGAGACGAATCTATTTTATGGAAACTGTGTGCTACACAGGTCTCGGACTTGAAGGTTGGTCACAACTCTATAACATCAGACATTGTGTGAAGCACCAGCAGAATTGAAATCCACGAGCAGACTTGAAGTCACTAGTAGACCTGAAGTTCACCTGTAGACTTGAAGTCTATCACAGACTTGAAGTCTACTGCAGACTTAGAAGACAAAGCATTAACTTTTCAATTTGTTTCAATTCTGTAACTTGATTTAATTACTGTTTTTCCCTATATTATTTTCTAACACAACACACACGGTCACTCAATCACATGAGTCCCAATAACAGTATTCATATTGTTCATGGCCGTTTCATTGATTAATATCACTAAACCATTCTAAATAATCAATCTCTGACCAAATGGTTTAAAATACTCCACAGTTTTCAAGAAAATACATTAATTATTAACATGAAATTATTGCAAAGTCAAACCAATATCAAATGTTTATCGATAATAATAAACACGCTTTAATAACAAAAGTACAAATCAAACAGAAATATTATAAAGACAATTACGTTATTAAATTGATACAGAATCAGTACTGTATAATCATAAGGGGTATACTTAATGCAGCACCTATAAAATGCTTAATACATCATTTTTGAAAAGTATTTGACCAAAATACCCTTTACCTAATTTAATTTTTTTGTTTTTTTGTTAAATTTAATTTAAAAAATTTTACAATTAAAAAACTACAATAATTTAAACACAATTTATTAATTAAATTGATTAATGAATAATATTTGAATTGGATTTAAATTAAAACAAAAAAAAATAAATAAAAATGGGCTGTTAGGACTGCCACCAAACCCATTTGGACTGTCATCAATCCAGTCCCAAAGCAGCCCACCCCCATTTGGACTGCCACCAACCCAGTCTCAAAGCAGTCCACCCCATTTGGACTGCCATCAACCCAGTCCTGAAGCAACCCACTCCGTTTGGACTGCCACCAACCCAGTCCCAAAGCAGTCCACCCCATTTGGACTGATTCCCAACCAGTCCCTAACAGCCCATTTTTTTTTATATAATTTAAACTCAATTCAAATATTATTCATTAATCAATTTAATTAATAAATTGTGTTTAAATTATTGTATTTTTTTAAATATAAAATTAGGTAATTTAAATTTAACAAAAAAACAAAAAAATTAAATTAGGTAAAAGGTATTTTGGTCAAATAATTTTCAAAAATGTTGTATTAAATATTTTATAGGTGTTGTATTAAGTATCACCGTAATCATAATTAAACTTGACTTAAAATGAAGAAAACGAAGACGTACGGATCGTTACTCTCTCTGCTGCCTTCTATATATATATATAATGTGGAGATGATGGTTATCGATAAGAACTCACACGGCAAGCAGGAGGTGGCCGAGATATCGATAATATCCAAATCAACAGTTAACTCTTACACGGCTGCCGAAAGGATGACTCTGAGTCTCTGACTCCTTCCATTTTGTTATTGTTTTGTACGGCTTAAGATAAGTTTGATGGATTAATCATTACAAGGGACCCACCTCAAAATTAACCAAGAAACTAACAATTCTTACCGTTGGGAAGACACCAATTAATGAACACTAAGATAACTTTATTATTAAAATATTAGATGTTTAAGATGTGTCTATAGATATTATATTAAAATTAATTCAATAATTTATAATTTAGTCACATAGATGATGATATATTTCTCCATCCGCTGTTGTCACGTTGCTTTTGCAATACAGGGGTAAAATCAAATTGTGTCATCGATACCTATCTCGTGGTATTGACGTCCCCGAGTCTCACTCGAGTTTCATAGCTTACCAAAGTCATGTGTATTACTACAATATTGGAACTGCATCCCCACTAAGATCAACAGTGGAGGGGTGTATGTAAAACCAGGCACGGCAACACATAGCAATCACGAATCTAACTGCTCGTAAAGGTGATGCGTCATCCCACCATCAATTCAACCAAGTCATGCCATCTGGATTTACAATGCAATGTACAAGTAGATATTTACTCGTAACATACGAAAACTGATAAGGCGTCATTGTAGGGAACGTTATCCAAACAAGGAGATCAATGATTTTACCTTAACACATTACCAAACACATATTGTAAGGTAATCACTTAACATCTCAAAACTAAATAAGGTCTGTTTGATATAGTTTATTGATATGTGCTGATAACTTATTACTTATGACTGATGACTTATTACTTATGACTTATGACTGATTACTAATAACTGGTGATGTTTGATTTAGCTTTTTAAAAGTGTTGATTAGCTTTCATAAGTTAATGTGTGTGTTTGATTAATAAGTTGAAATAATGCTGAAATCAAATATAAAGAGGTAAAATAGCATCATCACAAAATGTGATTATTATTATTATTATTATTATTATTATTATTATTATTATTATTATTATTATTATTATTATTATTATTATTATTATTATTATTATTATTATTACTTTTAATAGTATTATTATCATTATTATTTATTTTATTTATTATTATTATCACTTTTTATTATTTTATTAATATTAATAAATTTTTTATCACTATTATTAATTATTACTATTATTATTGCCTTTATTAGTATTTCCTTTATTATTGTTTTTTATTAAAATTAATATTACTTTTTATTACTATTTTTACTTATTATTATCATTGATTTTATTATTCTTAATATTATATTTTATTATTATAATATTGATAGTAATATTGATTTTTAGTATTATTATTATTATTGTCATTAATAATAATTATTATAATTATATTTATCATTATTAATATCCAAATCAACAATTAACTCTTACACGGCTTTTTATCTCTAATTGCTATTATTGCCTTGATTAGTATTATTGTTTTTTATTAAAATAATATTACTTTTTATTACTATTTTTACTTATTCTTAATTGATAAGTATTGTTATGGATTATTATTAATACATTACAAGACTGCTTCCATTTTGTTATTGTTTTGTACGGCTTAAGATAAGTTTGATGGATTAATCATTACAAGGGACCCACCTCAAAATTAACCAAAAAAAGTAACAATTCTTACCGTAGGGAAGACACCAATTAAAGAACGCTAGGTTAACTTTATTATTAAAATATTAGATGTTTTAAGATGCGTATATAGATATTATATTAAAATTGAGTCAATAATTTATAATTTAGTCACATAGATGAGGATATATTTCTTCATCCGCTACTGTCGTGTTATTTTTGTAATACACGTGTAAAACTAAATTGTGTCCTCGATATCCATCTTGTGGTATTGACGTTCCCGAGTCTCACTCGAGTTTCATAACTTACCAAAGTCATACATATTGTTACAACAGTGGAGCTACATCTCCATTATGATCAACAGTAGAGGGGTGTATGCGAAACCCAGTACGGCAACACATAGCGATCACGAATCTAACAACTCGTAAAGGTGATGCGTCATCCCACTATCAACTCAACCAAGTCATGCCAGCTAGACTTCCAATGCAATGTACAAATAGATATTTACTCGTAACATACCAAAACTGATAAGGCGTCATTGTAGGGAACGTTATCCAAACAAGGAGATCAATGATTTTACCTTAATACATTACCAAACACATATTGTAAGGTAATCACTTAATATCTCAAAACTAAATAAGGTCTGTTTGATTTAGCTTATTGATATGTGACTTATGACTTATGATAACTTATTACTTATTTATTTATGATTATTATTGTTGATTATTAAAGTGATTATTATTATTAGCTTTTTGAATAGTATTATTATTCATTATTATTTATTTTATTATTATTATTATCACTTTTTATTATTTTATTAATATTAATAAAATTTTTATCACTATTATTAATTATTACTATTATTATTATTATTGCCTTTATTAGTATTTCCTTTATTATTTTTTTATTAACATTAATATTACTTTTTATTACTATTTTTACTTATTATTATCATTGATTTTATTATTCTTAATATTATATTTTATTATTATAACATCGATAGTAATATTACTTTTATTATTATTATTATTACGATTATTTTTACTATATTATTATTAATATTGATTTTTTGTATTATAATTATTATTATAATTATTATTCATTATTATTATTATTACTTTTTGTTTTTATTACTATTATTAAGAAGGGTAATATTAGAACATATAAAATTCAATTAAAAAAAGGACTCATATGTTTTTGAAAAGTAGAATTAAGCACTAGACTTGGTGCTTACAACTTATAGTCTTACATGTGCTTTAAGTGGCTAGTACATGACTTATGACTTATCTTACCATAAGTGAAATCAAACGCTTCAAAAACAACTTATGATAGGTTATAAATTATAAGCACTTCCAGATAAGTTAAATCAAATAGGCCCATATTTAGTCTTGAATCACATAGACATACAAGCACATATAATTTGCAAGTATTCTCAAATACAACTCGACCACATATTTAGTCCAAGTATCCAAATATTGGGGTACACAATGATCTTCGAATCACAAACACATCTAGACGAGTAATTAATCTAAGCCCTTTCACATATTGAGATTACACATTTAGTTTATCAACAACCATACATCGAGGTCCACAAGGATCCCCAACTCACAGACAAGTTAAGACTACTAAGTTAGTCCATATACGCTCATATAATGAGACTATAAACTAGCCTCCAACTACAATCATATCGGACTTTCTATTAGTCCATAATCGTTGTGTACTAATATCATTACACTCGAAGTCACTCTCATAGCGTAATCAAGACTATCCCACAGTCACACTCACGCAAGTGCCCACAAGTGCACTCAACCCTAAATCGTATGGAATGGTAATTCATTCATCGTCTTAATCTCGTATCATCACTTTGAGACCATATAATAGTCTCTAATATTCTGTGCCCTAACCTGCACGCACATAGTCAACTCTCGTGAGTTACTAAACCGAATCAACAATTCCCCGAACTTCATGTATATCTCGGTTAAACGACATACCAGATTAGCTAAGCTTCACATTACAATCATAATCAAGGTCTCTAAGGTTTCGATGCCACATTTGGACACATAATGAAATCAATCGGGTTTTCACAAACAAGACCAAATACGTTCCAAACGTCGTAGGATTCAAGTGCTACCTTCATTAGTATATTATCCATCCTAACTCGACTTCGTTAAGTGTTAACGCTATGTTTCATATTTTAGGTCATTATTGACATAAATCACAAACTTCCTTAAATCACAATTAAAAGATGTTCGTATACCAATTATCTCAATCCCAACCAATTCAAGCATATCATCGTTACTATTGTAACTATAACCCGAGACTATCAAATTAGTCTTTAATCGTCGAGTGTCTACGAGTACACTCACAATCATCACCATGGGACAGTTGTCTATTCATGTTCCCCAATTCACCAATATCACACAAGAATCAAGTCTAAATCCTCTAACAAATCGGTGCACTATCAGGCACAAAAGATGACTCCAAGGAGTCGGCATTCTTATCCTTATACACCCAAACTCCGTAGAGTTCAATACATAGTAACTAGACCTCACTAACGTATCCTCGGGACTTCAATTGAAGTTCTAAAACGTCAAGTGTTATATAAACACATAATTATCTCAAATGTCAAATACTTGGATCTCACAATTGAGACCCAACAAACTCCAAAGGTTCATTTCCACTCATTCAATCCTTAATTGACTCAATTGAGTCAAAATACTAAGTTCACAAACTAAGCCACAGGTCTAATTTCGGGATTTATCGATTATTCGGGTTCCTAAACCCATTAACAAGTGTTTTCATGTCTAAACACCCCAATAAACACAATCAACCCATTTACATTCAAGCCCACATTTTCACAAAGAATAAACCCACATAAACTCATCATTTATTGATGGTATATATGATAAAAGCATGTAAATCAAGTCCCTAGCATCCTAGCATGAAAACAAGCTAACAAAAAGAGGGATATAAACTTACCTAGGCTCGAAAATCAAACCAAGAAAAATAAAATCACATATGGTAGAAGTGTTTGACTAGTCGAGAGCTTCGCAATGGTGGTCTCGGATTAAAAATCGAATGGTCAGACCTTCGAGCATCAACAAAACATACACTACACCATAAACACATATTTGAGAATCGTATCTCCCTTCTCTCTCTCTAACTCACGGCTGAAGAAAGGAAAATGAAGGGAGGAGGTAGCCTTTGGGAGGTTTAGAAATCAGCTTGTGGACTCAAATGAATCACAAAAGTGAGTGGAACACTTGTTACACTCCTATGGTCCCAATTCTAATCACACTTAGGGTTAATAAATCATGTTTTAGGACTAAATAAACTCACCCCACTCTAAACCAATTTAATTAGGCTTGAATTAGAATTAACTAGAAGATTATGATAGGTTTATGCTAACTAGAATGGATTAAAAAGTCAAACACAAAGATGGGTGAAATATTATGGGCTACAATTTTTGGGTCAACTTCAAAGACTTGCCCAAAATGATGTATAAGTCTAATTATAACAAATAAGATATGGTTGGAAATCCCTCAAAGTTTAGTTTTTAACACAACATACGGGTTTAAATTATGTGTTTTTACAAAAAGTTAATGTCGTTATACCGAAGACTAATTATGGCCGACAAGTGACGCAAGTAGAAGGCAATCGCTTTCTTGGACAGAAGATAAGGCTTAAAAACTCAACCCTTAAAGCCCCAAAACCAACCTCAAATACCATTGGATGTTTCCTCAATTAAAACCGTAACGACCCGAGCCCAAGAGTCCGATCCGCTACATGTAGCCCACACACTGGCCTACTGAGCACGCAACACCTTGGGTCATCAGGCCCACCACAAGCCGACCAAAAAGTCCATGGATAATGTTGGTGCCCAGTAGTAGCGCATGACTACCTTATAAATCACACACAAGTCCCACATCTACTCGATGTAGGATTGGGGTATTACAATCTCCTCCACTTAAATCCTTGACGTCTTCGTCAAGGCCGAATCGTACCCCGGGCGATGGAGGATTCAAGAGATGGCTCGTACATGGATCAAGAGGTGGCTCCCACCTTCTGCGGTGTAGCACTTTGGCCTACACAACACTTTTGTTCTCACATTTTTGCCCGGGTCCCGCTCTGATACCATTTGTAACGACCCGAGCCCAGGAGCCCGATCCGCTACGTGTAGCCCACATACTGGCCTATTGAGCACGCAGCACCTTGGGTCATCAGGCCCACCGCAAGTCGACCCAAAAGTCCATGGAAGATGTTGGTGCCCAACAGTAGCGCATGACTACTTTATAAATCACACACAAGTCCCGATGTGGGATTGGGGAATTACAAAAACACCTCGAAAATGCGCCCGACTGATACCCGAAACAACATAAACAAAGGCGAACATCGATGACACACACAAACCAACAATCAAAGCAAGATCAATAAACAAGCTATTGAAATAACAATCTTAAGGCATGTAAATCTTGTTTTATAAATATGAAATGTAATCCTATCAAAGTCTCGATCACAATCAAACAATCAAGTCGAACTTCCAATATCATCGAGTCATGTGTTGTAACTTTACAAGGCTTTCGAACATGAATCATACAACACTAGGGTATTGGCTAGCATTTAACCTACCCACACACACATGAAGACTCACAAAACATGCCTATCATGCTAACAATGCAACAATGCAAGAATTAAGGGCATAACTAACAAGTCAATGATACAAGGATTCAGGGTGTTACATAGTGCAAGTCCGATTTTGGTAAGAAGCGTTGTATCTTGAGAGACACTCGTCTGACAATCTGCAATTTTACGGAGGCGAAATCTGTCTTAAAGAGATTTGATACGACATATCTCGCTTCTTCTTCCTTTCTATACTTATATTTTATTTATTTTCGTGTGATTTTTTTTGTAAAATTTACAACACATTGTTTAAGTCACACCAAAGTCACCATTTAGTACTTGCCATTTTATTAATGAAACAGTCTAGTGTTCAAGCCTCACCAGAGTTACTTTGAAACACAATTCACTACTTTCAACAAAAAGGTGTTGAAAGTAGGCACAATTTGTTCAACTCAAAGGAGTATCAAACAAAATACTAGTACAACAAATACTCATAAACACCACAAATATTTAGTGCAACAATGATACCACGTCAGCCTTATTGCGAATAGTTACCAATATCATGTTAGTTAATTTTCTCTTCCAAATAGCAAAGTTATTAATGTTGTGCACTTTGATGGACTTATGATACCAAGTTACTTTGGAAAAAAACTTTTAAAAAAACCATTTTATGAGTATCTATAATACAATATAGCTTATGATCGTACATGTATAATTGATTAAAGTTATTTAGGAGCTGAGATTAATTCATTTACTGAGATCCTATGGTTATTATCACTCTCCGAGTTCATATGTGTGAAAGGAAATTAAACAACTATCCCCTCTCTCTCTCCAACTCCCCCCACTATTCACGGTTGGTGGCCGTTAATCCTTCATCCACCAAACTCACATCCCTTTTCTTTTCGATATTTTAATTAATAAATCAATTTTATGCAAAAAAATTCGTAAGTTTAGTAATTTGAATTTTTTTTCTTTTTAATTGTTATCGTAATTAACTTAATCAATTTATTTTTTGAAACTGAATCCCAATTTAGTTTATGTCTAAGTTTTGAATATTTCTATTTTAATTTTTTTTCTTTTTAATTGTTATCGTAATTAACTTAATCAATTTAATTTTTTTCCGACCCGCAATTTCGTATACAAATAAATTTTAAAAAAATCGTAAGTTTTGGAATTTGAAATATTTGTTTTTTTTTCTTTTTAACTGCTTCATTTATTGATAAATTCACAAACTGACGTCATGTCATCGACACGAACAAGAGTACTAGTTTTATGTAAGACTGGTCTCATTGACATAACCCACCATGAATTGGCGGCATGAACATGGAGCTCTGTCACACAACTTAAAATCCGTAAGACCGTCTTACTTTAGACTTACTCTATTACTTTTACCAATTTCCCTCAAATAAATTACCAAACAAAATAGAGCATATTGAAACCCTATTTTCACCAAATAAAAGTTTAGACAAATGATATTACGAGGTAGAACTTGTGATATTAATACGAGCTTTAGTGTTACAGTCGTTAGATGATTAAATTGGTGGTGATTTTGAATGTCTACATCATTATTTAGAAAATATCATATTTGATCTAACGGTGTAAAATTTTTAATAAATTTGATCTAACAACACTAACACTCAAGCTTGTAGTAATATCACAAGCTCTAGCTCGTAATATCGTAGCTCAAAAGTTTATTTGGTCTTCTTTTCCTATTTTTGGGATTATCTTAAAAGTCATCCGTCATTAACGGATGACGTTGATTAAGCATCTTAAGTTTTTAACCATATCCTCACTTGCAAGACATTATTTAATGATTAGACGACTAACACTACTTAATTGTTTCAACCATCCAGATTCAGATCCAAATTTATTATCTTGTCATGTGCACTTACTGCTAATAAAAGCCACCAATCCTTTTTTTTTTTTGTCGGAAAATGAGTTTCTTATTCCACCCGTCCCAATTTATGGTCCTACTTTCTTTTTTCGTCTGTCTCAAAGTAATTATCTCATTTGAAACTTTTTTTTAGACAACACATTTATCATTTTATCTTTACTTTTCCATCTTACTAATCATGAGTCACATACACATTAGTTTTAAAATAAACTACACATTAAACTAATATTAATAATCTAATTTAATGTGTTTTCTTAAACCGTTGACCAAATCCACCAAGATAATAATTTAAGGATGGAGGGAGTACATAATACTCCATCCATTTCTATATTATTTTTGAAATATTTTACTTAAAAATTCTACTTTCAAAAATTATATTTACATTTGTATAACATTTTAATTTTACCCATCACGTTCGATATTAACATGTTGAATATATTCAAATGTTTTTGTAATAATGACCAACTCTAATGCTAAGTATTTACTTCCTCCATTCCACTCAAAAAGTCTCTATTGAAAAGTCTAATTATTAAGAGTATATATAAATATCATTGGAGTGAGTCATAATTACAAAAATATTCAACCACAAACAATCTATTTACGGCACAAATGGAGGTTAAAGATAAAATATTATAGAAATTATAAACATAATTTTTTAAAGTAAACTTTTATAATGAAGCAATTCAAAATAATATGATGGATTATTTGCTTGGAGCGGAGGGAGTGACTCTTAATTGTTAGATTACTATTCGAGTGGAAGAGAGAGTCTAGACTTGAGTTTATAAAAGTGTTTCAACTATATATTCTCCCCGTTCTTCGCAAAAATTATACTCGATCCGTTTTTAAAATATTGTCTAATTTGATATGATACATCGTTTAAAAAATAATTGACTATATTATAAATATTGGTGAAATGTGTAGTTTCTTTTAATGCCCTTGAGTATGTGGTCATAATTAAAGTTGGTAGAACAAGTAAAGATAAAGTGGTAAAAGTGTTTTCTTAAAAATGAAAGTTTTGAAAGAGGACAATTATTTAAAAACAAACGAAAAAAGAAAGGTAGATGATAATTTGAAAATGGATGAAGTATTATGCTATTTTAATATATTTCACTTAAAAATCTACTTTAAAATTTTATGTTTACAATTTCAATTACCTTATATTTTTACCGTTCACTTGTATTATAAGTATATTAATACTTAAGTATTTTATAACTATGACTAAACTAATGATATTAATATATCTATTAGTTATTAAAATCTTCAAACGTGAACTATTTGAGTGAAACAAATAGATTGTAATGTCTTTTAGTACCCTTTAATTTGTTACTAATTGTGTCATAGCAATGAGATTCAATTTAAAGATTATTTTATGTAAAACGAATCATTTTAATCCGATTCACCATGTATCGTTGGGTTGCGTTTCAAACTTCATCTAATAAATTAAAATCTGTAAGACAATTTCATAAAAACGCACTCAACGATTAGACCCACCTCCCACCTCCCACCTCCTTTACCTTAGTTAAATCTAGAGGTGGCAAATGGGCGGGCATGGGCGGGCCTAAATGGGCGGCGGGTTCAAATGGGCGGGCAAGTAAGTGCCCATTTAATAGTATGGGCATATATGGGCGGGCACTAATGGGCATGGCCCATGGGCGCCATTTACTCATTAACATGCACTTATCAAATAAATATAAAAATTACAAAAAAATAAATTTTTTTACAAAAAATTATCAAAAGTTACAACTAACCATATATATATATAAATAATTACAATCACAATAATTGGAAAAGACAGACATATTGCTTGTGCTAACAATTATATTAATATAACTTCTTATTAATTAACTTTTCAAACGTGGACGTTTAGGTGGAACAAATGGAGTTGTTAGTATTAGAGTTCTATGTTCTCTTCTCTTTAACACATATGACACTAATAAAAGGAAAATGAAAGGGATCTAATAAAATGTGACAAATGAACTAAGAACGGAAGTAGTAGTTTGTGAAGAAAATAACTTTTCTTCGAAATTGCATTTTAATTTTTACTAATAGTTTTATGTATTAGTATGTAAAAATGTATTTTTGTTGTTGTAATCATCAATTCCATCTTCTATTTTGTGGTTAGATTTTTAATTTCGCTGAAGCCCAATAGACAAACACACGAGTGGAAACATGACAAAAAACTGAACAAGCTAACTAAGCCACATGTACAAATCTATATTAGAAGGTTCGAACAAATAAGAATGTCGCATGTTGTACACTGCTCACAAAACTGCTATGAATCTATTTGTAGTGTAACATGGACGGATATTTACAGAGTTATAAAAATTGAATAATTTGGGAGTGATGTTGTGTTTCATTTAAGGGTACAGAGTCATAGAATAACATTCCATGTTTTGCTTTGCAATTTTGGGGTGGGGGTGGCGGTTGGAAAGGCGGGTGTACTATATATATATGTGTGTGTGTGTGTGTGTGTGTGGGTGGTGGAGGGTGGTTGGAAGAGTGGGTGTACAATATAAATATATTAATTATATTAAATGTCACTATTAATCTTAAGTATTTTATAATTATGTATGTAATTGATAAAACAAAATTAGAAGAGAAAGTTAATGAGTTTTAGTATGAGTGCCCAAGTGGGCGCCCATTTAACTCATCATAATCAATGTGCCCAAGTGGGCATGCCCATTTATGCCCACTTAACATTTTGGGTGTGCCCATACCCATTATTTACTGGGCGATCTGGGCGGACAAATAAGCACGGGCAAAAATTGCCACCTCTAGTTAAATCCGACCATAGGTTCATAGCTATGAACTTCATATTCCCTCTCTCCTCTTTAAATTGAATTAGACCCACTTCATTTACCTCTCTCATTTTCAAACTCAGAACCCCCCGACACGAATGTTGAAGTCACTCTTTATCCCTCTCCACTTGCCTCGCTTCCGATTCAAGAAGTATTGTAACCATTATTCCAAACCATGTCCATAGGATAAAGTTAGGTCGGATGTTAACTAATCAAATCGAATATTAGGATATTTTTTATTTGTATTCGCGAAACTATCTAAATATTTATATTTATTTGTTATTCGAATATTAAAATTGATTCGTAGTCAATTTGAAATTGATATTTGAATTATTCAATAATATTTACTTTTTTTTTACAAAATTTGTCTTTCAAACAATGATTCGAGTATTCCATTCGATACTATTTGATTTTTTTATTTGAGTATTCGAATTTTTTAAACAGTTACAAGAGTTATTAGAGAACTCTTACAAGAATGCGGGTAACACTAAAGAATGTTCTGTGACTCAGAGCCTAGAATTTGAGAGCAATACCAAATAGACATAACATGCTCCCTACAAATTTAAAGTAGAGATGTTAAAAGGGTCAAGAACCGCAGGGTCGATTTTGTTAAACCGTAACAAAAAAGAGTTAGGGTCGAGAAAATGCAACCCTATTAAATTCAGAGCTAACAAGGTTGGCCCGTTTAAAGCACAACCCTACAGGGTCGGCCTTATAAGGTAGGGTCAGGGTCAACCCGAGTAAAATCGTGGGTCAACCATGTTAAATCATAACCGAAAAGGGTTAGGATTGAGAAAATGTAATCATGTTAAATTCAGGGCTAATAGGGTTGGGTTGGCCCTGTAGGACTAGGGTCAACCCGAGTAGCATCTCTAATTTAAAGAGGTTCGATCGAAGGAAGTTGTCCAGAAAGAAACGGTTGATTCTCCCCCTCCTTCGGATCCTCCGTCAATAATTTTTTTTTCGATTCCAAAAATATCGCTACTTTCCTAATACAAAAGACGAAAACTGACACCTTTGATAGTTCATATCTTCCAGTTCAACTATTCATAGGTTCGATCGAAGGAAGTTGTCCAAAAAGAAACAATTGATTCTCGCCCTCCTTCGGATCCTATGTCAATCTTTTTTTCTCGATTCCAAAAATCTCGCTACTTTCCTAATACGAAAGACGAAAACCGACACCTTTGATAGTTCACATCTTATGTTCAACTATTCATAGGTGTAAATCCAAAACTGAGTGAGGACTAGTCGCTTATTTCATTTGTTGAAGATTCGGAAGAGAAAACAGGAAGACAGGGAAAGACGCATATTTCTATGTCTGTAGAGAGATGGTGAGGGAAGAGTTTGTAGAGAGAAGACGATTGTGTAGAGGGAGAAGGAGAGGCGATGACGATGGCGATGGCGGTGGCTCTCGCCTCTCAGTAGCAAGAGGACTAGAAGAGAGAAAAGTAGGGGGTGGGGATGAAGATGGAAGATGGAAGATGGGAGGAGGTTTTTGTGTTGAGTTTGGGTTTGGAAAAATAGGGTTGATCTTAAGTATTATTTTATTCGAATAATGTTCTTTAATATTCGAATTGAATACCATCACACTCTTATTCGCATTCGAATTCTAATCGAATTAAAAAGAAAAAAAGAATTTGAATTCAAATATGAATATGAATACCGATTCGGTTTAAAACTATTTGATTTGTTTATACTCGTAGTATTAGGGGTTGATGGTTAAGTGAGTCGTAGTTAGGGGGTTTTGGGTTAAGTGAGTTGCGTGGCATGAGAAGAGTGGTTATCTTAAATAAACTAATGGTGAAGGCTAACTATATCCCGAAATTCACTTTTTACACCTATTTCTTATATTAAAATATTGTATCTTGTGTTCATTACAAAAAGTAGGATGTAGAGAGTTGATTTTAAGTGGCAAAACACACCTTTGGGCCACTGTACTTTTCAAAAGGTTGCAATTAGGCCACTGAGACTTCAAAATTTTCGGGATGGCCACTGTACCAGACTTATCTTGCATGTTAACCCCTTTTTTGGATGGACGTTAAGTTTGGACGTTAAATTATGTTAAATGTCTATTTTGCCCTCGTCTTCATCATCATCGTGACAAGGAAACCCAAATCTGAGTTTTAAAATTCAGATCTGGGTTTACAAACTGCACAATTAACCTAATTTAACATCTTTGTGTTCGAGCAATGATTCGAGTGAGGCCGTGAAAGACGGCTTCGGAACATCAGATCTTAAGGTGAAAACGAAAGCACTTTTACTCGCCCACATCCACGATGGCGCCGCCAACGCCGCCGTAGCTCCCTCGCTGCCTCCCACCGGTGGCGTTACAAATTTAACTTCGTCTCCTCTTCTTTACTTTCATCCGTCGCCCTGCTTATCGAGTTCCAATCATATGTAACTCCACCACCGACGACCTGCCACAAGGCTATTTTCATGGGGCCGAGGTGCTTCAGACAATTGGGCGGTGTAGAAGAGACCCGATTGCCTCTGCTCCCATTGGTTCCCTCCTTCTCCCTTCCTCATTTCGCCTTTCTTCACCCATTCCCTGGCCGTCACCCTCTCTATCCCCCCGCCGCCATTGAACCGCCCGATAACCACGAGATTGCTCCGGCGGAAGTGGAGGTGGGCATCTCTTGCAGCCTCTTCCATTCTGTTCTTTGGTGGATGGCAAGTTGTGGATTTGGGGTAAAGGCGACGGTGGCCGCCTTGGCTTTACCACTCTATCTCGATCACCTGCACAAAATTCAAAATCTTAACCCCTCTACCTCCCTCCCACCAATTGGATGCCATCACGCTATTAAAGCCACTCATTACCACGCCATCAAGATCTAAAATCGGATTCTTCTTACTTCTCTATTTCAAGATTGCGAGATGATCTTCATCACGCATCTTAAATCATCTACCATTGCCATCTCAAGTAGGAGTTGAATGCAAATACACCGACTCAAACTCCCCTTTTCTCAAGTTCCATTGTTTAATTTTCGATTGCGGCGGAGAGTTTCAAACCGAAATTTCCAAGTTCAAAGAATGGCGGCGGTTTCGGATGTTTTTGTTTCTTCAATGCAGTAGAGAAACTCCATCTAGTGAGGTTTGCGTAGATTCAGAAAGAATGGAGTCCAGCTAGATGCCAAATTGTGCAGTTTGTAAACCCAGATCTGGGTTTCTTTGTCATGATGATGATGAAGACGAGGGCAAAATAGACATTTAACATAATTTAACGCCCAAACTTAACGTCCATCCAAAAAGGGGTTAACGGCAAGATAAGTCCGCACACCAAAATTTGAAGTCTAATTGCAACCTTTTGAAAAGACAAAAGGTGTGTTTTGCCATTTTAAGTTGTAGCTAGCTTCACCCTAAACTATTTTGAGTTTAGTGAGGAATTCGAGGTTAAGTGAGTTTCAAACCACTCCCAAAGGTGTCCTTAGGATGAGAAGGTCACATTGAGAATACACATGTTAAACATGACTTTTTTTTCTTTTTCTTTATGAAAGGTGTGGCCCCATAATCATTATTAAGTGACTACTTGTGCTTTTATAAGACGCCAAGGAAGAGGAAGGATGTCAAGATTGATCAATATTTAAATAAACCAATATATGTTTTAATCATGTTTCAAAAAAGTCTAAAATAACAAATTAGAAATGAAGACCTCTCGATAATCAATTAAAACATTATGATTATTCAATGGTGGAGAAAAAAAATTAAAACTTTTATTTGTAATTTTATTTAAGAAAACAGATGCGATACCTTGTTAAATTTTATTAATAGAATTAAAATTATAAATTTGAGGAGGACAACCAGCTTTGCCCTTATACAATTAATAATCTTTCGTTAAAATATAAACTTTTTTTTAACACATACACAAAGGGTATTAATTTTTTAACTTTTTTTAACCGCAGAACCTGCTTTTATATTATAGATTTATCATGAAGATAGATATTAAACAATTAATCTCTCTTTTTATGTTGATATAAAAAGTGACTATGTGTTTAATGAAAGTGTATTTTATATTTTATATATATTATTAACAACGTAAAAATCTAAGAATTCCAAATTAGTAATTATACATATTATTACTTATTCTATTTTTTAAAAAATAAAATAAAAACAGTTTATCTTTTAGAGTGGTCTTAATAACATAAAAAATTGTAAGAATTCTCAATTAATGGTTATACATATTCCAAAAAAGCTAATACTCATTTAAAAACCCAAACCACCTAAAGAAAAACTCAATAAATTGTGTTTTAGATATTTTTAAAAATCGAAAGAATGTTTTATACACTCAATTTAAATTATTATTATCACTTCTATTGATTTAAATTGACTATTTTTCAATTTAAAATTTTGGTATTTTTCTTAACTTTGTAAATAAGACAACATAAAAAATAATTATTTTTTTAAGAGTCATAAGCATCTAATTTAGTCGTCTAAAATTATTACAATAACTCAACAGTTAAATTATTACAATAACTCAACAGTTTTGATGCCGCCTTCGAGACATAAATTATTACAATAACTCAACAGTTTTTATGTCGCCTTCGAGGCATCAAAACTGCTGTCATTTCAAGTCCATAATACTATACACTCGGTGTAGATTTTTAACTGTGTCAGCATTGCTGGGTATTTTGAAATTTTGTATCTTATTGTAATTTTAGACATGTAGGGGATTAGTGAGACAGTACACTATACTCCCCTTTCCTACCAGATAAAACCTTTACTTTTTTCAGAAATAGGGTCGATGCAGGGATTGGAGAGGATTTCCTCCCTAATTTTACAATTGAATTGACATGTCAATTGAGTTGCTTATTAAACAAATAAAAGAAAAGAAAAATTAAAAAGAAAAGAGGGGAAAAGAGGGAAAGTTGGAGATCAACAGGGAGAAGTAGGGGAGTTGAAGAGGGGTTGCATAACTACCCTTCGCACATGTGAAATCTAGACAAAATTGAGACCGTAGGATATCGGTAAATGAATTAATCTCGACCGCTCTTTATCCCAAGTCAATTACGAGTGTGTTTTCCAACCTGTATTATAATATAGATTATTAGGCTTATTTATTCTCGATGCGGGTTTAGTATTTTAACATGTCCCCACACGTGTAAAAACCCATATTCAAATTGGTGGCACTATCCAGATAAATACGTTTCAAGCAACATTTCCTTACTAAATTTATGACATATCTAGTAGAGAATCATTCCAACAATGTTTATAACGTGGGTGGCGTAGAGGAAAAACTTGAACTATTGGGCTTGCACGTGTGGAGAAAGTAGTACCAACAATGTTTATTATGCTCTATATTTTTATGTTTTAACAAAACCCATACGACTATACCCATGATTAAAGTAGAATAGTTCGCTCGATGCCCGGTAACGACGATAGCAACTACCGTCACAACACATCTAGAAAGCAGGTTGGTGGCTGGAGACAGTATACCAATCCACCAGCGAACCTCAACCTCATTGGTCATCAGCACCCCAACCCCAACCCCAACCCCAACCCCAACAAAGAACCACTTTTAGTGCAAGTTTTGCTTTTTGCCTAAACAGGGGATTTCAAGCACAGCACGAAACATGTGTGTGCACTATTACTCTATTACTCGCATGAGCAGCAGATGACCACACACATGAAGACCACGCTGTGGGGGGCTCAAGCCATTCCTGCTACTTTAGAATCTAAACCACGAGAATTAAACATCAACAGCTTACACGGGAACAACCAAGTGGAAGTTTAAGTACATGATATGTACAGAGCATAAAGAAAGTGAAACGCACAAGTTCACAACCTAGTATTAAAGGAACAGATCTAGTAACAAATAGCCCACAAGTCCCGGAAAGGCATCTTCTTCTTATGAAAGTCACAAAATCAAAGGCAAACTACAAAATCTATAGTTGCACGGCTCACTAATCCACCTACAGTCCACTTTAAAGTCAGCTTTCGGAGCAATACCAATTAATGTGATAAAATTAGATGTGAATCACAAGACAGACAAATTATAGACAATAGCAAAATATAATTACCAATGCCTAACTAAAGATGTATCATATATGCAAGGATATGAAAAGGGGTATCACACAGCAGTAATAAGCACAATTACCAAAAGAGTAACAACGAAATTATATTCATCTGCATTGAACATGTTTCTACCACAATGCTTTACTCAGGAAGCATGAAGTAAGCCTAATAAAAAATAGCGATAAGATAATTATTGAAGAAACTTGCATTGAAACTTAATAACCGGAAATCTTGGAAATAAACAGGGGAATGTTTAAAAGAAGGCCGCTAAAGGTAAAGTACCTTGCTCAGAGAACCTTACAGGTACATCATAAACATTATCATATTCATAACTACAAATATTCACAGAGACGAAGATGACTAAAACATGTAGATGACTACAAACTCAAAGGCACAAAGCTCTTACAATGCCCAGCAAGTAGCAATTTTTGCACTCTTAAAAGCATATGCCTGAAACTAAAACACAGAAGCAGATGCGTATCACCACCCATTGGTTCAGCACGGAAGGTAACTAGTAACGGAGCATAAGAAAGCATGGACTGGCATTTCAGCAGTAATAGGAAGCATTATTTGCGTAAATCGTACACTGCGTATGTATCAAGCTACATCCGAAACCAAAATTGTGTGTTTTCTGAACCTCCTTCCATTATTCGCAAATAACCACACCCCCCCTTCTTTCTTGAAAAATCTGCTTTTCCAGCCTTCCCTCAAACATATAGCTGAAAGGAAGAAAATTTTGAATAACCGAATGAGACCCAAGCACAAAAGAATAAATGCAACATTGATCCCAAGATAAGAACAAGATGCCGCAAAAGATCAAAAAACTAAATGAAGATTACAGAATCAAAACATAAGACTTCTATGAAAATCATAGGTTTTGCATCATACAAGTTAAGAAGCATTCAATGAAAATGATCGCATACAGTTTTTACAGTATCAACATTCCAATGAACTTTCTTAGTTTCACATATCCCAAACTTAATTTGCGAGTCTGACAGGGTGCTAAGTGATCAAAGACAATGCAAACAAAATAACCAAAACAAGTAAGGCAAATCCAAATTTGAATGCACAATGTAAACAAAGCTAACCATGGTAACCAATTAAAATAATCAGCTTAAGTGTCAGTTACATCATTGATCCTAATAATACATAACAGGTATATCAGCATAAAACACTTCAAAATTTTAAAATACAACACACACACATAGATAAGAACAAATGCATAAATGTTTATATAATAATTGAGAAGCTTCATTGAATTAATGAAACTAACAAGATACTCAAAGAAAAGAATACCTCATTTGACAAGAGGTGCTCTTTTTAGAACGAATTCATCTCAAGGCAATAAGTCCTCCTCTTAACCAACATCTTAGCCGCAGTTCCATACGGTTCCTCAAATGCAGCTGAAACCCAAGAGCCATCAGACACCACCTCCTTCTTCTGAGCCAACTGTTCGCTAGGCCTAATAGCTACCAATGTGGCCCCTTCCAGCACAGTTCCGTCCGGTAATTCCAAATGCGGGGCATACCACAACCTCATATTCAAAGCCGGTACAAGGGTTCGCTTCGAAGCAGAAGAAGCCGATAACGGCTTCACCCTCAATTCCTCCAACTGATCTTTATTCATACACAGCACCCCTTGCCCATCTGCATCAGTCAAAACCAGTGAATCCAATGTCTTATGCTCTGCAATTATTGGCTGAAGCAGGTAATGCCTGGCAGAAGCTGCGATTAACGAACTGATCGTCCATACTACCCGCAATTTCAAACCCCCATTGGTGTAAAACGATTCCGGTATACTGCCATTATCATCATTTCCATTCGCAGTTAAATTATTACAAACCCCATCAATAAGATTAGTTTCATGCGGGAGAAAATGCTCACTTGGTTCAGGGTAAATGACAGAAGAAGCACCCAGCATCACGCAATTGTCGAGTGTAGATCCAAAATCAGCCCTCCATTTCAACAATACGTCATTTTCAATACCCAATTCCCCACTGGGAAGCTCAATCTTAAGAAACCGAATCTCGTTGAAGTTCTTCAACACTTGGGTCGGAGAATGGTGGGTCACACCACCTTGATCGAGATCCAGATCGTCGTCATTATTACCAACAGATAACGATGAGGAAGAAGAAGAAGAAGAGGAAGAGGGAGAACTGGAAGATCTTTTGGGACCCAAAAATTGTCCAAGGGCTTGAATGGGCTTAACGATTCCACCAAAGACGAAGCGGAATAGGCTGGTAAACGGACCGCGGGACTTATCGGAGGCGCCGGCGGCGGAAGAAGAATCATCGTCGGATATAACGCAGTCAACACGAACGACGACGTTTTCAACCTGAGGTACAAGAGAGTGAAAGCGACGGGAAACAACGCAGCATCGACCCAAAGCCTTGACGTCTCCGATCTTGTTGAAGACTAACAACATGAGAGAGTCCGGCAATCGGTCGAAATAGTCTATGTCGATGTCGTCGTCGGGGGACGCCATGGAACTGTAGTAGGGTTCTGGGAAGATTTTCGTGTTCAGATCTAGCCTCAACGAAGACATCATATGAATACTAATAATCTCAATGCAGAAAAGGTTAAGCGAAAGAAGATTGAGATGGGGATCTGGGGAAATTTTGACTGAAAAATTATCAGATCGAATTGGGTTGGTTATATGATACGAAAATTGGATCTGATTAGATTGAAAGACTTGTGGTAATCAAGGAAAGAAAGAAAGAGCTAGGGGATCTGATCTGGGTATTGTGGAGATGAGAGAGAGAGGAAAGGAATGGTGGAGGAGATGCATCCACGGTTTTGTCTTACAGGGAAGGGAAGCAATGAGGATCGAGGAATAGCTAGAGAAGGAATAACATATGCCTTCAGGGATATTGAAGTGTGTGTGAATTTAGAGAGGAGAGGGACACACAAGGCTACAAGGGTGTGGTTTGCTTTTCTATTTCTGAGCATCCATGGTGAACCCTTTACCACCCATGTCACGAATCTGATAGCCGTCGATAATTCGCACGCTATTATATTTGTTATTTTTTCTCTCTTTATTAATATTTAATTAAAAATGAATTTATCCAACGTAAATGTAGACATAATCTTATATAACATACATTCCACCACTAAAACTATATTTAATGAAAAAATAACAATTAATAAAAAGAATTATGATGATTATGATATATCTACACCCTCAAATTGAATATAAAATGTTATGCATAATATGAACAAATTTTATTGTCACATCATATCCACATTTATCGTTTATATTTGCATTGGGGATATTTTTTCTTTCACGAAGGGTGCGAATCTTAGGTGGTATTATATTTCTTTCACATCCACATTAAAATTGAAGGTGCTCTAATAAAAACATTTTTTTTACTTAGTTGAGATCCACGACGAACACCCTATCAAAAATATTATCTCTAATTCAGAACATTGTATTCTTCCTGTTCGTGGGTCTTTATGTATAGGATAATCTACACATCTCATTTGATGATGTGCTTTCATAATTTTTTTTCAATTTTGCATTCTATTAAATTATTATTTTTGGTATTTATCATAACTCTTTCCTATTATTTATAACTTAAAATTAGAAATATACCTGTAATATTAAAAAGTGTGACACGGCTTTATGTAAATAAAAGTAATTGAAATAATCAAAACATATAGTAATATTTTTTTATAAAATATATAACTTATAATATATATATATATATATATATATATATATATATATATATATATATATATATATATATATATTCTGATTGCAATAGCAAAACAGAAATAAAAAAGAGGGAAATATATTGATAGTTATGTTTGTTAGTTTAATGATGTCACTAATTTAGAGGGTTATAGAGGGTGTTCATTGAAGTTTAAACTTTTTTAGAAGGTCTCTCACGTCGTCCCCAACCCCCCCCCCAACTTGTCTTATCTTTAGATTATTTTAAATTTTAATATAGTTTGGGTGTAGAAGTGGTTCAGTTTGGTTTGATTTGGTTTAGGTCAAAACCACATATCGAATCGTCTCCCAATGGCCTGTTTGTTTTCAAACAAAATCGAACAGAGCAAGTTCAAAACCGAACTATACCTCTCGATTTGATTTAATTTTTTCGTTCAGGTAAATAATAGTATGAAGTTACATATACTACGAAATAAAACGATAGAGGGGGAAATAGAGAGATTGAGGGGGAGTTTATCATGGCTGACATGTGAAATTAGAGAAAATGCGGGTGAGGTGTGAGATGAGAGAAAACGACAACTTCTAAGTTGAAGGTAAAGGAACGATTCCTACTAAGCTAAAACATAGAGCTCGTTGTCACTACAATTGGAGAGAGAAAGAGAGGCGTGTATGACTAAGTGTGAAATATGAGGGGTTCAATTACTTTGGTCTATGGTACTGTTTTGAAAAATATAGAATATTAAAAATTAGCATTATTAACTAATTATATAATGTAATTATATGTGTGTATAATATATAAATATAAATATATATATATATATATATATATATAATATAATATAAAATTATATATTAAAATGGTAGCTCGTCGATTTGATTCGGGTATCTAAAATCACAAATCAAACTGAACCGATCAATTTATAATTTTTTCAAATCTAAATCGAACTACCTAACTCAAAACCGAACGAAACCGGTCGAATCGATTTGATTTCATGATCCGATGGTCTATCATTTTTCAGTTATTGTAGTTAAGTTGCACTATCATTTTTCTATTTCCTCTTAACAACCTTTTTTACGGCATTTACTTTTAGAGTAATAAATAAGAGATGTTTTGAAAAAACATGGGTAAAAGTTTCTTGAAATCCTAAAACGAAAATTATTTTGGGACAAAAAAACTTTACTAAAACGATACTTATTTTGGGTCGGAGGTAGTACTTGTTTCTTTTTGAAAATTAGAAAGTTCACATATAGGTAATATTTGTATATAATATTACATAAATGTCCTTAATATTTACAATGGTTAGTAATTTTTCAGCCCTACCACCGAGGTCGGTCCTAAGGGATATCTGGAGGGGCAACATCCATTGGGGGCCTAAAATATGGGTAAAAGTTTCTTGAAATCCTAAAACGAAAATTATTTTGGGACAAAAAAACTTTGCTAAAACGACACATATTTTGGATCGGAGGTAGTACTTGTTTCTTTTTGAAAATTAAGAAAGTTCACATATACATTATATTTGTATATACATATTACATAAACGTCCTTCATATTTTCAATGGTTAAAGTCGATCGGCCCGAATTTCACCCTTTTTTAATTTTTGGTGATAATCAGACCGGTTCCCTGTGGAGAAAATATAGCCGCAAAAGTTCATTATATTTATTTTAAATCGATAAAGTACACTTTTCAAGGAAAGTGACGAAGATACCTTTAATGAAGAAAAATGTGCGGATAAAGCCACAACCCAAATTTGGGTCTTGCAATGAAAAACATTGGGCATCACTCAAAATTTTAGGCGTCGAAATGCAAAAGTCACTGCCCAAATTTGGGCATCGCTCAAAACATTGGGCGTCGTTCATTTTTGGTCGTGTACTTTGATTGCTACATTCCTATAATTTTAATTCATATTTCACATTTTACAACTCGAAGGCAACGTCGCCTACATTATAGGAAACGATGCTCACATCATATGCAATGACGCCCACATCATAGGCAACGACGCCCACATCATATGCAACAACGCCCACATCATAGACAACGATGCATAAATTGACACACAATTTCACACAACCTGATCTTGAACTCGACCTCAATCCCGTCCCCTCTGTCTCATACAATTTCACACACACACACATCAAACGTCAATCAGTGTTTTTTTTTTTTTGTGGTGTTGTAAAGCATTTCATCTCAAAAGCAATTGTTAGAATGTCACATTTGTTTCTGTAATAAAGAAACAAAGAAAACGAAAGGGAAGCTTTCGATAGCTAGATGCATTCTTCATGGAGGAAGTTCGAAGAAGCTCGCTTTCGGCAGAGAAAGAAAGTACGATTTTCCAGAAAAAAACAAGTAGCTCAAACGGAGAAAGAAATGAAGGAGGAGGGAGAAACCTGGTTGGTTTCCCGCTTCTTATCTCATTGAAGACGACGGTGGATATTTTAGGAAAACATTTACTAAAATGGACTTTAGCAGTTGAATACAAAAATAGGGGAGTGAAGCAGTTATAATTTCACAAAAGGAGACCGACCCACAATTATTCCTTTTATTGTAGGAAAAATTGCGGGCCGGTCTATTTTTTAAAGTTTTTAATCGCTACAATAGCCTCTCTTTTTTTTCCCAACCGGAAAAAGTCACTTTTGGTGGTAAAATGACTACGATACCCTTAATGAACCGTATGCGTGCTACGGAGATCATTATTTTTGCATCGCGTTACAATTAAACTATTGAACAGTGGTGTAAAAATTAATGAAATGAAAATTTTGAATCGCGGTGCAAAATTAATGTAATGAAATTTATGAATCGCGTTGCAAAAATAGACTAGGAAATTAAACTTTGAACCGTGGTATAAAAATAATGCTATGAAATTTATGAATCAAGATGCAAAAATAGACTAAGAAATTAAACATTGAACCGCGGTGCAAAATAATGCAATGAAATTTATGAATCGCGATGCAAAAATAGACTAGGAAATTAAACTTTGAACCGTGGTTCACAAATATTATCTAATTCCTTTTTTTAGGAGAAGCAGGGGCAGTACCCTATGCATTTTATTAAAATGAAAAAGGTACAAACATGAGTGGGGCAACCAAAAAGGAGCCTGACCTTGAAGAAGAATACAAAATAAACAGACTCAATCACTCCTATAAGTAAAAAGACCCAACCAATCGTGACGAAGGGCTTGCAGGACGCTACGAGGAAGATGATCCATGTTATCAATATGAAGCCTCCCAGTAGTAGAATGAGCAAAAGCAGCTAGCCTATCAGTAACCTGGTTGCACTCACGGAAGAGATGGGATAAAACATAATTGCCCAACAAATGTTGGCAATGACGCAAATCATAAGTATACTTCCATGGAACCTTGTGAACCTCTTTTATAACATGAACTGCAATCAAAGAATCCGTGTCCACCATAACTGAGTCCAATTGCATAGCTCTACATATCTCTAAACCATCTCGCAAAGCCCTTATTTCTGCACACATGTTTGTGCCTAGACCATAGTTACTAGCAAAGGCCTTGATAAAGGAACCATGGCGGTCCCGAATAACACCACCACCTGTACAGATACCGTCTACCGCGGAACCATATGTGTTTAGCTTAAATGAGTGAGAAGAGGGAGGCACCCATTTAAGCCATTGACCCCGAGAATCATTAACTGGACGAATAGGCATTTGGAAAGTATGTAAGTGAAGCCTTCCAATATAACCCACCTTGGATTTGGGTCAAAAAACAGTCATCATTTCATGCAGGTGAGAATGAATCTGACGAATAATTTTACCTGCATGCATACCCTCATTATCAAAAACTGCTTTACACCGAGCTTTCCACAATTCCCAACAAGCAAACTGAAAAATGCCTAACCGTCAGGCACCATATTGATTTCACATAGAACAGCCACTCGTCCAAACTGTGAAGAGATGTTGAACCGAGGTATAATGACTAATTTGATTAAAAATGCATTCTAGCTTACCCCAAACTTCCATCGCTATTTCAGAATGCATGAAGAGATGATCAATAGATTTAGTAGTGTGTGAAACGCAGCAACAAACACACTTCGAAACGATAGGAATATGTTTGGTAAGCAACATAATATCAACTAGGAGACTACGTACCATGCATCAACTTCCAAATAAAACTACTCACCTTCTAGGGAATCCATGGCCGCCAATTTTTTTTTGCCCAAACTAAGTGCGGATTATGATCACGAATATGGTTCCAATAAATTGAAGTGCTAAAATCACCCGTGGTAGAAAGAGTAAAGATCAACCGATCATTTATCTGGTCCCGAAGACTAATGTTTTGAATTGACGAATGAAACTGAGAAGGAATGGTAGGGAGTAGCTCATCTAGAATTGACCAGGCAGCCCCAACCTACGAAGTGCATCCACAGGCCGAGGGCCTTCCAGAATCTTACCATATCGATTAGAGACCTAAAAAGGAATATCTCCCTTGCCCACAATCCATCGGGAGCACTGTTGAACCTATGAAATATGATGATAAATGGCCCGCCAAACATGTGAAGCCATATGAGTTTGAGAAATGCCTGTAGCCCCACCATACTTGCTACAAACAAATCTAGCCTAGAGAGTGGTACCTTGAAGGGCACTCCACATGAGCTTGGCATGAAGGGCATCCATAACATGACTGAGGGAACAAAGACCCAAACCACCTTCCTCCAAAGGCATGCAGATCAGACTCCAAGAGATCCAGTGAGCCTTATGCTCACTTGCATTGCTCCATAAGAAATTTGTCATGGTAGATTCAATGCGCTGGATAACAACCTTAGGGACTTTGATAGCAGCAAGGGAATAAATTGGAATACTGGAAATGACTTATTTGAGAAGAACCAGTTTACCCCTGAAGGAAAGAAGACAAGATTTCCAGCCATTAATTTCTTTGTGATTTTTGTTTCAAGCTCTTCAAAGTATACCCGTTTAATTTTACCTTGGAATAGGGGAATGCCCAAATACCGTAAAGGAAATCTATGATGTGCACACCAAGACCAAGATGAGATAGACTGAATTTTACTCTGAGGACACTTAGCAGCCACATAGAATCCACTTTTTTGCAAGTTGATTAACTGGCCCGATGCCATCTCATAATCTGCCAACACTCTTCGCAAGATTAAAATATAGCATTTACTACCATTGCAAAAAAGTAACATGTCGACTGTATAAAGAAGATGAGATACCATCACTCCCTCCCGGCCATGATGATACGACGTAATTTGAGCCCCAGAAATAGCCCGATTAAGAGCCACCGATAAAATCTCTTGAGCCATGATAAAAAGAAGAGGAGATAGAGGGTACCCTTGCCTAACACCACGAGTAGATCTGAAGAAACCATGATACTCACCTTGCAGTCAAATAGAATACCAAATATCTTGAACCAAACAGAAAACTAAAGTGCAACTATGATCCTGAAATCCCAACGCCCTTAAAGCTTTATGCAGAAAGTCCCACTCTAGGCAATCATATGCTTTGGACATGTCCACTTTGAAGATAACATTACCACCTCTAACCTTACTATTGAGTCTATGGACCAACTCATGGGCAAGCACTACATTCTTCTGGATACTTCGCCCTTTAAAAAACCCTGATTGCTCTGGAGAAATCAATTTGGGCAGGAATATAGCCAACCTTGCAGCCAAAATTTTAGACATAACTTTGTTGATGAAATTACATAGGCTAATAGGTCTAAGATCTTCAAGGCTAGAAGGTTTATCTACTTTAGGAATTAAAACAATAGCTGTAGACGAAATCCTTCTTGGCAAAGAACTCCCACTATAAAACTCACGGACAGCCGCGATGACATCTCCTTTAATAATCTCCCAGCACCCTTGATAAAACCAACCTGTGAAACCATCCGTTCCAGGAGCACTGTTCGGGTTGAGGCTAGACATCGCCTCCCAGATCTCATCTTCATAAGCTAGACGAGTTAAATATGCATTATCCTAAGCATTAATGGTTCGGGGCATCTCCCTAAAAAGATCTTCATGTAGAGTGTGCGCAGTAGAGGTAAAGAGCTCTTAGAAAAAATCTACAGCCATCTCCGCTATTTGTTGATTGTCGTCACACCAACTACCATCTGGGAAACGAAGCTTAATAGAGTTTACCCTGGCGTGTTCCCGAATACTACCATGAAAATATGCAGTGTTCCGATCACCATCCTGCAACCAGTTTTGTCTAGCCTTCTATTGAGCCTTTTCAGAATCCCATTTCAATAGTTGACATAAGTCATCTTTAGCTCGCATCAAAGTGTCAAAATTTGAGAGGATTCTTGTCATAATCTGAGCCTATTCGAGTTGCAAAATAGTATCTTGAATTGTTGCTAGTCTTCTTTGGACGTGGCCAAACACATTCCAATTCCAACCCCTAATCTCTTTCCGTAAAAATTTAAGCTTGCGTTGTAAAATCACCAAGGCTGACCCTTCAACAGGACGATTCCATTGACTAGTAATAAAATCATGGAAGCACAGATGATCAAGCCACATGTGTTGGAATCGAAAGCAACCCCGAGGCCTTTTCAAAGTGGGAAAATCCACAACTAAAGGAGAATGATCAGATAAAACCCGAGCCAAATGTTGAACTTTAAAAGTAGGATTTGTAGCTTTATAACTTCCATTGACAAGGATACAATAGCATAAAAAATCAGTTTACGTCATCCACGTTCTTCTTCAATCTCCTTCGTCGTAAGTCTTCTTCTTCCTTATCCTTCTCTGTCTACTTCTCAACTAAAAAATCCTTCAACCCAACACAGATTTATTATACTTTCATATTTCATGAATCAAACTCGTTTCGTTGCGCATAATCGTGATTTTCGAATCCAAAATGTGTTGCCGGAGCTGTTGAAGAAGACGATGGTATTTTTGGAACAATATTTCAAAAAATGTTCTTTTGCAGTTAAAAAATAATAATGGACTTTTGGGGTTAAAAACTTCAAAAAAAAGGACCGGCTGGCTAGAATTTTCTCCTTTATTTTATATAAACGACCCTTTTATATTTTTTGGCCATGGGCCCCCAATAGTTGCCTACCACTAAATATTGTTTCGATCAATCTGAGCATGCCAATAAGAAGAAAATTTGGTTTACATTTCGTGTACACTTTTAGTGCGCATAGCATTACAGTTAGTATTGTAAATACACATTTAGACATGATAGATAGTTAGGGTGATTTTAATAACTTTATGAAAAAGAAAAAAAAAGGCACTCGTTTTTTAGAATTTTTTTATTCAAAAAATGACACTCTTTCTATGATGAAGAACAACCATAAATTCTATTTTCATTAAATAGACCTCACGATGGTATTGGTCATGGCCTCTAAGCTTAAATAATCTCTTGATGTTCGGAAATTTTGGATATTTTGAATCCATTATCGGCAAGTTAAACCTAAGTGGAATAATTAGCCCCATAATCATTCCTCATTTCCAAATTACTCCCTCTGTCCCTTAATAATCGTCTGGGTTGACCCGACGCACAGTTTAAGAAAAAACAATTGACTTGATTATTTATATTGGTTTAATGTGTAGTTTCCTTTAAAGCCCATGTGTATGTGGCCCATAATTAAAATAGATTGAAAAAATAAGGGTAAAGTGGTAAAAGTGATGTTCTAAAAAGGTAAGTTTCAAACTGAACAATTATTTTGGGACGACGAAAAAGAAAAGGAGGACGATAATTTAGGGACGGAGGGAGTATTTTGTTATTTCATCAATTACAATTGTGGTTAATATGATGGTTAGGTGTATTGTAAATTTAAGAAAGGTCTTGGCTTCAAATCATGTAGCCCACCCTATATGGTTAACATGATGGTTAAGTATCTTATTGAATGTCGACCCTATATGTTTCCTCGTAAAAAGAAGAATAAGTAAAATAAGGAACATGTACAACTAATATTTAACG
The DNA here is from genome assembly GCA_013146195.2 of Codonopsis lanceolata. Taxonomy (NCBI): domain Eukaryota; kingdom Viridiplantae; phylum Streptophyta; class Magnoliopsida; order Asterales; family Campanulaceae; genus Codonopsis; species Codonopsis lanceolata. The sequence goes on along the minus strand of CM028379.1, from coordinate 66,928,281 downwards.
AGACATAATTTGTAATAGGGAGTGCGATAGATGATTTGGAGCCGTCTTTCCAAGGTGTAAGTGATTACTCTGTGCCTCATTCCAAAAAATTCTTGTATAAAAAGTCTAATACTTCCTCTATCATTAAATAATGGTCGCGCTTTTTTTTTTTTCGTCAATCTCAAAAAAATTATATTGTTCTTAAAAAAGACTTTTCTTTTAATAAATCACTTTTGCAATTTTACCTTTATTTCTTCTTACTATTATAATAATGATTTCACATATTTCTTATTTAAATGAAACAATGCATCATACTAATATTAATATTAGAGTCCATTATTTTTTCTTAATCCGTATGCCTAGGTTAAATAGAAAATTATTTGGGGACGAATGAGTAATTAGGAAAGGTATAACTAGCATTAGAACATATCATAATTATAAAAATATTTAAAAATAATAAACGCTTTTTTTTTTATCAAATGTGAATAATAAAATTGAGATGTTATGAGAATTGTAGACATAATTTTTTTAAAAATAATTTTTATAGTGAAATATTCTAAAATAAAAAAAATTAGATTTTTAGCTTGCCAGACGCTTTGTTCAAGCTAGGCTTTACTCTTTGAACAAACATAAAATATGCATATATTTTATTTAAAACCAAGGTGAATTACCAAAAAAAAAAAAAATCTCACGTGTGAAACCTCATTTTTCAGAGTCTTGAATAGTTTTTCTTTTACCAAAATTGTCCCTATCCATTGATTTGGTTTTATTCGGTTTAGAGCAAAATCGTGAATTAAACTTGTTCCATTAATTCTATTTTTTTAAATTGAATCGAATCGAATGGGCTAAGATTTGAACTGTTTGTACTTTAAATAAAAAAAATATTAATTGAATTTGTCATTATTATGTTATTAAATAAATGCTTCTAATATTGAAAATTTTGACATTAAAAATCACATTAAAGTTGAGGAAAATGAGATGTTTAATTGCTAATTAATAAATAATATTTTAAAAAATAAAGTAAAATGAATAGTATTTTGAATACTATTTTATTAAATGAGATGTTTCAAAAGCAAACAAACGTTAATAAAACAATAAAAATAACATTAATTGAATTAAATATATATATACCATTTGATGAGCTCGGCCCAAATCCTGGTCACGAGCTAGGCACAGGGTCCTTCACATGATGAGCACGTGAACGTCAGGGGCCAGGAAAGAGGTCGTCCGAGCAGAATAACCCGGGGTAAATATCTTACACATAACCCGAGCAGAAATTTTCCTCACCGATCTGACAGAGCAGGAATCAAGGTTGCTCGAAGATTAATTGACTGATAACTCTCGAACTCGAGATTTAAGCCATTACTCCGTCAGTTACGCAATCAGCCCGCGATCATAGTCATAATGGCCTATAATCTCTTTACTATAATGATTCAGCCTGGATTTCACTCCCAAAAAGGCTATAAATACCCTACAATACTTCATTTTAAATGTACGTTCATTTTTACACACCAAAACCCTGTTATTTTGCTTTCTACAAAGCTTAATACTTACTCTCACGCCTGCGGGGTTTCACGAGGCCCTGTCTTGCATTCCTTCTTTTGGCAGGTTTTTACAAGATCATACCTTCACATAAGCCCAAATATTCTACAAACCGCAAGGAACGGCCTAAGACCAAATTGTGTAGCATCAATAACTAACAACCATATACCACTAGACTAAACTATATACTTGACATGTTATTGAACTCTTATTTTAAGTATAATGTAGAATTACAATTGAATTCTACACATTATCCAAGCAATGAAAATGCTATGATTTTAAATGTAAAATTCTAAGTTATTTAAATTATATAGAATTTAAATATTTATTGAATTCAAAATTAATGTATCAAAACGGACCCTTAATGTATTCATTCTGAAAATCAAAAATAAATAAAACAACATGCCATCTAGCAAATATTTGTTTTGAAACTAGATTCTTAACATCTTTTTCCAAGATCTCTTTAGTAGCTTTGCAACCACTTCTTAATATAAACTCTTGATTTAAAAGATTTTCTTGAAATTTAGAAATGCATCTAACAACTAATAACATTTTCTTTTTAATTCTTGAATAATTATTTTGGGTATCATCCCATTTACCATAATTAAATCTTACTAATTCTTCTTATTTTTATTAGTATTAACTTGCTTAAGTATTCCCCCATAACTAATTTTGGAAGCATCTGTTAATTTCTACTACTTTTTTCCATTGTTCGTTGGCTAGAGATAAGAAAGGAATTTTCTTAACCTTTAGTTTAATTATTCTAATGGCATTAGTATGTTCTAAACTCCACGCTGGAGGATTTTGTTTTAATCGATCGTGCAATGAAGCACCATCAATGGCTAAATTTTTATAAGAATCTGCAACATAATTTGAGTGATCCTAAACGTAACACTCAAATCTTTAAATGTAACTTGGGGTGTCAATGACTGACACGACACGATATTACGAACCAGCACGACACGATTATAAAACACGATTACAGAGATAAATGACACGATAAGACCAGCACGACACGATTATAAATCACGATTACAGAGACAAATGACACGATAAGACCAGCACGACACGACACGAAAGATACGAAATTGTTAATATATTCAAAATAATATTGAAAGAACACAATAGCTAGGATTCTCAAGAGAAACCAATTCAATTTCCAATGTAGCTGTGAATGTAGCTACAATGGGAATCACAATGGTCAAAGAAGAACAAAGCAGCGGAAGACAAATAATAAAACAGTAAACTGAATGCAAAAGATTACCAAAACAATCTACAAGTTTATACTTGTAGACCTAGCCTCAAGACCACAAAGATTTCACTAAAAGAATAATCATTTTACACAAAAACAATTGTGAAATCACTCACAAAATATTCTCACAAGACAATGAGTCTTGGAGAACAAAAACCTCACATAAACAAAATAGACAAAACGTGGGAAGAAATAAAAATAGCTTCCTAAAACTGAAACAGGAAGACACAAACTGATTTCAGATCTTCAATGTTACTGCCGATGTTATAACATCAACAGCTTCAGACAAACTGCCGGAACTTCTGGACTGGAAACAGCTTCTGAACTCCTTTCTTCTGATCATAGCTTTATGGCTTTTATTCTCTCTCTCAAGCTCTGCACAAAACCCGTATCCTAGCTCCTTTATATACACACACACGAAAATAATCCATCTACTACAAGGAAAAAGATTAGTATTAAGGAAACACTTACAACTTACCAATTCAATAGGATTTTATTACCAAATATCAAAGAGCTCAAGAATCACGGTTTGACTAGGATTTATACTAAGATTTAGTTACCAAAATAGATGTACCATAATCTAATAAAAGATTGTGATTCCAAATATACCACAACTAAATCTAATAAAAGATATTAAATCCTAAATTACCACAAACTTAACAAAAATAATATTTTGACCATGAAAGGGGAAACAAATAAAAATATGCATGGCCTATTTTACCCTTACAACACCCCCTTTGTTGAGCATTTCTGGTCAAATCCAAAGCAAGTGTTCCATTATCAATCCATATTTCATCCTGCAAATGTTAGAGAGAAAAATCCAAACAACTCACCCCTTAAACACATGCACTAAACAGAAATAAAGAAACCAAGATGTGAGAACCATAACCAACCAATCAGTTAAAGGAGTTACAGACCAAACCAAATCAGTTTAAGAAGTGATTACAGACCCAAACATGAAGCATTGTTTAGATACAACCAACCACAAACTACTCAAATATTCAACCACATAAGAATCAGTTCAACCACAAGAAACACAGATTTCAGATCATCAACCACAAGAATAAACTTCAGCATCATTCTTCTACAGTTTCAGCAACAGATTCAGCAACAGTTGCAACAACAGATTCAACAACAGTTGGAGCAGAAGACTCTGGAACATCATGGACAACAACAACACTTGAATCAGGAGTTGGAACAACTGGAACACTTACACTTACACCACCCCCTATTTGGCCAGAATACAAGGTCAACCAAGCAGAATATTGAGCAGCCAAAGATTTAAGAAGAGCAGTTTGAGATTCTAGAATTACCAATTGAGAGTTTACCATGTTCAACTGTTCAGAGATAAAAGCAATGGAAATAGGTGCAGAAGGAGGTGCTGAAATATCTGATGAAGCTACATTAGAAGTAGCATTGACAAAAGGAGGAACATATGGTTGGGAATGGGATGGACTAGGAACTGAAGCAGGAGGGACTGTAGAAACTGGAACATAGGGATGAACCAGAGGCAGATTCACAACTCTATCTCCTCTCAGAAGTTTGGCAGAAATATGTAAAGGATCAAGAATGGGAGTAAGCCTAGTTCCAGCAACAGGTGAGTAGCCTTGAGACACTAATATTTTGTAGATAAGGGAAGGAAAAATCAAAGACCTTTTATCACCCTCAGATTCAGCAAGAAAGGTGATCTTTTTAAAAGCAAAATCTCCAAAGTCAAAGGGCTTATTAGTGCCAATCTGATACAGAACCCTAGCATGTTCCTCAGTCAAAGTATTGTGTTGGTGGTGGGGGACCAGTTAGCACAGCATATGATGTGAACACGAACAGCTGAAATCAACAAATCTGTTCCAGCTTTTATTATAGTTTCCCTTACAAATTAACCCCAAAGCCCTAACCTTGTTGACCAATTAAAACACACTAGAATCTGCCCAAAAGTGGATTGCCTTGGCCGCAACTACCAAGACACACAAAACAGCCACACGTTTTTCTTGTAGAACAAGGCGGCCACGAAATAAAAGAATAGCAAGATAAAATAAAAGGATAGATTACGGGTTCACCGGCTAGGCTTCACTCACTTAACGTAAAGAATCCCGACGATTCAACTCTCTAGGCTTCACTCACCTTGAAGAAGAAGAAATCGGTTTTGAGGAAGAACAAGCCGTGTTCTTGGTTTTCTTGAACGTCAAAATCTGCTTTCTAAGATTACCAAGGTGCCTTAAATAGGCTACACAATAAACCCTAATCTATTAATGAAAATCCTAACTAATTATGAAATAAATAAACTAAATAAATAAAGGAAACTAAATCTAAAAATCCCAAAAAATACAAAAACGGGATTTTAATAAAACCTACACTAAGTGAGTCCTTCTCCCTTTAGGAATTGTAGAAGCCGGCCCCCTTTGTTTCCCTTGCAAGGCTTCTCCTCCTTGTTACCACCCGTGCCATGCAAGCCCCTTAATTTCCATGTGGTTGTTGCTTCCCTCCCTTGCCGTGACTTGCATAACCCTCAACTCCTTTGTACCAGCCCAAACCGTTGTAGCCGTGACTTGCTTGACCCAAACTGATTTGGACCCTCTTGTAATCCCGTGCCCCCTTAGTTCCAAGGAATGCTTCTTCTCTCAGCCCGCTACCTTGCGAACCCATCCTACTCGTAGTCCTCTTACCCGTACCATTCCAGTCCGTGTCCCAAGTAAGTGCCTCCAATGCCAAGCCTTCCCAAGCCGTGGCCTCCTTATTGTCTTTGTCAACCCATGCCTTGTAATCCACCCAATCAGACCGAGCAATAACGACCCTCACAAATGACACTTGTTTATCTTTCCACTTATGATAATTTAACCATGCGTCCATGTCATTAATTAGTCTAAAAACATCCCTTATGCACCATGAAATGTGGATTAGTTGAACATCCTCTTCGTTGCTTGAGTAAGCCTCTAAAGTCTCCCTTGCTCCCGCATCAGCATATCTTGTGCATAAGTGCATAAAGTGAAGATAATTGTGAAGTGCTAATAGAAGAACCTTTTCCTGGCCACTTATTCAAGGTTCCACCAGTTAACTCCAAGGCACGCAGATTCAAATCAGTAGACATTGCAAAAGGACCAAACACGTGAGTTTTGAACATATCATTGATGATGGAAGATGAAAACAAATACCATTTTCCACGAACAAAAATCTTTTCAAACCTTGCATCAGAAGCTGAGGAGATACGCTTTTCAAGATTTGCATAAAATTCATATATGAGGTCTCTAAAGTAAGGGGAGGCAAATGAGAGAGTCCCTAGAAGACCTTTATCAGAGAAGAATTGGGTCAAGTTTTGTTCAGACAACTCAACTGAGGGTATAACCCTTTCATCCACAATTTTTTGAGAAGTATTATAGCGAACAGATGCAGCTTTTGAAATAAATTTGGAGGAGAAAACTTTACCAACTGAAGAAGCCACAGAAGCAGAAGCCTTAGAAACTTTGGATGTAGCTACATTGGTAGCTACATTCACAGAAGATGCACGACTTCGGGTGAATCGCACTGGAGCCTCCTCAGTATCTTCGCTATCTGCAGGCGTAGCTTCTTTGCTTTCAAAATTCTTGTCCGAACTATCATCGAATTCAGAGGAGCTGGATTGTTGGGGCAATTCTTCTGTAGGAGGCTGTGAAGATGGATGAGACGTGGGAGAAGCCACTGACTTTAATTGAACCAAGTAATCAGCCAGGGTTCGATCTTCATTAGAGAAATTAATATCAGCATTGGATGCTGAAAGAGAGCCAACTTCAATGTCAGAGGATTCTCTTGCTTGAGTTGAAGAATCCGTCTGAAAGACAACTCGAGGAGATGGAATAGGATAATCATCATCTCCAGCTTCTTCTTCAACTGGAGCAATGACTGGAGAAGCAGGTTGGGAAACCGTATGTTGAGTAACTGGGACTGACCCTGTTTTTGGCACAAAATCGACATCATCAGGGTCACTGTCAATGGCCACAGATTCTTCGAAGATTCCAGAAGCGACTTTGTGCTTCTTAGCAGCAATAACATCCTCCTTGCTTGGATTTTCGAAATTGGAGGGAATCCCTCTAAGCCTCTTCCATTTTCGCGAGCTAGGGTTACCAATTTGGGGTAACCCTGACAAATCACCTGAATTGTCCACGTCAATGGCGTTCCCTTTCTCGCTAGGAAGAATGACTGTTAGAGGTTCAGGCAACGGCTGAGCAATGACAATGGCTGTTAGGGGATTTTCGGGAGATGAGATAGGGGACGATGTAGCTTCATTGGAAGCTACATCAGTTGAAGGGAAAAATTCAGGGTTCTTGGATCCAGAAGATGATGTAGAAGCCATGAACAATTAAGGAGAAAGGCAAGAATAGATGGTGATTGAAGATGAATTTCGACAAGGATACTTTTTCGGATTGTAAAGGAGAGCACGCTTTTGGGAGAAATGATTTCTTCTTTCTTGAACAACAACACTAATACCACCACTAATGACAATTAGCCGTTAGTCTCTTAATTACATGGAATGGGAGAAACCTTAACAACTAATCAAAATTCAAATTTAGATAAAAAAAATCAAATATTAACCAATCACAATGGAGAGATAAAAATTTGTTTTAATTGTCATGAGAAATAGGTGGAGAATTAAAGATGAGGGAATAACAACTAATTTCAGATTTCAAAATTTGAATTTTTTTTAATTAATCAAGTATTTTGAGGATACACAACACTTAATTAACCAAAATTGATACAACACCAAACTGACAAAACAGTAATCATACACCAGTTCAGGCCTCAAGATCATCACACAGATTAGACAACCACATAAAATTACAACATGGTGAACATTAGAATAGAGATTGCACTTATCTGCTATAGAAACAAAAACATCAAGGGGCTGATATGATCAACACAAAATATGTCATAGAAAATATGCCTAACATGTGCTGAAAAACAAGAGAAACAATGCAGTCACACACATGTGATATCTCTAGATCATCTGAATGTAGTTCCCAATGTAGCTGCATTGGAAGACACATTCGCCAAAGTTGTGATTTTATGTACAATATCTCATCTTTTGTTCATCAAATCAACACATAACTCCCATAAAACCATAGGTACTTTATTTCCCTAGGAGAATAGCTTTACTTTATTTCAAGCATATTCAACATAGGCCACTAGGAACCTTTCACACTATTTACCAAGGGTAACAACTTTACTAATTGATCAACCCATGTAATATGAGGATTCATAGTTCCAAAAGAAAGGTGCCACAACCTTGTTCATAGGTAGCTCTTTTCCGTTAGATAGCTTTCACACTTTTTCAATTAAAGGGAGTCAATTTTCTCAAGATCAACCCATGAGAGCCTAAGCTCCATAGTACTTTGACAAATTGCAGCATCCCAAAAATTTCAAAAGGTAGCTCTTTCCTTTGTGGACTTAAGATTTTTTTTTTTGGTTTCAATAAGCCTTTTAGGGAGATGGTGAGGAGAATCAGAACAAGAAAATCACAACAGATATTGAATGCATATCCAGGTCAACAAACAAAGGTACTAAAACATAAAGAATGAAACTAGTGTGCCCCCCTAAAATACAATGCAAGATGCCTAATTTTTTTTATATATATAAAGAAGTGAGGGGTCACATGGCACACATACCGAGAGATTTCCTAAGATTTATAAATCTCTCAAAATCTAGACTCTTAGTGAAAATATCAGCCAGTTGATTTTCAGTTCCCACATGTTCAATGCAAACAATGCCTTGTTCAACCAAGTCTCTAATAAAATGGTGTCTTATATCAATGTGCTTAGTTCTAGAGTGTTGAACAGGATTTTTTGCTATACTTATGGCATTGGTGTTGTCACAATACATGGTTAATACACTGCTGTGTAAACCATAATCCTTGATCATTTGATTCATCCATAAAAGTTGTGTACACCCACTACCAGCCAGCCTATATACTCGATTCAAATTGATAGGGCAACACAGTTTTGTTTTTTACTAAACCATGAAATCAAGTTGTTTCCCAAATAAAAACATCCACATGAGGTGCTTCTCATATCATCAACACTACCAGCCCAATTAGCATCACTAAAACCAACAAGATTGGTGTTAGTGTGTTTTGTGTACCACAAACCCATAGCACAAGTCTCACCAACATACCTAATTATTCTTTTCACAACTTTCAAGTGGGAGACTTTAGGGTTTGCTTGATACCTAGCACGCAAGCACACACTGTACATGATGTCTGGACGGGTGGCAGTCAATACAACAGACTTCCTATCATACTCCTATATAATGTATGGTCAACACTTTCATATTTTTCATCCTTATTGAGTTTATTGGATGTACCCATAGGGGTTTTCTTTTGTTTTCCATTCTCAAGATTGAATTTCTTCACGAAGTTAAGAACATACTTGGCTTGAGAAATGAACATCCCTTCATGTAGTTGTTTTATTTGAATTCCTAAAAAATAAGTCAACTCCCCTACCATACTCATCTCAAAAGTGGAAGTCATGCAATTAACAAATTCTTTTTCCAAGGACTTGGAGATGGACCCAAACACAATGTCATCAACATAAATTTGTGCAATCAAAATGTGTTTGTCTTGGTTTTGAATAAAAAGGGTCTTGTCCACCTCTCCCCTTCTAAATCCACTTTTCAAAAGATGGTCTGTAAGTCTCCCATACCAAGCTCTAGGAGCTTGTTTGAGACCATACAAGGCCTTTTTTAGCTTAAACACATGACTGGGTTTATGGGGGTCCTCAAAACCTTTTGGTTGCTCAACAAAAACTTCTTCTTCAAGGATGCCATTTAAGAAAGCACTCTTCACATCCATTTGTTGAAGAGTTATATCAAGAAAGCATGCAATGGCAAGAAGCAAACGTATGGACTCAATACGGGCTACAGAAGCAAAGGTTTTATCAAAATCCACCCCCTCAACCTGTGTATACCCTTGAGCCACAAGTCTTGCTTTGTTTCTTATTATTTCTCCCACTTCATTTGTTTTGTTTTTGAAAATCCATTTAGTTCCAATAACATTTACAGAAGTGGGTCTAGGAACAAGATACCAAACATCGTTTTTAGTAAATTGGTCTAGTTCTTCTTGCATGACATTTATCCAGCATTCATCTTTAAGAGTCTCATGCACATTTTTGGGTTCAATGGTAGATACAAAACAAGATGTATGGATTTCTTCAAATTCTAGAGTAGACATGCAAGCAAGTTTTTTGTAATCCACCTTACTTTTTCTTCTAGTTGATACACCATCCTGAACATTACCTATGATCTAAGAAGTGAGATGTATTTTCTGAATTTTGCTTGGTATATCGTATCCCTGATCAGTCAAACTGGACTGATTATCTACTTGTTCTGTGTCTGTTTCAGCTTCCGTCCAATTTCTGTCCAATGTGATTTCCGATGTAGCTACATTCGGAATCACATTGGGTGTCACATTCTGAATCACATCGTCTGAACTACCTAAATCTGCAGATTCTGCTTGATCAGCTTCTGGTTCACTGGATTCAGATTCTGGTTCTGGATCGTTTTCTCCAAAATCAAGAATTCCTGAAACATCTTCTTCAACAGTTTTATGGCCAAGATCCGTTAGATCATCAAAGACAATGTTCATAGATTCCATAATAGTCTTAGTCCTGAGATTAAAGACTCTGTAAGCACGACTATTAGTAGAATAACCCATGAAGACACACTTGTCACTTTTAGAATCAAACTTAGAAAGTTGATCTCTATCATTGAGAAGGTAGCACACACAACCAAAAACATGAAAATATTTTAAGGTTGGTTTCTTTCCTAAAAAGATTTCATAAGGTGTCATTGTGCTTCCTGGTCTCAAGAAAACCCTATTCCCAATGTGACAAGCTGTATTTAAGGCTTCAGCCCAAAACCTTTTTGCCAATTTCTTTGAGGTCAACATAACCCTTGCCATCTCTTGAAGTGTCCTATTCTTTCTTTCCGCCACTCCATTTTGTTGTGGAGTTTTGGGAGCAGAAAATTCATGAGAGATGCCATTAGAGGCACAATAGTTAGAAAAGGATGAGTTTTCATATTCCGTGCCATGATCTGATCTAATTCTAATAAGCTTTAGATCATACAAGTTCATCACACGGGTGTACCAGATTTTAAATGCCTCAAAGGTTTCAGATTTTTCTCTTAAGAAAATTACCCAAGTGTATCTAGAAAAATCATCTACACACACAAAAGTGTATTTTTTCTTTCCTAAACTTTCTACCTCTATGGGACCCATGAGATCAGTATGAATCATCTCTAGACACCTAGATGTGGAACACTGAGATATAGGAAGATGAGAGGCCTTGGTTTGCTTACCTTAGTATAATTCTTATCCAAGTTTGGCAACCCTTTTACAACATCATGTTTCACAAGCTCATGGAGCTTACAAAAACTCATATGTCCTAGTTTCTGATGCCAAAGATCTGTAATATCAAGACTAGCTTTTTGACATGTTTGGCTAATGTTGAACATATAACAGTTGTCAGATGACCTTGTACCTGTTAGAAGACACTTGTTAGTTTGATCAGAAACTTCACAGGAATTTTTGTCAAATCTTACCTGAAGGTCATCATCACATAATTGACTTATACTGATCAAGTTTGTTTTAAGTCCTTCCACATGATAAACATTGGTGAGATTTGGAAGACCTTCAACATTCAAAGTGCCTTTGCCAATTATTTTCCCCTTGGCACCTCCTCCATAGGTCACTGAACCACCATTGATGCTCACATAGTCTTTCAAGTTCTCAATGGACCCTGTCATATGTCTAGAGCATCCACTATCAAAGCACCATGACCCAGCTATATGAGATTTCAAAGAAGTGAAGGTAACATTGCATATCTCATTATCAGACATTTTAGCACCAGGACATATGTCAAAAGGTTCACAGTATTTGGACTTGCCTTTGTAATTACTACCCTTAGGAACCCACATCTGCTTAAAAACTTTAGGTTGATTTTTCTGAGAATGTGATTTCTGATGTGACTTCGGATGAGACTTCCAATGTGACTTCCAATGTTGCTGCATTGGCCGTTTCATTCGATGTTGCATCTGATTTTTTACCAAGAAAGCCTGCCTTACTTCATCCTAATATATGGCCTTTTTTAGAAAACAAAAAGGTTGTATATGACTAGGCTTATAGTAAAAATGACAAACAAAGTTTTTTTTCTTGATTTTGGCTTTTCAACGAAATATGAGTTTAGAAAATTCTGAGAAGTTTGTTTAGGTTCAGATGTGCCTTCTCCTTCTCTCACAAATACTTTTGGTACAAAACCAATACCTGCCTTGGATGAGTTACCTGAATTAAGCATTTCATCCACTTTTTGTTTGCTTGAATTCCATTTAGCAATAGTTTCATTTGCTTGAATGAGCTGCTCCTTTAACCCTTCGATCTCAACATCCTTTTTGCTTAGCAAACTTTCCAGCCTTACAATGCAATCTTTCTGTTCTTCATTGGCTTTTTTCAATAGCTCATTAGCCTTACCAAGCAATGTAACTTGGTGAGCTCGTTTCTCCCAATCCTTGTACAGTTCCTTGTACCCTTCCAGCAAGTCAGACTCTGAATCTCCACCTTCTTTTGGGACAGAAGAGTTAAAACAGTAAAGATCATCACTATTTCTGTCCACTGCATCTTCTGATGTGACTTTCGATGTAGCTACATTAGGAGTCACATTGAACTGAGAACCTGCACTTTCAGATTCAGAATCATAAATAGTAGTGAGAGTGATAAGATCACCTGGATCTTCTCCATCACTATCACTCAGAGTTGCTAAAAAATTCAAACCTTTTTTTCTTAAAGTATTTGCACATTGGTTAGCATAATGACCATACCTTTGACACTCTCTACATTGAATAGAATCAATGTTCTTACCATTGTAAGAAGACTTTGAAGCAAAGGGGTTTGTGAAAGGCTTTTCTGGAGTTTGAAACGAATTTTCCTTGGGAATAAATTTTCCAGAATCAGGTTTAAAATTGTTTTTGGAGTTTGATGATGTAGTTCTATTTTGACTCTTAGTTTTGAAAAAATTTCTAAATTTGGTAGTAAAAAGAGCTACAGATTCTTCTCCAAAATCAGACTCATCAATATCTTTTTGAATTTCAAGCAAGTCAGATGAGATATCAATGGAAGCAGGCATAGCAATATTTTTCACAATAGGTGTAGATGATGATGCCCCTTTGCCTTTTTGTTTGATTTGATCATTTAGGTTCAATACAAAGTTTTGCAGGATACCAGCCAATCATTCATAACCCATCTTGTCAATATCATGTGCTTCCTCAATAGCACATATTTTGACATTAAACCTTTCAGGCAAAGTTCTCATCATCTTGCTGACAAGACGCTCATTAGTGATGGGATCACCTAAAGCAAGTGCATAATTGGACATGTCAAGAAGTCTACCATAATATGTCATAATATCTTTAGACTCATGCATTCTAGTATTTTCAAATTGTGTGGTGAGAAATCTTAACTTAGAGGCGCGAACACTGGAAGGTCCTTCACATAAGGTTTGAAGGGCCTCCCAAACATCTTTAGCAGATTCGTAGTTGGCAATCACCCTAAAGGTATTAGCATCTAAAGCTTTATATATAGCAGACAAAGCTTTTGAATTAAAAGACGCAGTATTCCTATACTCATTAGACCATTCAGATTCTTTGGTGATCTTGACATCACCATCAGAATCCATAGTTTTAGGAGGACTCCATCCATTCAGGACAGCAAGCCACGCTCTTTCATCAATTGATTTGATGAAGATGCGCATCTTGACTTTCCAAATAGAATAATTTACATTAGTTAGAGTAGGAGGACGAACAACATTCTCATATTGAGAATCCATCACGGCTATGACCAGAATCAACTCTTAGTGATGTCAAGAGAAGGCTCTGATACCAATTGAAAGAACACAATAGCTAGGATTCTCAAGAGAAACCAATTCAATTTCCAATGTAGCTGTGAATGTAGCTACAATGGGAATCACAATGGTCAAAGAAGAACAAAGAAGAACAAAGCAGCGGAAGACAAATAGAAAAACAATAAACTGAATGCAAAAGATTACCAAAACAATCTACAAGTTTATACTTGTAGACTTAGCCTCAAGGCCACAAAGATTTCACTGAAAGAATAATCGTTTTACACAAAAACAATTGTGAAATCACTCACAAAAATATTCTCACAAGACAATGAATCTTGGAGAACACAAACCCCACATAAACAGAATAGACAAAACGTGGGAAGAAATAAAAACAACTTCCTAAAACTGAAACAAGAAGACACAAACTGATTCCAGATCTTCAATGTTACTGCCGATGTTATAACATGTGGCACCCTAGCCATTCATTACTTACGTTCATGCATTCATATTGCTTGTGAGCATGTTTGCATAGTCTATAAATGTTCTAGAATCATTTATAAGTCATTCATAATGCTCTTAACATGTTTAGAATCATGTTTGCATGCTTGTTGAATCGCCGGTTGAATTGCTTGTTTAGTTCTCCTTCTTTCCCTCCTTCGTTCGGATTGTTCAGGTGTCGTTTGAGGGTGTTTGTGATGAGTTTTAAACTCATTTTTGTTGGGGTTTGAAGCCCCATTGATTTGGCTAAGTGTTTGGGGGTCTTTTAGGTTGCATTTTGAGCCATTTTGGGTCTGCCGGGCTTGCGGTCGCAAGGTGGAATGACCTTGCCCCCGCAAGGTAACCAGATACTTGTAGGTTGAGATTCCTGAGAGCATGCTCTGTTTCGATGTTTCTTGAATTTTACACCTAAACCCCTATCCAAAACCCTTTCTAAACCCCACCTAAACCTCCCTAACCCTCATTACTTGTGTCCTAACATTAGTAACATGTTTTAAGAGGGGATTAAAGAGTGCTTTAGTGATCTAATCAAGCCACCAAATCAGATTTTATTCAACCACAATGAGGTGACACTTGTCCCACTAACATTTTGACCATTCTTAAGCCACAAATCTGATGTTGTGACCTCATTTCTCATCCGTCTCCTCCAAAAACATGGTTATCCTCTCCCATGGAGTTCTCTTGAGTTCTTGAAGCTTTCTTCTTGGTCCTCCATGATCCTTCCTCCCATTGCTCAAGCCACCTCCATAGAAGTGAAGAACTTGAAGAGTAGATCATTTCCAACCGATTAATCTTTTCATTTGCTTTCTTGGGTGTAGAATACATGTAAGTTACTTCTCTTCTTCTTTTTTTAGTTCTCATTGACCCTAAGGAAATAAAGCTTATGATGTATGAGGTCAATGAGGACACATATATGCTTCTTATGCCTTCATCTTGTGTTTTGAAAATATGGACTTACTAGAAGCATGTATAGGATGATTTTATGGTTATGAAAGATTGTTATACTCTTTCATCTTGTTTATTTAAGATTATGAACATGTTAGAAACATTTATTTTATGAATTGCTTGAAATGGTGCTATATGAGAATGCCCTAATTAAAGCCTACATGATATGTTGGTATGTTGTTATGTGTTCTATCCTCTAAATTGGACCCTATGATGAATATGAAATATATTGCAATGCCTTGGTGAATTTATAACCTAGTTGAACTTAGTAATGGCCTAGGTTGGGTTATGAAGCACATAGCTTCAATTACCCCAAAATTTGGAATTTATAGTAAAGACTCACGGAGTCGACTCTAGGGAAGATTTGAACATGTTGAACACTAATTTCAATCCCTACGAAGTTTGGACACCGTTTGGTCGAATTTACTCAATTCTAAGTTGAGTTTAGTTATGTGCAATTGAACACGTTGTGATTATTTGGTTATGAGCAATTAATTGCCTTGACATGATTTATGGTAGAGATTAATACCCTACTTGGTCGGTCGAGTTCGCTCTTGTCGAATTCGATCCTTATTTGGTCTTGACGAGTAAATATCTACTTGTGCATTGCATTAAGTCCAGCTGGCACTATTTGGTTTGATTTTTATGTCAGGGTAGGACGATGCATCGCCTTCACGAATTGAGAGATTCGTGCTCGCTATGGATCGCCGCACAGGACCTCACACACACTCCACCGTAGGCCGCGGTGGGGGAAATAGCCCCTTTGCCGTATTAATACGTTGCTATTAGCCGGCGGAGTTCGGTATATCGATGCGAAGTCACGAGCATCGTAGTCACGATATTGGGTTAACAAACTTTATTGCAGGAGCTACGTAGCGGCCATGCCTATATCATAGCCTACTTGTATGATTTATTTTCCGCACTTATGTGAATAATGTGCTAAGTGCTATATGATGATCATGTACACCATAATTGTGATAAATGCCATACCATGACATGAACATGCATTTTTAGTAACTTACTAAGTCTTTATGACTTACCCTATTTGTTTGTTTTGTTTTCCTTAGATCCGAGCCAAGGACACGGTTCTCGCTAGATTCGCCGTACTCGCGTTTGGTTGCTTGTGAGCTCAAGGTTGCTCTTTTGGGACTTTTGGTAGTTAGACTTTTATTTTGGCAAGGACGATGGGAAGCAAGTCACTTAGACTTGTCTTGGGATTTTGTTGTTGTAGTATAACTTAATTACTTGATACTTAAAATCTTTTGTATGCCGACTTATATGTCGAGCTTGTTTATATATTATTGGTTCACCATAGTTCCTTCCGCTTAAGCTCTTTTAAAGTATCATTGTTGTTGTTGTCTCCGGCATGTTGTGGCCGTTGAGGATATTATATGCATGTGTTAAAATTGTAGGAGTAGTTGTTGGGTTCTGGCTGTAACGTCGCCGATGACTTGTTTATTTTAAATTATTTTCCGGCCAAGTGTAGCCGAGTTGTTATTTGTATGCGATGTTGCGCCACGTGAATTTTATAATCCTACTTGCGCATGCTTACTTGTGTATATTTGGGTGGTCCAACTTGGGGTTTCGCATTGGAATCCGGGTCGGGGTGCCACAGTTGGTATCAGAGCTATAGGTTAGTTGTCGGCTAGGATAGGTTCCATGGCCTAGGTGGGTTGGTTATTTGTGTGTTGATTCTAACGTCGAGTGAATTCTTGTAGGGGTTCGATGGAGAATCCTAGAGATGTCAATGGCCGTGATAGGAGGTACCCTTTCTATATTTGATCATAAGGCTCGAGTTCTCATAGATCCAGGGTCTTCACATTCCTATGTTGCTTCGCACTTTGTTGAGAATCTATGTGTGCTGCCTCAACCTTTGCCATATTTGCTTGAAGTGTCTACCCCGCTTGGGGAATATATGCTCGCATCTGAAGTGTTTAAATCTTGTGATGTATTGGTGGGTGACCACACTTTGCATGCGGACTTGGTAGTTCTACCTATACGTGATTTTGATGTGATTCTCGGTATGGACTGGTTATGTGCTTATCATGCTTTAGTTGACTGCCATAAAAAGCGGGTTACTTTTTCTATGCCGGGTGTGCCTGAATTTACATTTGTGGGTGATCATGCATTGAGTCGCTTGCATTTTATTTCTGCTCTAAGGGCTAGAAAATTATTGTCACAAGGGTGTATGGGTTATCTTGCATGTGTTGTTGATAAGAAGAAGTCTTCACCGAAATTAGAAGAGGTTCCGGTAGTATGTGAGTTTCCCGATGTATTTTCCACCAACCATGCTATGCCACCCGATAGGGAGATAGAATTTTGTATTGAGGTTATTCCGGGAACTTCACCAATTTCTAAGGCACCATATAGGATGGCACCCACGGAGCTTAAGGAGTTGAAAATTCAATTGCAAGAACTTTTAGAGATTGGTTTTATTAAACCGAGTGTGTCGCCTTGGGGCGCACCGGTCTTATTTGTGAGGAAGAAAGATGGGAGTTTGCGGTTATGCATAGATTATCGGGAATTGAATAAGGTGACCATTAAGAATAAATATCCACTACCCCACATTGATGATCTTTTTGACCAATTGCAAGGGTCGATTGTGTATTCTAAGCTTGATTTGAGATGGGGTTACTACCAATTAAAGGTTAGAGAAGAAGACATTCCAAAGACGACTTTTCGCACTAGATATGGGCACTTTGAATTTGTAGTGATGCCGTTTGGGTTGACAAATGCACCAGCAGTGTTTATGGATTTAATGAACCGTGTCTTTCATAGCTATCTTGATTGTTTTGTGGTAGTCTTTATTGATGACATCTTAGTGTATTCGAAATCTCGGGAGGAGCATGAGAAACACTTGAGGATTGTCTTGTCTATTCTTCGGGAGAAACAACTTTATGCGAAGTTTAGTAAATGTGCCTTTTGGCTTGAGGAAGTATCTTTTTTGGGGCATATAGTTTCTAGTGCTGGGATAGCCGTTGATCCTTCTAAGGTTGAAGCGGTGATGAATTGGAAGAGACCTAGTTCAGTTACCGAGGTTCGGAGTTTCTTGGGTCTAACGGGTTATTACCGGAGGTTTATTGAGGGATTTTCTCGGATTGTGACTCCTATGACTAGATTGACACAAAAGAATATGCCATTTGTTTGGAGCGAGAAATGTGGGGCTAGTTTCCAAGAGCTTAAGAAGCGGTTGACGTCGGCACCTATTTTAGCCTTGCCTAACGGAGGGGATAATTTTGTGATTTATAGTGATGCTTCTAAGGAAGGTTTGGGATGTGTGCTAATGCAAAATGGTAGAGTTATCGCTTATGCGTCGAGAAAGTTGTCTGCTCATGACAGAATTATCCAACGCACGATTTGGAGTTGGCTGCGATTATTTTTGCGTTGCATAAATGGAAGCATTACTTGTACGGGGCTAAGTTTGAGATTTTCACCGACCATAAAAGCTTGAAGTATTTGTTTTCCCAAAAGGGGTTGAACATGAGGCAAAGGAGATGGATGGAGAAATTAAAGGATCACGATTGTACTATTTTGTATCATCCGGGGAAGGCAAATGTGGTAGCGGATGCCTTGAGTAGGAAAGTTCACATGTCTTGTATGATGGTTAGAGAATGGAAAATGTTAGAAGACTTGCGAGATTTGGGTCCTAGTGTTTTTGATAGAGGCGTGATTTTTGAGAATGTTCGTGCTACGCCAGTGTTGTTTGGAAAGATTAAAGAAGCGCAAGGGAATGATCCGGAGTTGAAGAAAATTATTGATGGGTTGGCTGAGAATGTATCACCTGATTTCGCGATTAATAGTGAGGGTACTTTGACATTTCGAGGAAGAATTTGTGTTCCGGCTAATGATGAATTGAAGAGGCAAGTTCTTGATGAGGCTCATAAAACGAGATACACTATTCACCCGGGAAGCACGAAGATGTATTTGGATTTGAAACGACAATTTTGGTGGAAAGGCATGAAGAGGGAAATTGCGGAGTATGTATCGAAGTGTTTGACTTGTCAACAGGTTAAGGCTGAACATCAAAGGCCTGCGGGATTTCTACAACCACTTGAGATTCCTGAATGGAAATGGGAGTTTATTACTAGGGTTACCGCGCATGCGTAGAGGGTTTAATGCAGTTTGGGTTATAGTTGACAGATTGACTAAGTCTGCACACTTTATCCCGATTGCGATCACTTATTCGTTGACTCAGTTGGCAGCTTTGTACATTCAGGAGATCGTGAGACTTCATGGCGTACCTGTGAGTATTGTGTCCGATAGAGATCCGAGGTTCACATCCAAATTTTGGCAATCGTTACAAGAGGCTTTGGGGACTAGATTAGACTTCAGTACAGCTTTTCATCCTCAAACGGATGGTCAGTCTGAGCGGTTGATTCAAATTTTGGAGGATATGCTTCGAGCTTGTGCCGTTGATTTTAAAGGAAGTTGGGATTCTCATTTACCCTTGGCGGAGTTTGCGTATAATAATAGCTATCAAAAGAGCATTAAGATGGCGCCGTATGAAGCATTGTATGGGCGTAAGTGTAGATCACCAATTTGTTGGGACGAAGTTGGAGAGGCAAAACTTTGGGGTTCCGAATTAGTGCAACATTCGGTTGAGAGCGTGAAGTTGATTAGAGATAGATTACGCACCGCTCAAAGTCGACAAAAGAGTTACACGGATAATCGTAGAAGGGATCTTGAGTTTCAAGTGGGAGACTATGTGTTCTTAAAGGTGACACCGAGGAGAGGTACGAAGAGATTCGGCAAGAAAGGGAAGCTTACACCGAGATACATTGGCCCGTTCGAGATTCTTGAGAGAGTTGGGTCCTTAGCGTATCGAATTGCATTGCCACCTTCACTCTCGGAGACTCATAACGTGTTTCATGTTTCTATGTTGCGAAAGTATATGAGGGATGAATCACATGTGCTTGAGTACGAGGATATAACATTTGAGCCGGATATGTCCTATGTTGAGAAGCCCGTGAAGATTTTGGATACTAAAGAGCAAGTGCTATGAACCAAGAGGATTCTCTTAGTCAAAGTTCTTTGGAAGAATCACAACATTGAGGAAGCGACTTGGGAAACAGAAGCGGAGATGCGCGACAAGTATCCACATTTGTTTGAGGGACTTGGTAAGAATTTAGGGACTAAATTCCTTAAGGAGGGGAGAATGTGGCACCCTAGCCATTCATTGCTTGCGTTCATGCATTCATATTGCTTGTGAGCATGTTTGCATAGTCTATAAATGTTCTAGAATCATTTATAAGTCATTCATAATGCTCTTAACATGTTTAGAATCATGTTTGCATGCTTGTTGAATCGCCGGTTGAATTGCTTGTTTAGTTCTCCTTCTTTCCCTCCTTCGTTCGGATTGTTCGGTCGTTTGAGGGTGTTTGTGATGAGTTTTAAACTCATTTTTGTTGGGGTTTGAAGCCCCATTGATTTGGCTAAGTGTTTGGGGGTCTTTTAGGTTGCATTTTGAGCCATTTTGGGACTGCCGGGCTTGCGGTCGCAAGGTGGAATGACCTTGCCCCCGCAAGATAACCAGAAACTTGTAGGTTGAGATTCCTGAGAGCATGCGGTTGCATGCTATGGGGACCATGCGACCACAAGGTCCCCCGAAGCTGGACTGCTCTGTTTCAATGTTTCTTGAATTTTACACCTAAACCCCTATCCAAAACCCTTTCTAAACCCCACCTAAACCTCCCTAACCCTCATTACTTGTGTCCTAACATTAGTAACATGTTTTAAGAGGGGATTAAAGAGTGCTTTAGTGATCTAATCAAGCCACCAAATCAGATTTTATTCAACCAAAATGAGGTGACACTTGTCCCACTAACATTTTGACCATTCTTAAGCCACAAATCTGATGTTGTGACCTCCTTTCTCACCCTTCTCCTCCAAAAACGTGGTTAGCCTTTCCCATGGAGTTCTCTTGAGTTCTTGAAGCTTTCTTCTTGGTCCTCCATGATCCTTCCTCCCATTGCTCAAGCCACCTCCATAGAAGTGAAGAGCTTGAAGAGTAGATCATTTCCAACCGATTAATCTTTTCATTTGCTTTCTTGGGTGTAGAATACATGTAAGTTACTTCTCTTCTTCTTTGTTTTAGTTCTCATTGACCCTAAGGAAACAAAGCTTATGATGTATGAGGTCAATGAGGACACATATATGCTTCTTATGCCTTCATCTTGTGTTTTGAAAATATGGACTTACTAGAAGCATATATAGGATGATTTTATGGTTATGAAAGATTGTTATACTCTTTCATCTTATTTATTTAAGATTATGAACATGTTAGAAACATTTATTTTATGAATTGCTTGAAATGGTGCTATATGAAAATGCCCTAATTAAAGCCTACATGATATGTTGGTATGTTGTTATGTGTTCTATCCTCTAAATTGGACCCTATGATGAATATGAAATATATTGCAATGCCTTGGTGAATTTATAACCTAGTTGAACTTAGTAATGGCCTAGGTTGGGTTATGAAGCACATAGCTTCAATTACCCCAAAATTTGGAATTTATAGTAAAGACTCAACGGAGTCGACTCTAGGGAAGATTTGAACATGTTGAACACTAATTTCAATCCCTACGAAGCTTGGACACCATTTGGTCGAGTTTACTCAATTCTAAGTTGAGATTAGTTATGTGCAATTGAACCCGTTGTGATTATTTGGTTATGAGCAATTAATTGTCTTGACATGATTTATGGTAGAGATTAATACCCTACTTGGTCGGTCGAGTTCGCTCTTGTCGAATTCGATCCTTATTTGGTCTTGACGAGTAAATATCTACTTGTGCATTGCATTAAGTCCAGCTGGCACTATTTGGTTTGATTTTTATGTCAGGGTAGGACGATGCATCGCCTTCACGAATTGAGAGATTAGTGCTCGCTATGGATCGCCGTACCTGGGACCTCACACACACCTCCACTGTAGGCCGCAGTGGGGAAATAGCCCCTTTGCCGTATCAATACGTGCGTCACAGGCTGCTATTAGCCGGTGGAGTTCGGTATATCGATGCGAAGTCACGAGCATCGTAGTCACGATATTGGGTTAACAAACTTTATTGCAGGAGCTATGTAGCGGCCGTGCCTATATCATATCCTACTTGTATGATTTGTTTTCCGCACTTATGTGAATAATGTGCTAAGTGTTATATGATGATCATGTACACCATAATTGTGATAAATGCCATACCATGACATGAACATGCATTTTTAGTAACTTACTAAGTCTTTATGACTTACCCTATTTGTTTGTTTTGTTTTCCTTAGATCCGAGCCAAGGACACGGTTCTCGCTAGATTCGCCGTACTCGCGTTTGGTTGCTTGTGAGCTCAAGGTTGCTCTTTTGGGACTTTTGGTAGTTAGACTTTTATTTTGGCAAGGACGATGGGAAGCAAGTCACTTAGACTTGTCTTGGGATTTTGTTGTTGTAGTATAACTTAATTACTTGATACTTAAAATCTTTTGTATGCCGACTTATATGTCGAGCTTGTTTATATATTATTGGTTCACCACAGTTCCTTCCGCTTAAGCTCTTTTAAAGTATCATTGTTGTTGTTGTCTCCGGCATGTTGTGGCCGTTGAGGATATTATATGCATGTGTTAAAATTGTAGGAGTAGTTGTTGGGTTCCGGCTGTAACGTCGCCGATGACTTGTTTATTTTAAATTATTTTCCGGCCAAGTGTAGCCGAGTTGTTATTTGTATGCGATGTTACGCCACGTGAATTTGATAATCCTACTTTCGCATGCTTACTTGTGTATATTTGGGCGGTCCGACTTGGGGTTTCACATTGGAATCCGGTTCGGGGTGCCACATAACATCAACAGCTTCAGACAAACTGCCGGAACTTTTGGACTGGAAACAACTTCTGAACTCCTTTCTTTTGATCACAACTTTATGGCTTTTATTCTCTCTCTCAAGCTCTGCACAAAACCCGTATCCTAGCTCCTTTATATACAGCTTTTCGAAGACCTACACACACATGAAAGCAATCCATCTACTACAAGGAAAATGATTAGTATTAAGGAAACACTTACAACTTTCCAATTCAATAGGATTTTATTACCAAATATCAAAGAGCTCAAGAATCACAATTTGACTATGATTTATACTAAGATTTAGTTACCAAAATAGATGTACCATTATCTAATAAAAGATTGTGATTCCAAATATACCACAACTAAATCTAATAAATGATATTAAATCCTTAAATTACCACAAACTTAACAAAAATAATATTTTGACCATGAAAGGGGAAACAAGTAAAAATAGGCATGACCTATTTTACCCTTACAAATATTTATTGCTATATTTATAATTAAGTAAGATAAATAACATGAAAACACGATAGTAAGATACGAACACAACACGATATTACGAATTGTCCCTCCTAAATGTAACACCATTTAATGTATAAATTGACTTAAGTACCCCTTTTAACATTTAAGATATATTCACTTGCGGTACACATTAGCGGATGTTTTATAAAACATCTGCTATACACTTATGGATGCTTTTGTCTGAAATTAAAAAAAAATGAAAATCAATAGTTTTTTGTTCATAATTGAAAAGAAAGAAAAAAAAAAACGAATCAAAACCAATCCAATTCACATGCGATAATGCGGATATCATGCCTTAACAATGGAAACTGAATCAATAATGACACGCAATCAAATTAAGTGAAGGGGGAGGGAGGGAGGGAGGGGGTAGTATACTTTAAATGTGGAGGGGGATAGTGAAGTAATTTTACCTCTTAAATAATGTTACATTTATGAATTTAGGTGTTTCGTTAAGATATTCTGTATAATTTAAACTTCCTCAGAATTTTTGTAATTGTTTTTTATCACGAATTTCATCCAGATATTTAGAAGCAAATTCTATTGATCTATGGATGGGTACGAATGATCACCTTCCTCTATTTCATTTTGAAATAAAAGCATTTTCTTTTTAGAAATGACTAAACAATTATGTTTGGCAATATAAAAGAAAGTATTTAAATGTTTAAAATGTTGATCTATATTTTTTGAAAATACTAAGATATATATCATAGATATAAACAATGATAAATTCTGAATAATAATAAAAAAAAAATTCACCCATATCTTTCTACCGTGGCGTGCATTTCCACCGACCTGCTTCTATTTGTCGAGATGTGATCCAAGCGGGTTCAAGTGCCTGAAGAGCATGTTTACTGAAACAAATATAATTACCTCGATAAGAGATTTCCTTCATTCTTCCTCTTTGTTGTTTACGGAATTTGGTTATATTCATAATATTTTGGAATTCTAAAGGAACATTTTTAAGGTCAAAAGGCATTACATTCCACTCTTAATGCCCAAATGGGACAGTAAAAATTGTTTTATACTTATCCTCTTTGGCTATTTGTATTTGTTAAAATCCTGATTTTAAATCAAATTTTGAATAAATGTAAGCTTCATTAAGCTTGTATAATAAAATCTTTTATTTATTTATTTTTTTGGAAACAAGGGCGGCACATTGCTAGATTTTATTAATAGAGAAAAATAATTACAAACTTTAGGGGGACTGTAATGCCCCAAGCCCGGAAGCTCGGTTCGCTACGTGTAATCCATACATTGGCCCATTGAGCACGCAATACGTCGGGTCATTAGGCCCACCACAAACCGACTCAAAGGTCTATGGATGATGTTGGTGCTCAAAGGTAGTGTGTGTTATAAATTGAACGCAATTCCCACACATACCTGATGTGGGATGTGGTATTACAATCTCCCCCACTTAAATCCTTAACGTTTTTGTCAAGGGCGAACCGTACCTCAGGCGATGCAAGATTCAAGAGGTGGCTCATACGGGGATCAAGAGGTGGCTCCCACCTTCTGCAGTTTAGCACTTTGACCCGCACAACACTTTGTTCCCACATTTTCAGTCGGAACCCGCTCTGATACCATTTGTAACGTCTCGTGCCCGAAAGCCTGATTCCCTACGTGTAGCCTATACACTGGCCCACTAAGCATTCAACACCTTGGGTCATCAGACCCACCACAAGTCGATCCAAAAATCAAAGAATGATGTTGGTGCTCAAAGGTAGTGTGTGACCACCTTCTAAATCAGACACAATTCTCATACCTATTCGATGTGGGATGTGGTATTACAAGTTACATGGACAATCAACATTGCCCTTATAAATAAGAAAACTGAAGAACCTGACCTCAAAAAGGAAATACAAAGCAAAAGATGCATAAAAGCAACAAAGCTAAACTTTATTTATAAAAATAACCAAACTAAATAAAACCAAAGCAAGCATGAAGTAGAAAAGGAGCACAAAGTAATCCTCATAAGGGGGAAATCGGTGGCATCCATACGAAGCTCTCCGCGTATAGAACATGATTGTTGGGTTTGCTAGATGGCGGTGCTAATCGCAACGAAATTTTAAAAAAAAACATATATACAATATACAAAAACATAACCTCGAAAATCACGTAACGATTTTATGATAGTGCACATTATGCAAGTAGTAAAAACAGAAGTTTCGATTCTTACCGAAAAAGCTTCCAAAAGCTTTCGGTTGATGAAGATGTAGATGCAATCAATTGCCGGCTAATACACCAATCTACTCATAGAGGTCCACACGTCCCTCTTCTAAAGATGGTCCACACGAATAGATGAAATCACTGTGTCAAAGTTTTGTTAGCAACTTTTTCTTGTTTTTGTTCAACCTTATACTTTGTGAAGAACTAATTCCTACGGAGTGATTAGCGAGATAATGAGCCAAAGACAAGGAGAGTATTTTCTTTGTTTTTTTTTTGCTGGAGAAAAACATGTCAAAGAAACTCAAAAGATGAGCTTTTTAACAATTAGTTTTTTAACCCGTGTGTTAAACGCACGTCAACAAAATCGTACATAAACAAAATAAGTAGGATCGGTTTATTAACAATTTTACATGAGTATATCACTATTCATTATAGATATTTTTAAAAAAATTCTTATACAAAACATTTGTTATCTTATTAGTTGGTTTTTTATCTTCACTTCATATCAATATCTTTGGACCAAAATAAATTGTTACTCTAGAAACTACGACATATAACTGTCTATGGCTAAATACTGATTTTTTTTTTGTAAAAGAGACATGCGTACAATTATTGACTTTGAAACTTGTTAATTGTCATTGCATATGATACCAACAATGTAAATTGTCTTCTCTGAAACTTGAAAGACAGTTTTACATCAGATAAGTTAATGACAATCTTGGGATAAAAACATTTTCTCCAACATTGTTTCCTTTCAAAATTTTTGTTTCAACAATGTGATCCCCAAGATTTATGATGATTAGTCTTATTCCATTGCACAACCCTGCAGCATGGTCAATATTTCTCAATAGTATTACAGGAACACTAATTTTAAGTGTCAATTTATAGCCTGACAACCCCGAACGCTTTATACTATTCAAAAACTCTGTATAATGAATGTCTTCGAACTAACTTCATTTTTTCCGTCATTCAAATAGAATGTGAACTCAAATAAGTTCTTCCTTTTGAATGATTACTTTTATTAAATTATATTTATATTTTATGAATAAATAAATTTCTGAGAAAAAAATAAGCTAAAATCAAAATAACGAAATTATTTTTACCGTTAACAATTATTTTTGTTTTGTAAATTATTTTGATTTTAATAACTTCTATTATATATTTTTTGTTTTATTGACTTCGTAACTACTATTTTTGTTTTATTTTTAAGAATTATTTTTACGGAAAAAATTTGTTCCATTATTTTTTATTATTATTTTACTAACCTCAGTTTAAATTGTTTTGTTTTATTGACTCTGTAAATATTATTTTTTTCATCAAATATTTTTATTTTACTAACGTATTTTTGTTTTACCTAACTATTTTTAAGAATTTGTTTTAAACTTTTGTTCCGTAAATTATTTTTATAATTTTACTAACCTCAGCTTAAATTAATTTTGTTTTATTGATTCCATAACTATTATTTATGTTCCATAAAATATTTTTATTTAACTAATATATTTTTGTTTTACATAGCTATTTTTAAGAATTTGTTTTTAAAAAAATTCTCTAAATTATTTTAGTAACCTTAGTTTAATGTGTTTTTGTTTTTATTAACTTTGTAACTATTATTTTTGTTCCATCAAATATTTTTATTTTACTGACATATTTTTTACATATATATTTTTAATAATTTGTTTAAAATTTTTATTCCATAAATGATTTATTTTACTAACCTCCACATTAAATTATTTTGTTTTGTTGATTCTGTAACTTTTATTTTTATATTGGCTTGTTCCATAAATTATTTTTATTTTACTAACATCATATATTTTTGTTTTCTTGACTCCAAAACTATTATTTTTGTTCTAGTTACTATTTTGTATGTTTAAAGAGAG
Organism: Codonopsis lanceolata; assembly: GCA_013146195.2. Lineage (NCBI taxonomy): Eukaryota > Viridiplantae > Streptophyta > Magnoliopsida > Asterales > Campanulaceae > Codonopsis > Codonopsis lanceolata. The sequence continues at coordinate 66,900,831 of CM028379.1, read as the reverse complement.
AAAAATGTTTAAATATATTCAAAAGAGAGGAGATGATGGTGATGAGAGAGAAAATATGGAGAAGACGAAAGAGAGAAAGAGAAATACAACCAGATAAGATAGGAGAGAGAAATAGTGAAATGGTAACTCAAAAATCAATAATTCAAAAGTGAGATTTTGGAGGGAGAAATTCACACTTGTCATTATATATATATATATATATATATATATATATATATATATATATATATATATATATATATATATATATATATATAGATTCCCCAAGAAACTCAAAAACCGGTGGTCTCCTTTTTGTAAGGGGGCGTCCGTTCCTCTCTTTCAATAATGGAGAAAATGTTATTCATATAATAACTCCTCCTAATTAATGAAAACTCTAATGTATATACTAATGTATACACAATTGAGTCTAGCTTCATTTGAAAAAATATGGTAATATAATTAATATCATCTAATGTCATATTAAAATAATTTTTATCTAATATTAGCAATGTTACCCCTCCTCATTTTTTTCAAATTAATTGGATGGGCTCTACTAACGAGTCTGATTAAATATTGAGTTAGACTTTATATAAAAGGAAAAATTCTGATCGGTCCATTTTTCTAAGTTTTTAACCCCAAAAGTGCACAGTTCTTTTTTTTAACCGCAAAAGACCACTTTTGAAAATATTGTTTAAAAAATGTAATCGTTTTCTTTAACAGCTCTAACAACACACTTTGGATTCGAAAATCACGATTGTGCCCAACGAAACGGGGATGAAAGATTTTTCAGTTGAGACAAAGGTAGAGAAGGATGAGGAAGAAGAAGACTTACGACGGAGGAGATTGAAGAAGAACTTGAAGGATGTAAACTGGATTTTTATGCTATTGTATCGCGGTAGATAATATTTGTGCACCGCGGTTCAAAGTTTAATTTCCTAGTCTATTTTTGCACTGCGATTCATAAATTTCATTGCATTATTTGTGCACCGCGGTTCAAAGTTTAATTTCCAAGTTTATTTTTGCACCGTGATTCATAAATTTCATTGTATTATTTTTACACATTGGTTCAAAGTTTAATATTTTGCCACCAAAAGTGATTATTTTCGGTTGAAAAAAAAAAGAGAGGGTACTATAGCGATTAAAAACTTTAAAAAGTTTTCTTATATAAAATCCTATCAATTAATCCGAATTAATTGACCAAGCCCAAATTTAATTTAATTGATCAAATCAATTTCATCCATCAATTAATCTCCACTAATCATCCGCGTCCAATAATTTAGAATAATTATTTTATTGAACAAATGAATCCTTCCATTTTTAGTGTGTTACCCTTTAGGTTCACATCTAATGCTAGTTGTAGGCTTACAATAATTTTGTAACTTACGAATAACAATTTATTCTATTAAATAATTCAATTAGATAATATACTTGAAATTAACTTATTAATTTCAAGAACCTACAATTCGTGGGAACACCTAGCAAGTAGCACGAATGCCTAGTAATATGTGAAATAGCGAGTAAACCTATTTCAATTACAAGTGCATACATGTACGGTCCTTTCGACATCTAATTTCCCGATTAAATCTAGGATATGAATTATAAGTTAAAATCCAATTGATTTAATAACTGTGATTCAATTTCTAGTACCAATGATTCCTTTATGTATCAAATTCATCATGCCTTGACCAAGATCTTCGAATCATGAACTATGAAAAACACAAGAAATTCTCTTATCATCTCGCAAGTGTCGAATTCTATATTAACCACTGATTAACCTCCATGCACACTAGTGCAACACCCAAAATACCTCTTTGCGATTGTCAAGCAATTGAAAAGTAAATCAAAATATTATATACAAGTTTACTATCGTGGCTCATGTCTGAGTATTAATCATGTATTATCGCAACATGAAAAATTCTTAATTTGACAATTAAAACTTCCATTTAAGAATTCTCAACGGGTCATGTTCAATGAACTTGTTCTCTAACAAGCTCTTGCAATATATGTACTTGCGCCACAACGCCGATGCTAATGAAATGCAACATCCTCGTCATATGAGCATACATCATACGCATAAGCCTCACAAGGCTATTCAATGTCCTTGCCTTGAAAAGCTAACCGACTTAGAACTAATTTAAGGCCAAAGCCCTAAGAGCATATTTCACGATTACCATCAAAAGCGCAGCCATGTCCCATAACTAAAATTGACCTAAGGACTTTATCATATATTTATAAATAATTAATAATTTATATATAAGATAAATAAATGCCTTCATTTAAATATAAATTTCAATAAAATTATTTTACAAATAGAATAAAAATTCAATCTAATTGGGACGTCAGACATTCTACTCTAACAGTGATACCATTTTTATTTGATATAGGATATCTTATCCATTTTAAAACTTTATTTAGAGGTTTATAATTAATGACTACTCTTGGAACTCCTCTTTCTATTTCAAATTTTTTATTAACATAGTTCATGACAACTCCAATTAGAATGACTTTTTCAAATTATTTTTTTCCCAATATACCATGGATTTCTCTTTTGCAATATTCTGTGAGTGACCTTAAACGTAACACCTAAAACCATAAACATAACACCATTTAACTATTGAAATTACCTTAATACCCTTATGGACAATTAATAGGAAATGTTACAATTTACTTCCCTTCATTTACTTCCTCAACCAATCACCCCCTCCCAATCCAATACTACTCCCAACTGATTTTAAAACACGCTCATTACTTTCAATCTACTTTCCTCCCTCACAATCATCTTCATCTTTAAAAAAAAAAAACTCTCCAAACCCTCCACATGTGATGACCCGACCCAGATTCTAGCACAGAATCCCGAGGTCGTGCCGCTAAACGAAGACAAGAAGAGGACAAGCACGAAGTAAATAATAGTGCAAGTCAAACAATAGAACTATTAAGCTCTAAACATGAATGTGCATTCGTACAAAAATACAAGTTAACAAAAATCGAAGATGCAGAGGCGCTAACTGAGTGAAGCCCTGAGCTAATAAACTCGAAATCATCACAAATAGTAACCAAGAGGAACTATTATCTCATGAGGAGGAAGTACAAAACTTACGTGCTGCAACATTGCAGACGCATAACAAACCATCGGCTCTCCAGACCGGCGTTTCAATAAGAATCCAACCTGATATAACAATTACCCAACGGCTAACATACCGGGGTTAACAACAATAACAACAAGAGAAATACTAAAATGCTCCGAAGCTACTGCTTGCTTGGGAGACAACTGAATAAATACTATGAAGTGAAGTATACACATCAGACTACAAAAATCAACGGCAGGAAAATACAACAAGACTAGGAATGCTACCCAACTGTAAAGTTTATATAACTTTACTCAAAACTTCCTTAACAGGAAAGAAAGACAAAATAATAGGAACAACACAATGCTAGAGGGGAATCCGTGAGCTACGACTCGGAAGGAACATCAGTTGCGACAATCACGAACACACGGTCTCAACTCAGCTATCGATCCATTGTGCACGGCTACAGACATGATCCACACGACCTCAACACCCCTAACAAATAACTGCAAACTAGAAACAAGACACGGGGTGAGTCATAAAGACTCAGTACGCTATTACCAACGACAATATAGCATAATATGAAACATTGTTATAAAGAATCCTGTAATCACGTTACTACGATGAAAACCCATAGATAAGTGTCGTATACTTAGGATACTCCAAAAGATACCCTTTCCTTTTCACTTACTAAACTGTCCAAATGAATCAGTGTGAAATTCCCTGTTCAACATAAACCTAATGAATTAGAAAGTAATTCTCATGAAAACATTACATGTAAGTATGTATAACTATATATATACACATCAAGTCATTCATGAAATTATCATGTATAAGCATGTATATCTATATATATACATATCATGTCTTTCATAAAATTTTCAAGTATAAGTATGTATACCTACAGATATAGACACCACGAAATTCAATAATGCGTAATCAAGATAAACATAGTCACTTTCGATCCCATGTCTCAATTAGTACTTTATTGTCACATAAGTGCTTGAAATAAATCACATAAGAGGAGGATATGTTATAGAGTCGCTGCCGCAATATAGATCATGAAATGAAAATGGTTATCTTTAATGTGGATTGTTGGATGCACGTGATCGATACATCGACCTAGAACAAGATAGCATTATTCCAAGCGCCCTAATGGTCACGACAAGGTACTTTTCTCTACTATGATCAAATAGTGGAGGGTGTGTGCATTATTATGGTGCGGTGACCCATCACTACCACGAATCTCACAATTTTGTGACGATGATGCATCGTTACCATCGAGACAAGACAAGTATGCCATCTAGACTAATGGAATGACAAATAGATATTTACTTGACATTAAAATCAAGTAGGGAACGAGCTCGACAAGAGAGAACTCGTCCATGTCAAGTTGATGTTTACTTATATTAAATCAAGTAGGAAGCGAGCTCAACAAGAGCGAGCTCGTTCAAGACAAGCAAGCATGTTATTCACGACATGTTCACAATTAATCATATAGATTACCATAGGAGCTTAATCGAGTCTCGAAAATACAAGTGTCAAGTTGTCAACCGAATACTATTCAAGTTCCAAAGGCTAGTAATCTAGTCAAATGGATTTCAGTGTCAAAGGATCTCACCACGATCCTAGTAAGGTCCAATCGCTCCTTAACTCGACTCCATTGATTTTTCGCTACAATTATTCCCAAATTGAATACAAATGCTATATGCATCTTTATCCGTTATCTATGTTCACAGTTCACGTATATCTAGGTCTGTATTTCATTAAGAAGTCCTAGTTCAACAAGTTCACCATTCCACTTATTTGTGGAATCCAAGTTCAATACATGTACACGAATAAACTTTTAATAGGATATTCAAGAGTAAATCATGCTTTGAGCCAAGATTATGAAATATACTTATTAAATCATATTCGTAAAACAAGTAAGAAGAACTCAATCAATAAGAAGGTCTATGATCATGCTTTCTCATATCACAATGTAAACTAGATATTGGAATTCATATTGTCAAAACTTGATATAATTACGCCTTATAAGTCATAATATTGAAATAGGCATGAAAGGTTATTTCTAGCATAATACAAGCTAAGTTTATAACTTAACACTCACAATTCACGTAATTCTCGAGGCTACGTAGATTGTCTAGGTTTACCAAGTAACAAGATCACAATCTATTCTTTCCACATTCAAGTCCTTGAGGTTTCATGATAAATCATGTTGTAACACTACGAGACTCCATTGAAGTTCTCTAAACGATAAGGGCCATGAAATACACTCAAAGGATAAACTCATAGGGTATAGTCAAGAATATTTAAGGTGTCCGGGCGATACTAATTCGCAAGATCGAGGCAATACAAGTATGTCTTAGAAAATAACTTAGTTATCTTCGCGACATTTCAAGTTGACTCTAAATATAGAGTGCTAAGGTATCTATCATCCCAATTCCAAATCATCCCGTGGACGGATTCTCTAATTCACCATCGTGGATTCCTAAAGATGTTCACAAGATTCTCAAACAAGGTTTCTAACGAGTCAAGGTATGTTCATGCTCACAAGGCGATTCTCGTGAGTCAGGGTTCCTATCATATAAAACTCAAATTTCCAAGGGTCCAATAAGTCTAGATTGCATTCTTACAAGACTTAGGACTTCATTGGAAGTCCATAGAGCATCAATATCCCAAGTTCATAGTTAAACCATTCCAAACATCTTTTACGCGAATCATACCTTGTAACCCAAACATACCTAATCCAATGACTATCGATAATTTTACGCTTAACACCACCCAAGGACTTCAATTAAAGTCCTAAATCATAAATTAACACCAAACACCAAATCGGTCTCATCCAATTAATTCTTGAAATCTCAACATTGAGATTCAACGAACATGAATAGTCTTGGGGATTTATCCCTAGGCTCAAAATAACATTCTTGGGAAGCAAAAGATTTCGTTAAGTTAATTCACAAACTTTACAAATTCTAGGTCAAATCCAAATTCGGGATTTAATAATCTTCCGGGTTTCTAAAACAAAATAACAAGTGATTTGATACTAAATTACTCTCATAAACACAATAAACCCATATAGATTCAAACCCACATGTTCACTAATCAAAGCCTCAACTAAACATATCATTTTGACATGCAATAACATGAGAAATCAAGGAAGACAAGCCTCTAACAACCTAACATCATTTTAAACTAGAGAGGGAAGGTAGAGGGTGTAGTCACGTACCTATTTCAGCCAACAAACTTATACGTCTTGAAATTGAATCGATGGAAAGTGTGGTACTCGCCAAGGGCTTCGCGATGGAGGATTCGAATAAAAGATCGGATGGTTAGATCTTCCAAGATCGGAGGATGAAGAACTAGGGTTCCAAAGTCTCCCTTGGACTCGCTCTCTCTCTAGAATACGTAATGTTTGGGGAAGAATGAAGAGAGATGGCTGAACATAAGGAGGGTTTGGGAGATATAAGGCTTCCATAAAGAGGAAAGGCACAAAAGAGATTTCCATGGAACAATTAGTGATAGATTAGGAGTAATCTTCCATGAATCCAACACATTAAAACTAATCCAGCTCACTAGGGCTCAATTACGACTAAGTAGGGTGGATTAGGGTAGGTTTAGAGTGGGTTCATTAAGGGCAAAATGGGCAAAATCACCAAATCAGGAAATCTGCCCGAAGCAGAGTCAGGGCCAAGTGGTCACTTGGTCCCTTGGTTGAATGAGTGCTTGCCCCTCTTCTCAGCAACAACACCTACTAGAAAATGTGCGGTCACTCGGTCCAAACACCAAGCGAGCGCCTAGTCAAAAATGGAGAAAAAGGCTTGAAATGAAGTCTAATTGACCCCCAACTCAACCCCAATCAAACCTAGGATGAAACCACCTCCAAAACATGTCTGAAACATGTCCAAAAAACACTCGGAACAACCCGGAACGAAACCGAAACAAGTCATAACAACTTACAAACGAAATGACGAATGAATCAACGATCGAACGGGCAATAGTATGAGACCAAGAGTTAGTCAAGAGGCCAAATAAATAGGCTTGAACACTTCCACGAAGTTTAAAGATGATTAAGAGTATCTAAACTCCAAAGGTCAAGTTGTTAACATGACTCGAACTCAAACGAACAAACGAAGATGAAAGCTATGCAACTATCGTCCTAAACACATTATCATCTCAAGAACACTTCTAACATGTACTAGATGGTGTATAAACAAGTGAATAACAATAAAGATAAGATCTAGGGTTCAACTGAGGTCACGAGGAAGAACAATGCAAATGAACTATCAACCGAATCGCATTTCGACTAACGACAAGTTACGACCTAAGACTAGAACAAATATATGAGTAAGAACCACACACTACTAGGGTATTGGAATCTACATAGCCTAACCATACATATCCCAACTCTCATAACAAGCTTAACAAGAATTGCTACGACCATTTGGCACGTAGAACAAGGAAGTCAAACACATGAAGGTTCAGGGTTCTACACCACCCAACTCATAATGAGTTATGATTGTAATCCTAATGAAGATGAAAATGCTAACAAGGATGATTATTTTCAAGAAATTTATTTTTTATTTTTGAATGTGTATATATTTTCAATGATTTTTTTATAAATTCGTTGTTGGGATAAACATCCGCTAGGGCACAACTGATGTTTAGCATAAGTACCACCATCCATCAACGAATCTTTTATAAAACAATCGCAACCATGCAGCGGATGTATGGGTCAAATTTTGTTTTAAAAAAGTGGATGTAATTGTAAAGGGCCACTTGTTAGAAGCGGATGTATTGCATTAATACCGCTACATAGTAGCGGCTATATATCAATATATATAATTGCTACTTTGTAGCGGCTCTTTGGTTCATTTTGTTGGAAATTTGCTTTTTAAATTATTAATTATTCATATGGTTTTATTGTTATTTGTTTATAGGATTACCAGTTTGAAAATGAGAATAATCTATTTTCGGATGTATCTCACGTTTTTGTCAGTGATGAAAAATTCATTGATCGAGAGGTGACAGAAAAATAGATTAGAGATACCGAACGTGCCGAGGATATGCACTTTTACGTGTCCAGAAGTAAAACTAAATTTGACAACATTCGTAAATTGTGGTTGGGTTGTGACAATAGTGGAAAACCTCGGTACGATGGTAAAAAAATTTAAAAGATGTAAAGAAAAATAGTTCGAAGAAGTTGTTGTGTAAATTTGAAGTGTATTTGCAGGAATATGGTTGGAGAGTAAAAGTTAGTGAGTTTAACAATACTCACAACCATCCACTTTCATTGGGAGAAAAATGGCACACTTCTGTATCAAAATTGACAAAGACTGAGATTGAAAGGGTTGATCAACTTTATAGTGCTAATGTGAAGCCGAAACAAATATGGAATCTATTGAAGAATGAAAATCCTGATAACAGAAGTTCGAGAAAGCATTTAGAGAATCCTTTGGTAAGTATAAGAAAAAAGAAAATGGGAAATAAATCAAAAATGGAGTATTTTTTTACATGAGATGCGTCGACGTGGATATATTTTCTGGTTCAGGTCAAAGAGACTAGGCCAAAAAAACAAAGTTGTATTGACTGATGTTATGTTTGCTCATCCGAAGGCTGAAAAGATGTTGGCCTTATTTCCGTATGTTCTCCTTATGGATTCAACATACAAGACTAATAAATGTGATTTGCCGTTATTGGAAATCATTGGAGTTACATCTGTGGGGAAGAATTTTCATGTTGCATTTGTATTATTGCAGAATGAGAAAAGTGAAATATTTGCTTGGGTATTACATCAGTTGCATGCTTTATTAGTTCATGTTCGCCCACCAGATGTCATTATCACGGATATGGAGCTAACTCTCATGAATGCCAAACGAGATTACTTTCCAACGTCTCAGCATATGTTGTGTAAGAGACACATATCGAAGGATGTCGAGAAGTATGTAAGGAACCAGTTGGGAAGGAGAAGTTATGCTGCAAAAATTATGAAGAGGTGGATGGATATAGTTGAGTCCAAAACTAATGAAGAATACTTTACACATTGTCGAGAGATGGAGGACTCGTGGGAAAATATTCAGGCAGTTGTTCGATATGTTAATTGAACTTGGTTAGAACCCTATAAGGATAGATTTGTTTGTGCTTGGAACAAACAATACATGCATTTTGGCAATCAAACGATGAACATGTAAAACTTATACGTTTATGAATGCAATAGATTTATTGTTTATGAACATTATGTATTTTTTTTGTAACTGTGTAATATTTTACAGAGTTGAGAGTGTACACTCCCAGTTGAAGAGATGGTTATGTATATCAGCTAGGGGTTTCAATCATATATTCGATCAAATCCACGATGCTATCGAGCTTCAGTTCAATGAGATATTGACTTTATTTGAAAGGTCTTTGAATGTAGCCCATCCTTTGACATCCTCAAATTTTCTTCTTCGTCGATTGAGATTTAAGGTATCTTCTCATGCCCTTGAGTTGCTACAATACGATTGGAATTCAACACATTGTATAGATAAGCCAGTTGAGGGTGATTCTAAAAAGTGTGGGTGTTTGTTGAGGACAAGTTACAGTTTGTCATGTAGTTAAAACAATATAATACATAATCAATATAATAAATTTGAGTCAATACTATCATCGTTAATATAATAAATTACCTCGCCATTCCATATTGCAGATGCAATATGGCCACAAAATCCAGTAAGTAACTCTGTGTTCTTGGGTCCACCTCTATGTGGTCCATCAACATCCAACCATATCCATCCACTTCATCGTCTGAATCGTCATCGTCATCATCACCACCATCACCACGACCTCCTACTCTGCCTCTGCCTCTACTAGGTGCTCGGACCCCTTTCTATCGTCGACCAAAACTCAAATCCTCCTCCTCCTCTTCATCAACTAAATGTTGTCTATGTCGTAGTGCAGTAAATACATTAGCATTTATCAGCACGCCCGCGTACCATGCTCGAACTACCACTAGCGCCACCCACACCACTACCACCCACACCACCCATGTCACTCATGCCACCCATACCACTTATGCCACCCATGCCACCCATCTTACCACTCATACCACCCATCATGTTTAATGAGGCTTCTATTGTAACGCCCCAAAATTTAAGACCAACTTTAGGGGCCCACATAATGGCCACATCACCAATAACCTCAAAAACATACTAAAACCCAAAACGTAATTAATATATCTTCCATGTAAGCGTCAAATATTCGAACATAAATCCCTTAATAAATTTGCTTACAATATCAAAATATATGTCTAAATAAAACCCCCAAAATTCCAGTTAACGATTACAAATAATAGTCCTTAACATAACGAAATTTTATACTCTTCAATTGGACCCACCCGAACCGAACCAAATTTCCATATTTCCATTCCTTACTTATATCCTGAAAGAAAATGACTAGGAAAAGGGTGAGCGAACAAAGCCCAGTAAGTTCATATACAACCCTTCCGGTTTCTAAGGAGGAGTTGACCAGGAAGAAAGTCAAACAATATATAGTGTCAAAAAAAAATATAGATGTCAAAGGAATTATTTTTCTGAAATCTAACAAGATTAAATATTCATTAATCGAGGAACAATTACTAAGATCATCAGAATAAATCAGATCAATATCAAATACTATGGATGACGTTATGATCACATAAGCGGTCATTTTAGACCAAACAAAAGGTGGCTCCAAGGAACCTCAAATATCAAAGTACCCCAAAAGGGTCAAAAGCAAAATGGTATATCCGGATTACCCCACCATAGTTCCTATGGTGTAATGTCACCTTAACAGGCCAAATGGTAATTCAAATTGTCTTAGTGATCATAACAGAGTTTTTCAAAAATAATTACAATTTCAACAAAATCAAATACAAATGATAACCGAATAAAATATCACACATCGAAGTTTAAACAATTTGTGAGATTCATAAAGCAATTCACAATTAAGAGTAACGAAAGAACGGATACGACGAGATTTCAAATTCAAATACCAACCCAAGGTCGGCACACGTTTTCAAAGAAAGGTAAATGCCAAAGAAATAGCGGAAGCCTAACATTTTGGAATTAAGAATTCAAAATAACATAAACGATGCATAATCCCTTACCTTAGCAATACGGTGGAAAATTAGCTTGAGCACAATGCACCGCTACCCGCACTTAGCCAAATCTAAAGTATCATAATACAAAATAAAATTATGAATTTAGGGGCCTTCTAATAGTCTAAAAATTGATACATAAATAAAAATTCCTAAATTTATAGTTAATTTAATTGTATAGGGCATATTCCCAACTTTTGTAACTCGGGGAAAATATGAAATTATATATATAAAAAACTCATTGGTACAACCACCAAGGTTAGGCAATGAACCTATTTGAAAACCCAAAGTATCCCACCGAAATCATTCCTGCTCACTGTTTGTTTCTCTTCTTTTTTTTTTTGTTGGTTTCCCTTTTGGTGTGTGAAAGTTTGACTTTCCATCTCATTATAATATTACTTTATCAAGCCTAACTCCTTCTTTAATCCCATTCTTCTCTCATTCTCTTATTCTTCTCTCATCCTCCCAGTAAATATACAACCTTCACAACCCAATTGCAGAGACCAGTTATGATCACAAATTTCATTTCCTCCGGCCATTCCAACTTCTCTCTGTTTCATCATTTCTTTTCTCTTTAAAAAAAAACAATTTCCTTCTTCTCTCCTTACAATTGTCAAAAAACAAAATCAACTCAACCAGGCCACTGCCGGCATTTCCACCAATTCAGGATATTTGCATATTTCCTTGGTGAGTTATATAAAGTTCAATCATTTGATTCCAAATTTTTGTTCACTGAAATTACCAAATGTAAACCCACTACCAAAATCAAATTTCAAAACTGTTATTCATATTATCTCTATGGAACCCAGTTACCCATTTGATACCAAAATTAAGAAATTCAAGGATGAAGACAAATTAAACTCCATCTAGCTATATAATTGAATTTCTAAAAACCACCTCAAGAATTCTATGATTCATAATGAAGTATCTTACCTCGATTCAGCTTTGCCAAACCACTGATGGCTTTCCTTCCTCTTCCATCGTCCTCCTCTTGTTCGTCTTGTTGGTGAGTTCTCTCCCGAGCTCCGACTCTCTCTCTCTCTCTCTGTCTTGCTTGGAAAAGAACTGATTTTCTTCATCTCTTGCCCTCTTATAACAAGGAGTGACTATCTGTTATCCCTTGTAGATTGATATCCTCTGTCGATCGATTCGCCTCCTTCGTTTTCCATCCGTCGACACTTCTCCATGTCAAAGTTTGTGATTGCCGTCTCTTGGGTTGTTTTTTTTTTATTTTCCTTTTTTTTAAACACCCACTTACACTATTTTAATTGCTATTTAACACTAACTACCAAATAATGGGTCAAGCCCAATTCCAAAGGATTCATACTAACTAGGTAGAAGCCCAAACAAATTGAAGTAGTAATGGCCCAATTTTGGGGATTTACCGCCCAAACAAAATAAGCCCAAATTATATTGAGGTTAGCCCAAAACAATTTACAATATTAATAATATAACTAATATTATTATTCAAAATTCGGGTATATTACACTCTTACCCCCTTAAAAAGTTAAGTCCCCTAAACTTTACGTCAAAGTAGCCAAAAGACTTGGAATACATATTTTATTCAAAAAGTTCAGGGAACTTGTCTCGCATATCTTCTTCCAGCTCCCACGTGGCTTCTCTCTCTGTATGATTACTCCACTGGATCTTGACATATGGAATAGTTCGTTTCCTCAATACCTGATCTTTCCGGTCAACAATTCGGACTGGCTTCTCGTCATAGGTCAGGTCTTCTCGAAATTTTAACGGTTCGTGCTCAATCACATGGTTCGGATTTGAGACATACTTCCTTAGCATAGATACATGAAATACATTGTGCACTCCAGATAGTGTAGGCGGCAAGGCTAGTCTGTAAGCGACCTCACCAACCCGCTCGAGTATTTCAAATGGTCCCACAAATCTTGGACTAAGCTTTCCCCGAATACCAAATCTCATGACCCCTCTTGTGGGTGAGATTTTAAGGAATACATGGTCCCCCACTTCAAATTCGAGTCCGCGTCGACGATTATCTGCATTAGACTTCTGTCGGCTATGGGCTATAAGGAGTCGTTTTCGAATCAACTACACTTTCTCCAAGTAATTTGCACCAACTCCGGTCCTATTAGTTTCCTTTCGCCCACCTCATCCCAATAGATAAGCGATCTGCACTTTCATCCATACAGGGCTTCATAGGGTGCCATACCAATACTTGCATGGAAACTGTTATTGTAGGTAAACTCCACCAAAGGCAAGTGATCGTCGCAATTACCTTGCAAGTCCAACACGCATGCGCGAAGCATATCTTCCAAAGTTTGTATTGTCTGCTCTGACTGACCGTCTGTCTGTGGGTGGAAAGTTGTACTCATACTCAAATTTGTACCCAATGCTTTCTGTAGGCTACCCCAAAACTTTGAGGTGAATCTTGCATCATGATCTGAAACTATCGAGACCAGTACGCCATGTAGACAAACAATCTCATCGATGTACAACTTTGCCAACCTTTCCATCGAATCCGTAATTTTAAACGCCAGGAAATGTACGGACTTGGTCAATCTTTCCACGATGACCCAAATTGAATTATACCCCTTTATCCAATTTCTTTTGGGGCCATATAGATGGTAAAAAGAAGAGTCATTGGATAGCCTGGAAGGATTGATGTCGTCCCACAGATGAAGGTGGTCTTGGAATCCATTCCATAGTTGACACTGTTAAAGCCTTGGGTCTTAAAATTTGGTGGCGTTTCCGTTCCATAAACAATATTTGGTCCGTTTTCTTTCTGCCAAATACTGTTCCCGCTCCTATCCCGCTTTCTCCTCCTCGGGTGGCTCCCATATTTGGTCCCGTATGATCAAATCTCGTAACATTGCTGAACCATTTATCAAATGGATTGTGGGCAGGGGTCACTGTTCTATTTGGAATGACATTTGGCTCGGTAATTCCTGTATTGATAAGCCCCCTTCTTGTTCCTTTGTTTAAGTTCGGGAAATCTTTTAGGAAGACCCTCTTTATCGCTGTCTTCGCTTCCTTTATCTATTATGCAAGACATTGAATCCCAAGGCATCTCGACCTGTGATGAAGATGATAGGCCAGTTTGGTTTCTTTCCCCAAAGGGGAAGTTTTCTATTTCTTCGGCCATCTCCCTGCTCTCTCCTCCCGGCCCTGCTCTGCTGTACTCTAAATTTATATGGCACAAAAATATGCCTAGACACATTAGTATTTTTCATTAGGTGGCTCTTTCGCAAGCGTTTGCCTTTAGATGAAGGATTATGGCGTAAAGGATTTCAGCTTGCTTCCAAATGCTATTGCTGCCCCTCGAGCTCTTTGGGAACTTTTGATCATGTGTTCCTCAAAGCCCTATATCTAAGGCTATTTGGTGTCATTTCCATAATCTGTTTGGAATTCCTTTCCAGCCCCTCCCTCTGCAACAATCTTGTTTCACTTGGTGGCTCCATGGGAAATCGCATCCTTCCTTCTATTATTCTTTGGCACTTATGGCAAATATCGCAATTTAGCGGCCTTTGAAAATACCAGACTCCCTTCTATGGTCATCATCAAAAACATCGTTCAGGACTTAAAGAATATTATGATCTCAGTTGGCCTCCAAGTTTCTGATCTTTCTTGTGCTCCTCGGTTCTCTCATGGTCAGCTCAAGCAAGTTAAAATTCAATCTGTGAAATGGAACTTTCCTCCCAATGGTTTTCTTAAGTTGAATGTGGATGGAGCTAGTAGAGGGAACCCAGGTCTTAGAGGCGAGGTGGTATTCTCAGAGACTCTTCCGGTAATTTTGTTTTTGCATTTTACTGTCATTATGGATCCCACTCTAATATGATTGCTGAGATCCGTACTCTCTATCACGGTATTCATTGGCTTTCCTCCCATGATTTTTCTGATGTTATTATTGAGACTGACTCGAAGGTTCTCTACGACAGTTTATGTAATGGTCACACCCCTCCATGGGAACATGCTTATATTTTTCGCGATATTTTCCGTATCCAATCTTCAAACGATATTCTTTTTGTCACTGTTACCGGGAAGCTAATAAGGTCGCAGATAGTTTGGCCAACTTAGCATGTGATACTAAAACAGACAGGGATTTCAGCTCCGTTTCTGCCATTCCTTCGTTCACACGTGGTCTCATCTCTCTTGATGCTTGTCATACCCCTTATATTCGTATATTTTAATCTCTTTTCTGTATTCTCCTTTTTCGAGGTCAGGTTCCTTTGTCCTCCCATCTATAAGGGCAAGGCTGGTTGTCCCCCTCAAGTTTGTACCTTTTTATTCTTATTAATAAATCCTCACAGGGTGCCGCCCCTGTTTCCTTAAAAATATATATGTATATATATATATATATATATATATGCTCCCACTTCCACTCAGGTATCGACAAAGACTACAACAATCCACCAGGCTTCTGAAGCTCTGTCTTCACTTGCTAGCAAACAAGACACTTGCTTACAAACTCGGCTATCTCCATTTTCATATTCTCCCACCAAAAGGTGTCACGCACGTCCCGATACATCTTTGTACTACCCGGGTGTATGGCAAACCTTGAATTATGAGTGTTGATTCCTAATTCTAGATTTGGTTGAGTCATCTTCTGATTCTAGTGTACAGTGGCTAAAAGGTCTGCGTACCGATTAGTGTGGCAACTGTCTTAGAATCAAAGTGGTTTAGAATTGTTTAAGTGTTAGTTTAGGCGCGGTTTTGTAAGCTTCTTCAGCAGCCTTGGAAGAACAGCAGACTTTGAAGTCTGCTCAAAGAACGGAAAATCAAAATTTGGCCAAATCACGAAATTATGACACGTGTACACCTATCCAGATATTTTCGAAAATATCTAGTCATAATGTCTTCATCAGATTTCACTTTAAAGAAGTCAACTCTACATGATGACAAGCTGTCGGGTCTCTGGCCGAAATCGAAGACATTACCCTTTTTGGCTAAGAAGACTTTCCTAGCTACAGAGCCTGCAATCTGAAACCTTACTCAAATTGGGAATGTCCTCTCTGCACACTGCATCTCTGATGACTGTGGCTCTTACATCTCCCAAAGCGCCGAATTGCATTCAATGCAAAAGAACGTTGGACACAGTTCACTCTGTCTCAGCCCAACGGTTCAAAGATCTCTTCCTGGTATTTATTCAAGTCCTGAAGATCTGAAGAAACAACTCTTGCGCATTAAACTCTCAAGCTTCATCTTCAACACTCAAGCATTCAAGAGATCAAAGGACAAGGACTAACACTTCACCAAACTTTCTGAAGCTGCAGATCTGCTATCTTAAATTCGTTTCAGCTTCATTTAGTTTGTTTTTAAACTGTTCTTTAATTCAGCACGTGTGAGAACAATTATTCCTTGATTGTTTCTCTCACCTTTATACACTTGGTTAAAAACTTATTTTGTACACGATCCATTAGTGATCTTACTCATAAACCTAGTGGATAAACAAGTGCACTTTTAAAATCCAAAGCTAACCACTTTGGTAGTGGATGTAGTACTATTCACAGTACGAACCACTTCAAATCACTGTGTTCTGTTTGAACTGTTCTTATCTTTCTCATTAACTGCTTGTGTCTAACTATTTCTGAATCTGCACAACCTTTACTGAATTGTTGATAATTTAGATTCTCTTTTGTTTCCGCTGCCTTAACTCTTCTAATTAAATCTTTCAAGAAAACTTTAAGAAGTGTTCACGAAAAAGTTTTTATCAACACAACTAGGCTATTCAACCCCCCCTTCTAGCCTAGATTGAGCCTATTTTGGGACCAACAATTGGTATCAGAGCCTAATTCTTTGAAAAATTTATTTTTCCAAGCTTAACCTCTTGTGAATAGATCCTATGGCTCACTATATGCTGCCTACCTCGAATACGAGCCACGTCCCAATATTGGACGAAGGCCACTTCGAAGTATGGAAAGATAAAGTTATGAGATATATGAACTCTATTGACAATCGGTTGTGGCAATGTGTTCTAACAGGTCCTTATATTCCAATGAAACCCAACCTACTTGCCGAAGTAGCCAGTGGACTTCCCGAGATACCTAAATCCATGAACGAATGGACAGATGAAGAAAGAAGGCTTGTTGAACTCGACAGCAAAGCTATTCACATCATATCCAGCTCCGTCGACACAAGCACATATCAACAGATCATCAGATGTAAAACGGCCAAGGAAATGTGGGAAGCCTTTGTGGAATATCTTGAAGGAGATCTGCCCACCAGAGACAACAGGAAGTATAACTACATTCAACAATTCGACTCCTTCAGAAAAGATCCTAAGGAGACTCTACGGCAAGCCTACGACAGATTTTGTGAGGTAGTAAACAGTTGTTATTCTTTAGGAAAGGAATATAGTGTTAAAGAAGTAAATATGAGATTTTTAGCTTCTCTAGGAAGTTTGTGGCATGTGAAAACCACTGCAATAAAAGAGTCCAAAGACTTGAACTCCATGCACCTCAGAAGTTTGTATGCGAGTTTAACGGTCTATGAGCAAGAATTACTTCAAGCTCAAGAACATGACAATCATTTTAAACTTCCTTCCTTTTCTGCTATTTCTCAGGAAATTGCTGCCCAAGAAAATAAACCATCTACTTCTTCAAATGAGAATGAAATCCTTTCTGACGAACAATTTGCCATGTTCGTTAAGAAATTTCAAAAGTTCTCAAAATTTAACAAAAAGAAGGAAACAAACCAGCAGACTTTCAGAAAGTCTGCTGAAAACTCTCACAATAATGAGTTGGTTTGCTACAATTGCAGGAAGCCTGGTCACTTTGCTTCTAAATGTCCTAAGCCAAAATATGAAGCCTATAAAAGGAGACCTTCTAAATCATTTTCTAAACATAGAGGTCTACTGGCTGAGGACTTAGAAGAAAACCATGTATCCACTTGGTTTGAAACTGATTCTGATGAGGATGATAGTGACGACTCACCTGAGCAGGCACACATTTGCCTCGTTACTCTAGAGTCACCACCCACCTATGACTCAGATAGTGAAGTTAAATACTCTCCTTTTCAAGCTAACATCGAACAATCTCCTGAAGAGCCTTCAAAAGAAGAAATCCTCAAGGATGCTCAAGACATGCTAGAGGAATTCAATGAATTTAGAAAGGCCTATGTTAAGTTAGCTAAAAGTCATGAGAAGGCTGAAAAATCCATCTTTGGAAGCCGAGTTAAAAACTCTCCATGGAGTCCAGCAGGAAAGTATCAAGTTAAAAGAAGAGAACTAATTTCTCAATGAGAAGGTTGCCTGCCTTATTGATCATGCCAAAGAGATATCTGCTGAGAAAGATGAGTTGCAAAAAACCATCAACTCATGGAATAACTCAACGGCAGTCTTTGATCAAATTCTTGGAGATCAGAAGCCCTTAACAGACAAATCTGGGCTAGGATTCTCTTAAAGCAATTTTGGTGCAACCTCTGAACAGGAAAATGAACATTTTACAGTTAATAGCAATGTTCCTGCACAATATCAGAAACCTAACAAGGGTAAAGAAGGAATTGGTTATACTGCTACTCCTTATAAATACCCTAAGGTTCAAATTATCAAAAACAGTGAAGCTTTGAAAGCAAAACAATCATCTGGCGGAGAGAAACTGCTTAAAGGTGGTGCGGACTCTCAACGGCCTCCACCGGCACTTACGTGAAAGCAAAGGCATGTTTCGGGGCCTACGAAAGTGCGCTCAAACCTATCATATTCATCAACAGTACTACAGATGGTGCTGCTGCTACAGAGGATGTTGATACCAAGCTTAAAGGCAAAATGCATGAGGTATCGAAATCTACTAAACTCAGCAAGTACTCCTCTCGCTAAAGCAAAGCTGGCATGTATGCAGACTCAAGAAACCTCACACAGATGCCCCTAAGCTTGCTGTTAACAAGACTGCTAAATCAAAAGCTGCTGTTAAGGAAAATGTTCAAAAACCTTCCAACACCCAGCATGATCAAATAGATTTCTGTAATTTCCATCACTGTACATTTTGCAAATGTTTTGGCCACTTGGTCCATGAATGTCTGCTGAAATCCATCATGAAGCTTCTTTGGATCCCCTATTCCAAAAATCAGGCAAGTATGGGTTCCAAAAATACGCTAACCATTTGGACCCATAAGAAAAATAAAAGGGGACCATGATTTTCTTACCTTTACATCTCAGGTGTGCTTCATGGCTGATTCAAGTTCAGAAAAGAAAGATGTATGGTATCTAGATAGCGGCTGCTCAAGACATATGACCGGAGAATCCTGCCTTCTCTCTAACATTTCTGAAGCAGAAGGTCCTCCTGTCATCTTTGGAGACAATGCTAAAGGAAGAACAATTGGCTATGGATCCATTATTCGAGGAAATCTCTCCATTGGAAAAGTCTCTCTAGTAGAAGGCTTGAAACATAATCTTCTGAGTATTTCTCAATTCTGTGATAAAGGACTTATCTATCAATTCTCCTCAAACAGATGTGATATCAAGGATCCAGTCTCCTGCTCGACCTTGGTTACTGGACACAGACAAGGGAATGTCTATGTGATAGATTTGAATGCTTATGACAAAGCTGCCAATCTATGTCTTGTGGCGAACTCTGCTCAAGACAAAAGCTGGCTGTGGCATAAAAGACTCAGCCATTTGAACTTCAAATATCTATCTAAGCTATCCAGAGAAGGTCTAGTTAAAGGATTGCCAAAGGTCTCTGCTGATCATGATCGTGCTTGCAAAGCTTGTCAACTGGGAAAGCTCTCAAAAATGTCATTCAAAAGCAAACCAGGACTCTCAACATCGAGACCTCTGCAACTTCTCCACATGGATCTCTTCGGACCAGTCACTACTATTAGATATGGTGGTCACAGATACACACTTGTAGTAGTAGATGATTATACAAGATACACTTGGACAGAGATGATGTCTTCTAAAGACCACACATATGATCTTCTTACAGCTTTGTTCAGAAGACTGCAAACGCAAAAACTAGATGAAATCAGTGACGTTCGATCGGGACAATGATGCGAGTTTACCAATAATGGAATAGCAAAATGCGTGATGATCACGACATTGGTCACAACTTCTCTGTGTAAGGACACCTCAGCGGCCAGAATGGTGTGCGAAAGGAAAAACGAACACTTATCGAAGTTGCTAAAACTATGCTTCTTTGAAGCAAAGTTGCCCAAACATACAGGCGGAAGCCGTCAACACGGCTTCTTCACTCTCGAAACGATCTTTGATCAACAAATTTCACGGTAAAACACCCTATGAACTTTGGAGAGGTAAAACCCCAAACATTGGATTTTTTAAAATCTTCGGCTGCAAGTGTTTCGTAGTCTACAATGGTAATGACTACAGAGGCAAATTTGATCACAAAGCCGATGAAGGTGTATTTCTGGGTTATGCTTTACACTCCAAAGCTTACAGGGTTTTCAACAAAAGATCTTTAAAAATAGTTGAATCTGTTCATGTTTCATTTGATGAATTTGATTTATTAGAGCCACACGTGGCTCAAATGTCAGCGATGATTTTGTTAATGTTGAGGCAGTACCTCCCAACCATCATCCTCTCATATACCTAATCCATCACCAGCAACTCAATCAAATATTCCTGACCATCACTTATTATCAAACGGGTCACCAGAAGACTTCAACCCTGCTCAAGAAAACTCAATTCCAGAACCCTTTGTTTCTGAACCTGAAAATCATGTTCCTCAACTCACCTATGAACCAAATTCTGAACAAAATACTCATCAAGATATAGCTGATCTTCCTTCTAGCCCTCCTACGAACCTTGTCATGAAGAAACAGCAAAAATCATCACATTCTCGCTGTCACAAGAACATGTAAAGACCATCCAATCTCTCAAATCATTGGTGACATTCATGTTGGAGTAATGCGGACTCCGTAAGATCTTCCAAAAATGAATGTATGTTACGTCTTCATTCGTCTTTAGAAGAAGAGCCAAAGAAGATCGATGAAGCTCTTCAAGATCCAAGTTGGTGGAAGCCATGCAAGAAGAACTTCACAATTTGAACGATGCCAAGTATGGAAGCTAGTCCCAAAGCCTGCTGATCATACTGTCATTGGCACAAAATGGGTGTTCAGAAACAAGAAGGATGAGGATGGAAACATCATTAGAAACAAAGCAAGACTTGTTGCTCAAGGATATCGCCAAGAAGAATGAATTGACTATGATGAAAGCGTTTGCTCCAAAGAGTAGCAAGATTGGAAGCTATCGAAGTCTTCTTAGCCTATGCTACATACAAGGATTTTGTGTTATATCGATGGACGTTTCAAGAGTGCATTTCTAAATGGTGATCTTCAAGAAACGGTCTATGTTGCTCAACCCGGGCTTCGTAGAAAAGGAAAAGAGACTCATGTCTACAAGCTTAAGAAGGCCCTCATGGTCTTAAGCAAGCTCCAGCTCGGGCTGGTATGAAACTCTCTCAAAATTCCTAGTAGAACAAGTTTGTGAGAGGCAAGATCGACACCACTCTCTTCATTCTCGAAGCCTGAAAGGACACTCTCGCTGCTAGTGCAAATCTATGTCGATGATATCATCTTCGGATCTAGAAATGAGAAGGCGTGCAAGCGATTCGAAACACTCATGGTAGCAAATTCAAATAGTATGATGGGAGAACTCACATTCTTCTGGGTCTTCAAATTCAACAATCCAACGAGGAATATTCATCGGCCAATCCAAGTATGCTAAAGATCTTGTTAAAAAGTTTGGATTGAAATATCAAACACCTTTGATACACCATAATTTCTTAAATGCAAACTTACAAAGGACTTACAAGGAAAGAAAGTCGATATCACCCACTATGGGGGATAATCGGATCTCTGCTCTACCTCACCGCCCGACGGACACGACATAGTGTATCTTTATTGGGGTATGTGCTAGATTTCAAGCGGACCACAAGTAGTCACATCTTCTGCGACCAAAAGAATTATTAAGTGCGTATCCAGATACCTGACTTAGGTATATGGTATCCAAGGGAATCTTCTTTCAACTTAGTTGGCTACTCAGAT
>CM028379.1:66838980-66878600 GCA_013146195.2 Codonopsis lanceolata | reverse complement strand
CGGCTGTTGAAGAAGAAGCTTACCCGCTTTTCAGCAGGAGTCAATCATATTCTTTCGCCAACTAGCTTGTAAATGCCTTGAGTTCAAAGCCGTAATACCGCGACATGGGGAACCAACACCCGCTTCATCACCGCCTGTGTCACTTTAGTCCCTTACACCGTGGACTAACTCGAACTCCCCGCCGAGCTAGATTCTCGAGAAAGGGCTAGAAGCTTGGACCCTCCCCCAATGCGTAAAACCATCAGCATGAAACGATGTCCCAAATATGGACAGAAAAACCCGTAAAAATCAAGTCGCCGTACAAACGATGACGTGATCGCTATGAAGCCAAAATGAAGCTCGACATCCCAACCGACTCGTTATTTAATCAAACTATTGTCACGACCTGCTCAAGCCCCCAACCGCACCATTGCCGATTCCTAAGTACTTTTCTGGCCTGCATGCCTTGATTTCAGAACAATATACATTTATGTCTGTAATATTTGTTACTGCTTTATTTTGCTTGCTGGATGAATGTTTTATTTCGCTATGCCTGCTTGCATTTCAACTAGGAATTACTTAAATTTGATGTTTAACTCTTTCTAACAAAGGCAACCTTTGCTCGTGAGAAAAATCATAACTAGACAAGCAATCCCACTCGAACACCAATCTTTTACGAGCACAAACCACTTTATGCTCGTAAAGAGAATAATCGAGAACACAAGGAAAAACAACTATCTGAACACCAACTCTTTTCACGAGCATAAACAACTTATGCTCAGAAAGAGAATAATCGAGACTAAAAAGCCTTCAACTCGAACACTGTCCCTGTCTTCATGAAAGCACAAACAACTCATGCTCGCAAAAGAGAATAATCGAGAGAAATACAACAAAAGCAACTGACTCAAACCCCAACTTTCAAACTAAAATTGAAAGCATAATTGAGCTTTGCCATTATCATTTGCCATAAAAAAGAAGAGATCAATGAATTACATACTGCCAATGCCAATCACCAATAATATTTCTTCAAGTGATCTGCATGCCATGGATGTCTCAACTCATCCCCATCCTCTGTTCGTAACATATAAGTGCCTTCTTTAACAATTCTAACAATCTGAAAAGGCCCTTTCCAATTTGGCGAAAGCTTCCCCCACTCAGCTCGATGACATGTGCCTCAATCTTACGGAGAACCAAGTCGCCCACAGCAAATGATCGACCACGAACCCTTTTATAGTGATGGGTCTTTGCTCGCTGTTTGTAATTTGCCATCCTCATTTTGGCCTCCAACCGTTTCTCCTCTAACAAATCCAGATCGGCTGCCCGAGCTACATTATTGGACTCAGCATTATAATGCAACACCCTATGATTGGGCAAGTACATTTCCACTGGAGCCATAGCCTCAGATCCATATGCCATAGAAAAAGTTGTTTCTCCAGTAGGACCTCTAACCGTCTTTCTAACCGCCCACAAGGCCGAAGGCAACTCATCCACCCATCTTCATGCCTTATCTTCAAGATTTTGCTTGAGGACATGCAAGACCTGTTTATTAGCGGCCTCAGCCTACCCATTGCCTTGCGGATATGCCACCGACGATTGCCAATGCTTCACCCGCATCTGCTCGCATGCTTTCGTAAACTTTTCAGAAAATTGAGTCCCATGATCGGACACAATTGCTCGTGGAACCCCAAAGCGACACCATATGTGTTCATGAACAAAATCGATTACATTGACCTCGCTGATGGTCGCCAAAGGTTTAGCCTCCACCCACTTGGTAAAATAATCCACAGCGACTACCGCATACTTGAACTTTGACCGAGCCACGAGAAATGGGCCAATGAGATCTATACCCCACATATCAAATGGCCACGAAGCAACCACATGAGTCTGCGAGGGGGGTAAGCGAGGTATGTCTGCATAGCGTTGACACTTGTCACACCGCCGAACATACGTTTTTGCATCCCGCCTCAGAGTAATCCAATAGAAACCAGCTGCCAGGACCTTTTCCGCTAATGACCTTTGGCCAGGATGACCACCACATTTGCCTTCATGTATTTCTCCCAAAATGCCTTCAGTCATCTCTGGTCGCACACATCTCAACAGTGGCCGAGTGTAAGACCGCCTATAAAGTACGTTATCTAAAATAACATATCGACATGACCGCTTCTGAATGGTTCTGACTTTCGTCTTATCCTCGGGCAAGGTCCCCTGCTCGATATAAGCCTTCAAATCATCTATCCAACATTTTGAAGTCGGCTCGATGTCCATGATCGCCTCCTTTTCTATAACAGGAACCTCCAAATGCTCGATCATGACTTCCGGGTGCAAAGATTGAATTTCATCTTCAGCCATCTTGGATAAGCAATCGGCCCGCATGTTATCTTCATGAGCAATTCGCACCAATTCCCAGTAATCGAAATCCTTTAGAATATCTTTCACCATTGCGCAGTAACGAACCAAGACTGGATGATGAACCGCATAATCGCATTTGACTTGGTTTACCACCAACTGGGAATGACACTATACAATCACTTCTCGCACTCCCACATCCTGCGCGAGCTTGAGCCCTGCGATCAATGCTTCATATTCGGCCTGGTTGTTGGAAGCTGGAAATTTAAAGCGCAATGCTTTTTCAAACTCTACATCCTGCTCGGGTGGAACCAACACCAACCCGACACCACTCCCAAACCTACTGGCCAAACCATCAACATGTAACTCCCAACAATACTCTGGCCGGGGTTTTGGAATTGGTGTACTCACTGATGTTGTCTTGGATGGGACATCCTCCTCGCAGGAATCCTTGAAGCTTGTCTCAGCCACAAAATCTGCCAAAGCCTGTGCCTTAATTGCTCGCCGAGGTTGATAATCAATATCAAACTCAGTTAACTCGATAGACCAAGTGAGAAAACGACCAGAAGAGTTTGGTTTGTGCAAGATTTTTCTAAGAGGCATATCAGTGTATACAATAATCGGATGTGCAGAAAAATAAGCTCCCAGTTTCCGAGCAGCAACGAGAAGCGAATAAGCCAACTTTTCTGCTTTAAAATACCGCCCCTTTACAGCAGTAAGGGCTTTGGACATATAGTAAACATGCTTCTGAATATTACATTCTTCCCTAATTAACACAGCAGCTACAGCCTGCTCTGTGACCGCTAGATACACAAACAATTTTTCACCAAGGACCGAGCTGCTCAGCAAAAGAGGGCTCCCCAGGTACTCCACTAACTGCTCGAAGGCCTTCTGACATTCAGGTGTCCATTCAAACCCTTTGTTCCCACGAAGAACCTTGAAAAATGGCAAGCACCTTTCTGCTGACCTGGAAATGAAGCGACCAAGGGCTATCACCCTACATTAACCATAACTACATTAGCCAACCAAGTTGGGTAATGTATCTCCTCGATAATGTCCGCGTTGAGTAGCTTCTCAACCTCCTCCTTGATCGCCTGATCCTTCTCAACAGAGTAAATCCTAGGCCGCTGCTGAATTGGCCGAAAAGCAGGATCCACATTAAGACGATGCAATGTCATGGTTTCACTCACACCTTGCATGTCCTCTGGCCTCCATGCAAAAACATCCAAGCTATCTTGCAGCTACTTAATTAGGTTTGCACGAGCTTCCACTGACAAAGCCTTTCCGATTTTTATTTTCTGCTCGGGGTAAGCAGAATTGATAACCACCTCCTCGAGCTCGTCTGCCCCGAGTCAGTAACTCGGCTCATCTCGCATTTGGAGTGTATCACACTCCACCTTCTCTTCTTTCTCAGCTTGAACCTCAACCACATCAAGCTGATCTACATCCATGTCCTCGATTTGTTTCACTAGTCCCTCCGACGTCAATGCCGGCAAAGGATCTTCAAGACTCTCACCAGCCTTCTCTGGATTTATACTTGCCTCATCATGTTGCTCAACCGGCTCCCCCGACTTCAATGTCGGCAAGGAGCAAGTGATCTCACCACCAATTTGACTCACAAGCAAGCTTACATCAACCTCGTGCTCGTCTTGCTCCCCCGACTTCAATGTCGGCAAAGAGCCAGCCTCCATCTCACGATCTTCACTCACCATGGCTATTACTGAAGGCCCCACATTCACATGAGACGTTTCCTTGGTACTGATAGTTATTTTCTGCCCGCCATCTTCCAAGGTCAATTTCTGCTTTTTCCGTTGACTGTCGCGCACATATTCGAGCACTGCCCGGGGCTGACTTCTCAACACACCCACTCTTTGATCAGTATAGAACTTAGCACATTGATGTGGAATAGATGCGACCATCTGGAACTTGGTCATACTCATCACACCCAAGATAATATTGTAGGGGGACTTTAAATCAATCACCATGAAAGTGATCTTCTCAACTCGCATCCTGCTCCCTTCACCAATAAAGACTTCCAGCTCGACCCCTTGACCGGTACGTTATGATTAGTGAATCCCTCCAACGTTCCAGCATATGGCTTGAGTCGATCATCACTCAGCTCCAAACCCTGAAAGCAGGAGTAATACATCACATCCCTACAAGCACCAATATCAACCAAGATTCTATGCACGACCCATCCATCCACCAGGGCTGAAACAATCAAGAACTGCTCGCCTGCCACATTACTTGCCAGCTCGCTACGAGTAAATTGTATAGCTTCTTCCCCAGCTTGCAAAGTCGTTGGTCGATCTACAACCTTTGACAAAGAATAAATTTGTTTGCCGAGCTGGGTCGGAGTGGGCTCTTCATCCCTTATGACATTAATGACCCCTCTGATCGGTGGAGCATCTCTCCGGGGAGCATTCCCCCTATTCCCTCCGTCTCTCTTGAAGCGGTCCAATCATCCTTCATTGATTAATTTCTGAATGGCCTTCTTCAGCGGCCAACATTCTTCGGTGGCATGCCCATAATCATCATGATAGGCACACCTCTTCGTCTTATCCCGAGCATCAGTTGTCTCTGGATTCATGCGAGGTGGGCGAGGAAGCTCGTCTCTAATTTCATACATGATATCCTCGTGCAATGTATTGAGCGGGGTAAGATCTGCCTCGCGAAGAAATTCCCTTGGACGATCATATCGCGACTTACCCTTATTATAGCCTCCGCCCACAGCCTGACCATTCCCCTTGGAATTTCCAACAGTATCATTATTCTCTTTTTTCTTCTCCTTTTTTTCCGTCTCTTCGGCACACCATTTTTGAGCCCGCATCAACATTTCGGCATGCGTTTTGGGCTCACATGCTCAACTCCGATCTCAGTCCACCTTCACCCTCGAGCAGACCCGTTTCAAAGCACAATGTAACCTCCTGCTCAGTCAATCCTGGTACTTGCTCCAATACTTTAGTAAATCTCTCCAAATAACTAGCTGTGGACTCATGAGCGCCCTACTTAACCTTCGACAAATCAGCACTTGTCTTTGCCAGTGTGCCGCGATCTTAAAATACGCGAAACTTTGCTCGCAAATCAGCCCAATTATTAATTGACCGACGCGGCAAAGCTCTCATCCATGCCAAGGCCTTCCCTTGCAAAGCTCCTACGAAAGCTCGAATTTTCAACGCCTCATCCGAAGTCACTAAGCCTATTTGTGACTCAAATGACATTAGCCAGTCTCTCGCCTTTGTTTTCCCAGTATATTCCTTAATATTCGGGAAAATTAGCCCCTGTGCTGGTGGTGCATTCTCAATCCACGGCGCTAGCGGGCTAGCTGAAGTGCCCAAGAAGTTTCCATCCAGAGCTTTTCCCTGCTCCCATGCCTCCATACGGCGTTTCAGCTCTTCAAAATCCTGCATATTTATAATTGTAGGCAAACCACCCCCGGGCTGAGGCTGTACCACAGGCATAGGAGGGACCTGTGGGGGACCCATAGCTCCAACGGCTTGAGTTACCCCCACGGCCTGCGCCACGAACTGAGGCACCCGAGGCACCAAAATAGCCCTTTTTCTTGAGAATGATGGGATAAATGCCCTTGGGATCTCCTGGGAGATGGAGTTCTATGTCGACGAGCATAAGATCCCCTTGGAGATGGAGAACGTCGACTACGAGCACGCGATCGTTGTGGTGAGGGTGAACGAAGCCCGCGAGCATGAGACCTTCGCGAGGAAGGTGATCGCCGACGACGACGGGATTGTGCTGAATCATCCCCCACTCGTGGTCCCAACCGTGAATGAACACTGGGCACAACCCTGTGACTAACCCTACTACCTTCTGGCTGACCTCGTCCCTTTGACTCCTGGACACGTGGATGAGAAGGAATGATTAATGGGTTTAACTGATTACCCCCAGTTTGGGAACCACCTACAGCTTGACTTGGAGCCGACAAAGCTGGTAAAGGGTCCACTTCAATGGGCGAAGGCGGCTTACCCATGGCAATCAACTGCAAATTGAGTTGATGCATTTGCCCCAAGTATATAGCTCTTTGACGAAGAGCTTCTTCCCTGAATTCATGTGCCAAACCAACTGCTGCCACGGCACTTCTTGCCAAAGAATCTACTCCACGTCTTTGGTTGAGTTGATGGCGAGCATCATGTGGAGGAGGAGGAGGATTGTTCCCAGCCAATTGATTAAGACTAGGAGTTGGTTGCACCTCTTCCCGATGACTTCCACTAACACCATTAACACCGTTTTCTGCCATTGTCAAAGCTTACGAAGAACAATTATCAAAACACGAAAAACTGCTACCGCAAATCTACTACGTTCCCGGCAACGGAACCAACTGATGCGTCCAAGATCTTCCGGATGCACTGGACTTGTCCAAATTAGATACCTGGCTTTCAACGTATCCGTTAAGCTTCAAAGCCCAACACTATAATCAGACAGAACAATCTGTAAACTAGGCAGGGGCACTCCCTGCAAAGGCCCTCTGTCGTGAGAATTAGTCCAAGACTAGCGAATGAGTATACAATTTAGCAGAGTTTTGGCTCTAGAGTAAAAGTCACGTACCTCTCCCCTTCATTTTCAGGGGATTTTATAGCATTGGAGAGTATAGCTTGCTCATAGCCCACTAACAATCATGACATTAATGGCGGGCATATTAACTGCCCCATTAACTGTCCCATTAACCACAACGGTCAAATGGAGAAGTTTTCGGACATAACCGTCCTCAACTGACGACAATTCTTAAATCTACGAGCATGACAACCCATGCTCTCTATAAGCTCTTGCTTGCTGGTTAAGCCCCCAGCTCGCTGACATCGCTTACTCGCCGAATACCAAGGCCTTGCTCGGGATACACAAGAACTGTTTCATCCTTTCCTCGTAGCTTTGACTTTTAGATGCTCGTATATTGACTGAGTGGTGATCACGTGCTAAAAACGTGACTCGCGGCTTGGGCCTATTGGGCCGAGCAGTTCAGTACCAATAGAAGAAATGCATCATACATTGGTTGGAAAGTAATGTTAATTTTCAAAGTCATTTGATAAAAGACTTTTACCATTATTACCAATAGAAGATGTATACATTGGTTAGCAAATGATGTTGAGTTTAAATTATTTTATATTATTACCAATAAAAGAGATGTATAACACATTATTTAGAAAGAAAATGTTAGATTTTAAAATCTTTAGACTAAATATTTTCACGTTTACAAGAGATGTATCTCATATGGTTACAAAATATTCTACTATTATTACCAATAGAAGAGATGTATCACACATTGGTTAGAAATTGATGTTTATATTAAAAATACTATTATTAATTACTAATTGAAAATATGTATCATATATTGGTTAGAAAGAGATGTTGGTTTTCAAAGTTTTTAGATAAAAGACTTCTACCATTATTACTAATAGAAGATGTATATATCACATTGGTTAAAAAATGATGTTGATTTTTAATTATTTTAGATTATATAAAAGACTTACTATTATTAGCAATTTAGAGAAGATATATATCATACATTTGTTATAAATTGATGTTAGTTTTAAATTACTGTTATTACCAATAAAAGAGATAAATCTTACATTGGTTAAAAAGTTATGTTGATTTTAAAAGTCTTTAAATAAAAAATTTCTACTTTTATTATTAATAAAAGAGAAGAGAATAGATATTTCCAATTATATAGAAAGAGATGTTGATTTTAGATATTTTTTTAGATAAAAAAACTTCTACTACTATTACCAAATGATGAGATGTATTACACATTAGTTATAGAGTGATGTAGACATTAAAAGTCTTTTTATAAAAGACTTATTACCAATAGAAAAAATATGTATTTCACATTTGTTAGGAAATTAATATAGGTTTAAAATGTTTTTATTGTACATCACATTGGTTACAAAGAGATTAACATTATTTAGAAACATATATTGATTATAAAATTCATAGATAAACAAAATTTTATGTTATTATCAATACAAGAGATGTATCACACATTGTTTACAAAGAGATGTTGGTTTCAAAACTATTTAGATAAAATACTACTACTATTATTATTTTTATGTTATAACCAATAGAAGAGATGTATCCCACATTGTTTAGAAAAAGATCTTGATTTCAATTTTTTTTATATAAAAGACTATTATTATTAATATAGAAGAATTTATCTCACATTTATTAGAAATTAATATTGATTTTAAAAATACTATTATTACCAATAGAAAATATGTATACCACATGATTAGAAAAAAATGCTTGTTTTGAAAGTCTTTATATAAAAGTCTTAAAATTTTATTATTATTACCGATAAAAATAGAAATAAGTTTCTCATATTGTTAGAATATGAAAAAGTTATATCTTACATTGTTTAGAAAAAGATGTTAGTTTTTGAGCTGCCCGGCCCAATTGGCCCAAGCAATAAGTCACATGTCAGGCACATGATCGCAATTTGGTTAAGCGAGCATCCTAAAGTCAAAGTTGTGAGAAGAAGATTAAAGGGTTCTTGTACATCGCGAGCAGGGTCTCGACCTTTAGCGAGCAAGAAGATGTCAGCAAGCTGGGGGCTTAACCAGCGAGCAGAAGCATGTTGCGAGCATGAAGTGGTATGCTTGTGGATTTCGGAGTTGTAATCAGTTGAGGACGGTTATGTCCAGAAAATCCTCCATTTGACCGTTGCGGTTAATGGATACGTTGAAAGCAGTTAATATGCCCGCCATTAATGCCATGAGTGTTAGTGGGCAGTTATGAGCAGTTATACCCTCCGGCAGCTATAAAACCCCCGGAAAATGAAGGGGAGAGGTACGTGATTTCGTATTGCTAGCCTAAACTCTGCTGAATTTTATACTCTCCTCCTTTATTGTGCTAATTCGCACGCCGGAGGGCTTTTGCTGGGAGTGCCCCTGCCTAGTTCACAGTTCTTTGGTTAAATTGCAGAGTTGGGCTCTGAAGATTATTGGATACGTTGAAAGCTAGGTATCCATTTGGACCAATTCAGTGCATCCAGAAGATTTTGGACGCATCAATTGGTTCCATTGCCGGGAAACGAAACCAGTTTTTCGTGAATTGGCATTCGTTTTTGGTAAGCTTTGATAATGGCAGAAAACGGCGTTAATGGTGTTGGTGGAAGTCATCAGGAAGAGGTGCCAGCAACTCCAAACCTTAATCAGTTAGCTGGGAATAATCCTCCTCCACATGATGCCCGTCATTAATTGAACCAAAGGCGCGGAGTAGACTCTTTGGCTAGAAGTGTCGTAGCAGCTGTTGGTTTGGCACATGAGTTTAGGGAGGAAGCTCTCCGT
Organism: Codonopsis lanceolata; assembly: GCA_013146195.2. Classification (NCBI taxonomy): domain Eukaryota; kingdom Viridiplantae; phylum Streptophyta; class Magnoliopsida; order Asterales; family Campanulaceae; genus Codonopsis; species Codonopsis lanceolata. The sequence goes on along the minus strand of CM028379.1, from coordinate 66,868,983 downwards.
CAAAGGGCAATATATTTGGGGCAGATGCATCAACTCAATTTGCAGTTGATTGCCATGGGTAAACCGCCTTTACCCATTGAAGTGGACCCTTTACCATCTTTATCAGCTCCATGTCAAGCTGCAGGTGGTTCCTGCACTAGGGGTAATCAGTTAATTCCAGTGATTATTCCTTCTCAGCTGCGTGTACAGGGGCCAAGGGGACGAGAGCAGCCGGAAGGTAGTAAGGCTAGCAACAAGGTTGTGCCTAGTGTTCACGACTGGGACCATGAGTGGGGGATGATTCTGCACAATCCCGTCGTCGTCGTCGATCACCTTCCCCGCGAAGGTCTCATTCTCGTAGGCTTCGTTCACCCTCACCACGACGATCGCATGCTCGTAATCGTCATTCCCCTTCCCCAAGGGGATCTTATGCTCGTCGGCATAGAACTCCTTCTCCTAGGCGATCCCAAGGGCATTTGTCTCGTCATTCTAATGAAAAGAGGGATTTGCATCAACCAGCTGCACAAGAAAATTTACTGGTCAATGAACCAGTTGCTCAGCTCGCTGGGGTGCCTCAGGCACAGGTGGCGCAGGTCGTGGGTGTAACTCAAGCCATTGGAGCTATGGGTCCCCCACAGGTCCCTCCTATGCCTGTGGTACAGCCTCAGCCCGGGGGTGGTTTGCCTACAACCATTAATATGCAAGATTTTGAAGAGTTAAAACACCGCATGGAGGCGTGGGAGTAGGGAAAAGCCTTAGACGGAAACTTCTTAGGCACTTCAGCTAGCCCGCTAGCACCCTGGATTGAGAATGCACCGCCAGCACAAGGGCTAATTTTCCCGAAAATTAAGGAGTATACGGGGAAGACGAAGGCAAGAGACTGGTTGATGTCATTTGATTCACAAATTGGCTTAGTGCCTTGGCGTGGATGGGAGCTCTGCCATGAAGGTCAATCAACAATTGAGCTGATCTGCGAGCAAAGTTTCTGGCAGATTTCGACACTGCGGGTGATCGATGTTTTATTTAATCTTTTTCCTTGCAAGTGAACAAGACTATTATAGAATAGTATTGGAAGCAAGAGTCGAACCCACAGAGACAAGTGATCACGAACAGTGCAATTTATCGATAGCAATTTATTAACCTAAGGGGTTTTTTATGTTTAATTCTACTCTAAACTACTAGTTATAGATGTTTAACTAATTAGACAGTAATAACAGATATGAAGATCTTATGGTGGGTGGCAATCTAGGATTCTGGGTTTCACTTGTATCTCCTTTATGTTCAATTCATAATAATGTCATTCAATGTCTTGGGTTCGTTCACTAAAAATAGATATAGTTTGTTGAACAATTGGTTCAGCCTCCATCCCCGCAAAAATTCATCCATTCTATATCCTAAGCACAGGAACTATCAATCTAGCTGTCACCTAGATTTATGATCTATCTGTCACCTAGATCATATAAGAACCTGGTCTTAACTTATCACTCTCGTGCATCGATAGGTCCAATTTATTGTGTTGGTGAGCCAGTGTACGACATATGCACTTGGTCATGCAGTTATCCGCACCTCTAGGCCTTTATTATTTGCGATTACATTCATTTGTTCAAAGAAAAATAATATAGGGATTGATAAACAACACAATCAACAAGCATTGAATAAACATAAATAAGAATCAAAACATAAATTTGATACAAGTTACCTCCCACCTCCTAGATTATGGATGATTTAGTTCATCATAGACAATGAACATCACTTGGAGATGATCGGATACATGATTTGATCTTCAATACTTGATATTACAAAATCTAACTATGTTATACAATCTAAAACTACTTAAAATCTATCTAAAAAGAGCTTTCAGCCGTCCTCTCTATGCTTTGGCTCGGTATCTGTCTTCTATATATACTCGGGAGTTGTAATTCGATCGAATGACTGTGTGAAAATCCAACTTTGACGCATTCTGACCACCTTGCGGTCGCAAGGTGCTGGGTACCTTGCGTCTGCAAGGTCTCCAGTTCATCCGGCCTTTGGAATTCTTTGTTTCTGCTTTGTGGTCCACACTGCCTACCTTGCGGTCGCAAGGTCTGAGGCACCTTGCGTCCGCAAGGTGTCCAGAACTGACAGCTTTCATCTTTTCTTCATTTTTCCTTTTTGGCCCTTCTTGAAATTTGCACTTAAAACCCTGGAGTTTCGCGTATTTTCACTAATAACCCTGAAACTTATAAAACTCACCGAAAACATATATTAGTAGCCAAAAGACTCATGAAATAGCATAATTTAAGTCATAGAAGCATATAAAATCGATGTATAAAATACATCGATCAGCGGGCACATTGGCAAAGACAAGGGCTGATTTGTCGAAGGTTAAGCAGGGCGCTCATGAGTCAACTGCTAGTTACTTGGAGAGATTTACTAAAGTCTTGGAGCAAGTACCAGGATTGATCGAGCAGGAGGTTACTTTATGCTTTGAAACAGGCTTGCTTGAGGGTGAAGGTGGATTGAGATCAAAGTTAAGTATGCGCGAGCCCAAAACACAGGCATAAATGTTGATGCGAGCTCAAAAATGGTGCGCCGGAGAGACGGCAAAAAAGGAAAAAAAGAAAGAGAATAATGATGTTGTTGGAAATTCCAAAGCGAATGGCCAGGCCGTGGGCGGAGGCTATAATAAAGGCAAGTCGAGATATGACCGACCAAGAGAATTTCTTCATGAGGCAGATCTTACTCCGCTCAATACACTGCGCGAAGACATCATGTATGAGATTCGAGATGAGCTTCCTCGCCCACCTCGCATGAATCCCGAGACAGCTGATACTCGGGATAGGACGAAGAGATGTGCCTATCATGATGATTATGGGCACACAACAGAGGAATGTTGGCCATTGAAGAAGGCCATTCAGAAATTGGTTAATGAAGGTCGGCTTGACCGCTTCAAGAGAGATGGAGGAAACAGAGGGAATGCTCCTAGGAGAGATGCCCCGCCGATCAGAGGGGTAATCAATGTTATAATGGATGAAGAGCCCACTTCGACCTAGCTTGGTAAACAAATTTATTCGTTGTCAAAAGTTATGGATCGCCCAACTACGTTGCAAGCTGGAGAGGAAGCGATACAATTTACTCGTAGCGAGCTGGCTAGTAATATGGCAGGCGAACAGTCCTTGATCGTTTCGGCCTTGGTGGATGGATGGGTTGTGCATAGAATCCTATTTGATACTGGTGCTTGTTGGGATGTGATGTATTACTGGTGTTTTCAGGGCTTGGAGCTGAGTGATGATCGACTCAAGCCATATGTTGGAACGTTGGAGGGATTCACTAATCATAAGGTACCGGTCAAAGGCACGGTCGAGCTCGAGATTTTTATTGGTGAAGGGAGTCGGACGCGTGTTGAGAAGATCACTTTCATGGTGATCGATTTAAAGTCTCCCTACAACATTATTTTGGGTGTGCCGAGCATGACCAAGTTTCAGATGGTTGCATCTATTCCACACCAGCGCGCTAAGTTCTACACTGATCAAGGAATGGGTGTATTGAGGAGTCAACCCCGGGCAGTCCTTGAATATGTGCGCAATAGTCAACGGAAAAAACAGAAGTTGACCTTGGAAGATGGCGAGCAAAAAATAACTGTTAGCACCAAGGAAACGTCTCATGTGACTGTGGGGCCATCAGCAATAGCCATGGTGAACGAGGATAGTGAGATGGACATTTGCTCTTTGCCGACATTGAAGTCGGGGGGGGGGGGCAGGCCGAGCACGAGGTTGATGAAAGCTTGATTATGAATCCAACTGGTGAAGAGAGCATTTTCTCTTTGCCGACATTGAAGTCGGGGGAGCGGGTTGAGCAGCATGATGAAACAAATTTGGTTCCAGAAAAGGTTGAGGAGAAGCTTGACGGTCCTTTGCCAGCATTGAAGTCGGGAGGACAAGTGAAACAAATGGAGGACATGGATGTGGACCAGCTTGATGTGGTTGAAGCTCAGGCTTTGAAAGAAGAGAAGGTGGAGTGCGATACACTCCAGATGCGAGATGAGCCAGAATTTACGACTCAGGACGAGCTCGAAGAGGTTGTTATAAACTCTGCTTACCCCGAGCAAAAAATAAAAATTGGCAAAGCTTTGTCAGCGGAAGCTCGGGCGAATTTGATTAAGCAGCTTCAAGATAGCTTAGATGTCTTTGCGTGGAGACCAGAGGATATGCAAGGCGTCAGTGAGACCGTGGCTTTGCATCATCTCAATGTGGATTCTGTTGAAAAGGATCACACAATCAAGGAGGAGGTTGAGAAGCTGCTCAATGCGGACATTATCGAGGAGATACATTACCCAACTTGGTTGGCTAATGTAGTTATGGTCAAGAAATCCAATGGCAAGTGGCGGATGCGCGTGGATTTCACTGATTTAAATAAGGCCTGCCCGAAAGATTGCTATCCTTTGCCTCGAATTGACAAGTTGGTGGACACTATAGCATGATTCGGGCTCCTTAGCTTCATTGATGCTTATTCCGGGTATCACCAAGTGAAAATGAATGAGCAGGATAAGGCTTTGACAGCTTTCCGAGTAGCAGGGGGGCTATACTGTTATAAGATGATGTTGTTCGGTCTGAAAAATGCAGGAGCCACTTATCAGAGAATGGTGAATAAGGTATTCAGCTCGCAGATCGGGAGGAACATCGAAGCTTACATTGACGACTTGGTGGTGAAGACTAAAGGGCACGAGCATACAGTGGACTTGGGCGAGACCTTTGCCAACCTCATGGAAATTAACATGAAGCTTAACCCGAGCAAGTGTGTGTTCGGGGTGAAGGCGGGCAAGTTTCTGGGGTTCATGGTGATCGACTGAGAGAGGCATAGAGGCTAATCCCGAAAAAATAAAGGCATCGGTTACTATGAAGCTTCCCCGATGCATCAAAGATGTGCAAAAGCTCAATGGTAGGGTGATAGCCCTTGGTCCCTTCATTTCCAGGTCGGCAGAAAGGTGCTTGCCATTCTTCAAGGTTCTTCGTAGGAACAAAGGGTTTGAGTGGACAGCTGAATGTCAGAAGGCTTTCGAGCAGTTAGTGAAGTACCTGGGAAGTCCTCCTTTGCTGAGCAGCCCGGTCCTAGGTAAAAAATTGTTTGTGTATTTAGCGGCCATAGAGCAGGCTGTAGCTACTGTGTTAATTAGGGAAAAGTGTAATGTTCAGAAGCCTGTTTATTATGTGTCCAAAGCCTTCATTGCTGTAGAGGGACGGTATTTTAATGCAGAAAAGTTGGCTTATTCGCTTGTCGTTGCTGCTCGGAAACTTCGAGCTTATTTTTCTGCACATTCAATCATTGTATACACTGATATACCTCTTAGAAAAATCTTGCACAAGCCAGACTCTTCTGGTCGTCTGCTCACTTGGTCTATCGAGTTAACTGAGTTTGATATTGATTATCAACCTCGACGGGCGATTAAGACACATGCTTTGGCAGATTTTGTAGCTGAGACAAGTTTCAAGGATTCGTGCGAAAAAGAAAGTTCCATCCAAGACAACATCAGCAAGTACACCAATTCCAAAGCCCCGGTAGAGTATTGTTGGGAGTTACATGTGGATGGTTCGGCCAGCAGGTTTGGGAGTGGAGCCGGGTTGGTGTTAGTTCCACCCGAGCAAGATGTAGAGTTTGAGAAGGCATTACGTTTTAAGTTTCCAGCTTCCAATAATCAAGCCGGGTATGAAGCATTGATCGTCAGGCTCGAGCTCGCGCAAGATGTGGGAGTTCGAGAGGTGATTGTTTATTGTGACTCTCAGTTGGTTGTGAATCCAGTAAGAGGTGATTATGCTGTTCATCATCCTGTGTTGGTTCGCTATTGTGCGATGGTGAAAGAGATTCTAAAAGACTTTGACTATTGGGAGTTGGTGAGAATTGCTCACGAGGATAACATGCGGGCAGATTACTTATCTAAAATGGCTGAAGATGAAATTCAATCTTTGCACCCCGGGAGTCATGGTCGAGCATTTGGAGGTTCCTGTTATAGAAAAAGAGGTGATCATGGACATTGATCCGGCTTCAAAGTGTTGGATAGATGATTTGAATGCTTACATTGAGCAGGGGATCTTGCCCGAGGACAAGCTGGAGGCTAGAACCATTCAGAAGCGGTCATGCCGATATGTTATTTTGGATAACATACTTTACAGACAGTCTTACACCTGACCATTGTTGAGATGTGTGCGACCAGAGATGACTGATGGCATTTTGGGAGAAATACATGAAAGAAAATGTGGTGGTCATCTGGGCCAAAGGTCATTGGTAGAAAAAGTCCTGGCAACTGGATTCTATTGGATTACATTGAGGCGGGATGCCGAAATGTATGTTCATCGGTGTGACAAGTGTCAACGTTATGCAAACATACCACGCTTGCCCTTTACCGAACAGACTCCTATGGTTGCATCGTGGCCATTTGATATTTGGGGTATAGATTTCATTGGCCCATTTCCAGTGGCTCTGGTAAAAGTTTAAATACGCGGTGGTCGCTGTGGATTACTTTACCAAGTGGGTAGAGGCTAAGCCTTTGGCGACCATTAGCGAGGTCAATGTGATCGACTTTGTTCATGAGGCATATATGGTGTCGTTTTGGGGTTCCACGAGCAATTGTGTCCGATCATGGGACTCAATTTTCAGAAAAATTTACTAAGGCATATGAGCAGATGCGAGTGAAACATTGGCAATCCTTGCTGCCATACCCACAGGGTAATGGGCAAGTTGAGGCCGCTAATAAACAAGTTTTGCATGTTCTCAAACGAAACCTTGAGGACAAGGCAGGACGGTGGGTGGACGAGTTGCCTTCTGCCTTGTGGGCGGTTAGAACGATGGTCAGAGGTCCTACTGGAGAAACAACCTTTTCTATGGCTTATGGATCTGGGGCTATGGCTCCAGTGGAAATGTATTTGCCTAATCATAGGGTGTTGCATTATAATGTTGAGTCCAACAGTGCAACTCAGGCAGCTGATCTGGATTTGTTAGAGGAGAAACGTTTGGAGTCCAAGATGAGGATGTCCAATTACAAGCAGCGAGCAAAGGCCCACCACGATAAAAGGGTTCGTGGTCAGTCATTTGTTGTGGGCGACTGGGTTCTCTGTAAGATTGAAGCAATAGGTCATCGAGCTGAGTGGGGGAAGCTTTCGCCAAATTGGGAAGGGCCTTTTCAGATTGTTAGAATTGTTAAGGAGGGCACTTATATGATACGAACAGAGGATGGAAATGAGCGGAGACATCCATGGCACACAGATCACCTGAAGAAGTATTATCGATGATTGGCAGTATGTAATTCATTTATCTCTTCTTTTTATTTTTGCAAGTGATAATGGATTGAGTAAGCAGATGTGTTCAGTTTATAATGTTTAATGCAAAGCTCAATTATACTTTCAATTTGAAAGTTGGTGTTTGAGTCAATTGCTTTTGTTGTATTTCTCGATTATTCCCTTTCGCGAGCACGAGTTATTCATGCTCGTGTAAATAGTTGGTGTTCGAGTCAAATTGTTGTTATTCTCGATTATTCTCTAGTACGAGCATAAGCTGTTTATGCTCGTGAGAAGAGTTGGTGTTCGAGATAATTGTTTGTCTTTATATTCTCGATTATTCTCTTTAACGAGCATAAGCTATTTATGCTCGTGAAAAGAGTTGGTGTTCGAGTTGGCTTCTTGTCCAAGTATGTGGCTCTTCTTTCACGAGAATAGGTTGCCTTTGCTCGAGAAAAGAGTTTGTATTCAAATCAGTAAATCATAGTTGAAATCTTAGAATGCAAGCAGGTATTATAAAATGAAAGGCATTCATCAAGCAAGCAAAGTAAAGCAGTAACAAATATTACAAAGCATTAAAAGCAAATTGTTCTGAGATCATGGCACGCAGGCCGAAAATGGGAACTTCATGCATTTGGGGGGGATATTGCTTTGGTCTGCTGGGTCTGGATCATTGGTTCCTTCGGTGGCGTCCTCGAGGATAACAACTTCATCGTCATCGGCCTGGTTGGAGGTGTCTGCATCTTCTTGGGGCTTCGCCCGGGCTTTCCAAATCTGGGTCATGAGCTCACTAACATTGGCTTCGGCAATGGGGGGAGGGTTCAATGGAGACAAGCCTTTTTCTGCATCTGCCTCAGCCAAAGATTCTAGCTCGTCTTCGGTGTATGGCACAATAGCATGACCAAGGCGGGCAGAGGAACAGAATGGCGGGTTAGTACCCCATTCGGCGAGCAGTTCATACTGGATCTCCAATCCGCTGCATGAGATTTGCCTTAGTATGTGATTTACTCCCTGGAGGAAGAAAGGGTAAGCTTCACTCTCCACGCAGGCGGCAAAGTCCTCAGAATTCTTGTAGTCTTCAATGATGTTTTGCCTTTGCTCCTCACTTGGTAGAGATTCTGCTTCTTTCAGCTTTCCCTCCAGGTCGGCAATTGTGGCCCTGGCTTCTTCCAGTTGAGCTTGGCTAGCTCGAAGATCTTTCCGAACCCCAGCAATGTTGTTCAAGGCCGCTTCCTCAGATTTTTTTGGAGAAGTCCAGATGGGACTCCAGATTTTTTTTCTCAGCCTCGACCTTGGAGAGCTCGATCACTTTGCATGTGAGGCTCTCCTCGGTTGTCTTCAGCTCGACCCGAACAGAATTAACAGTCTCCTCCAGCTGATTCTTTTCTTTCAATAATGCGGCATTTGAGTTGATGTTGTCCATCAGTCGTTCATACACCATCTCCGTTTTTGTAGCGATCTGTAGATAAAGATGTAGTTAGCATCTGAATAATGTGAAAAAGGATGGATTGTGAGGAAAGTGTTTACCTCAGACAGGCACATCCCGACCTCACCCACCATAACAGAAGCCGCCTAGTCGGCACTCTTCTTCCTAACCCCACCATGACGTAGTCTTTTTACCAGGCCAAGTCCCACAGTCGCTGGGTATCCACAACGCTTGAAGATATTGATTTTGTCGAGGTCTGGTACATTGCCGATTTCAGCAATGAGGGCCCTGGCCGATTCTCGGTCATTGGGCATGAGGAAATTTTCCTTATGTCAGGATGGTGCAGAAGGAGTAGTCTCCTCGAGCACAGCTTTTTTTTTTGCTCGGTGTGTACTTCTGTCCCTTCTAGGACTTTTGCTCGGTTCGGTAATATTGATTATGGGCTGGGGAGTCGGTTCAATCCTTTGTACGGCAGGAGTTGGGACAGTGAGCGTAGCAGGATGACTAGGTTCAGGTTGATTACGTTTAGTACCACGACCAGTGGTAGTGGTCGGGACAGTTGGAAGGACTGTAGCAGGTTGAGTTGATAGGTGCTTGTTCCGTTTGCTTGAACCTTTTTTGGCGGCCTAGAGGAACTTGTTAACATCTGTCAATTGCTTCATGTCTGCAAAAGTGAAAACAAAGGTATAAGAAATATCAAAAAAAAACAAGTTTGCAAGCTCGACATGAAGAGCAGAGTTAAAAGAGTAGACCGATAAGAGAGAAAGGCGACCTACAGTTGGTTCCAGTCTGTGTACATTCAAGGCATTCGTTGGGAAATATGTTCCCATGGCACCGACCCCAGTATGTATGTGGAATTTTAGGTTCAATGACAACTCGCGGCTCAACTCCTTCCATTGGCCAGTTTAGAATTCCAGCTCGTCGGAGAAGAGCTAAGTCAGAGGTAAGAGCTCGCTAGTCAAGTACGAAATCCTGACCAGCTTGGCCATCTCGTCCCTCCTTCACTCCGAGCAATGATCTGAAGGCCTTGGCTATCCTGGGTTCTCCAGCTCGATAAAGCACTTTTATCATAGTCGGGGAGTCCATAATCGTTGAGGTAAGGGGAAAAAGGCCATCCGACACTTGACTCAATCAGCAAGGCTTTGCTATCCCAATTGTCTACTTTGTTCGGACCGTCAGTGAGAAGCTTAAAGTAGTTCAGATTTGAACGGCCTGTGATACGCCTAGACTTTTTGTCCAAAGAAAAGAGAAAGAATTTCCGAAACAGAGTCATATCGGGTTCGAACCCGAGGAACCTGCAGGCTACTGTGTAGGCCATAAGAAACCTAACTGTTGTAAGGGTTAGGTCGCAGGGAAGGGTATTGGACTCGTTTAGGAATTCTATGACAAAGGGGTCGAGGGGAAGGCGAAGTCCTACCAGGAAAAAGTCGAAATAGAAGACCATGTTGTCTCCTTGGTAATTGTGTCCTTTCTTATCGATATCAAGGTCAAAGGCGCGAACTCGGTAATGTTTGGGGTCCATTCCTAAAGAATAAAACCAAGTACTAACTTCATCTTCAGAAGTTAGTTCGTCCCACTTGATTGAGGGAGGAATGTTTGAAATGATTTGTATAGAAGAATTTGGGTTTGGCTCAAATTGGTAATTGCTCGAGCAGGGAAGGTTTTCTGCTCGGTCACTTTCGGAAGGGTTTTGATGGTTGTTGCTCGTTCCTTGTTCTGTTGATTGTTGAGGTTTACGTCTGCGAGGAATCAGAGTGATCTCTTCTTGCTCGTTTTCTTTGGAGTTAGAACTCGAAGATGGTGGATTTTCTTCGGGAGCGCCATGGTCATAGCTCCGGCCTTCGATTTCTGATTGGGTATCTTCGCTAGACATCCTACAGGAAAAAGGAATCGAGGAACGCGTGTTAAACCTTGTTTGGATGATCGGTCAAACATAAATTAAATTGAACCATGGCAAGAGCCGGTCAAAAGATCGGTGAACAGGGCACCGATCAAAATTTTCCTCGATTCCCTTGGTTTGGTCTGAGGTAGCGGGGTGATAGAAAGGAAAGCAAAATGAATTGAAGGGATCGGTGCCTATAAATCTATGCTATTAACAGTTTGTATCATAAGTTTAAAGGTTGAATGATGTAGATGAGCCCTAATTCGGGGTCAAAATAATGAAAATACGGTGGAAAAGCAGAAATGGAAAATGTGAGAAGTACTTGTTCTTCGTTGAAGGGTGCTGGTTTCGGAAAGCTGTAGAAGGTTGAATCTTGATGCTGATCTCGTTGGAGTTTGCAGATGCGAAGATCAGTTATCTCTCGAGCTCTCAAAGTTTTCGAAAGTGGTAAAGTTTGAAATGAGGGGAGTTTCTGTCTTTTATACTTGGTGAAACCGGCATTTAGGGGTCACTCATCATTAGGGTTCGCATTACGAAGCTCAATTTTCGAGGAGACATTTAATGCCTTGTTGGAAAACGGGCCTCCCTTCAAAAAAGTGGCAGCTGACGGATTGGCTTTCTGAATACGTTTCCCTAAAAACCTTTTGGGCAACTGTCTGTTAAAATCTTTGCTTGAGGATAATCTGATTCACATATTGAAAGGATTCAATCACGCTTTAATGGATATTTATGAATTTTGAGTTCTTCACCTCGCCTCGAGCATGAATACTCGGTGGACAAGAAGTAGGGGGCTACTGAGCTGCCCGGCCTAATTGGCCCAAGCAATAAGTCACATGTCAAGCACATGATCGCAATTCGGTTAAGCGAGCATCTTAAAATCAAAGTTGTGAGAAGACGATTAAAGGGTTCTTGTACATCGCGAGCAGGGTCTCGACCTTTAGCGAGCAAGAAGATGTCAGCAAGCTGGGGGCTTAACCAGCGAGCAAAAGCATGTTGCGAGCATGAAGTGGTATGCTCGTGGATTTCGGTGTTGTAATCAGTTGAGGACGGTTATGCCCAGAAAATCCTCCATTTGACCGTTGCGGTTAATGGATACGTTGAAAGCAGTTAATATGCCCGCCATTAATGCCATGAGTGTTAGTGGGCAGTTATGAGCAGTTATACCCTCCGGCAGCTATAAAACCCCCGAAAAATGAAGGGGAGAGGTACGTGATTTCGTATTGCTAGCCTAAACTCTGCTGAATTTTATACTCTCATGCTTTATTGTGCTAATTCACACGCCAGAGGGCTTTTGCAGGGAGTTCCCCTGCCTAGTTCACAATTCTTTGGTTAAATTGCAGAGTTGGGCTCTGAAGATTATTGGATACGTTGAAAGCCATGTATCCATATTGACCAATTCAGTGCATCCAGAAGATTTTGGACGCATCAGTTTTAAAAGTTTTATAATAAATACTTTTACTCTTATTACCAATAAAAGATATGAATCTCACATTGTTTAAAAATAAATGTTGGTTTAAAAAGTCTTTAGATTAAATAATTTTTGTTACAAATAGAATAGATGCATAGATCTCACATTGGTTACAAAGTATTCTACTATTATTATCAGTAGAAAAGATGTATCACACATTGGTTATAAATTAATGTTGGTTTTAAAAATATTATTATTACCAATAGAATATATGTATCATACATTTGGTAGAGGATAATGTTTGTTTTTAAAGTCTTTAGATATAATACTTCTACCATTATTATCAATAGAATATGTATATCTCACATTGGTTAGAAAGTGATGTTGATTTTAATTTTAGATAAAAGACTTTCACTATTATTACTAATAGAGAGATCAGAGATATCCTACATTTGCTAAAAAATGATATTGAATTCAAAGGTCTTTAGATTAAAAAAAAACTTTTACTTTTATCATCAATATAATAGAAGAGATATATCCCACATTATTTAGGAAGAGATGTTGGTTATAAAATTTTTAAAATAAAATACTTCTACTATTATTACCAAATGAGGATATGTATTACACATTGGTTAAAGAGTGATGCTGATTTTTAAAGTCTACAATTATTAGAAATAGAAGAGAAGTATTTCACATTGGTTATAAAAGTGATATTGGTTTAAAAAGTTTTTAGATAATGTATTTCACATTGGTTACAAAGAAATGTATCTCACATTACTTAAACATGAGTATTGGTTATAACAGTCATTAGATAAAAACATTTTTTGTTATTACCAATAGAAAATATGTATCCACATTGTTTAGAAATGAATGTTGGTTAAAAAGTCTTTTATCTACTACTATTATTACTAATAGAAAATATGTATACTACATGGTTAGAATGTAGTGTTGGTTTTAAAGTCTTTAGATAAAAAACTTAAACTTTCATTACCAATAAAAATATAAAATAAGTATCTCACATTGTTTAAAAATGAATTATGATTTTAAAAGTTTTTAACAAAATGACTTTTAATATTATTATCAAATAAAATGTTAATTTTAAAAGTCTTTAAATTAAAAAAACTACTATTATTATTAATACAAAATATATTCTCATGTTAGCTAGAAACTTATATTAAACTTATATTAATTTTAAAAGTATTTAGGTAAAAAAATCGTTTACTATTAATAACAATAGGAAAAAAAAATTATAACCATAGAAGATATTAACAATCAAATTATAATGTCTAAAAGTTATATTATTATTACAAAAAAAACATATCACACATTGTATCCGTGTGGAACACGGACTAAATAACTAATATGATGAAAAAATAAAAGTAAATTGATAGAAATGTTATCCTAAAAAAGAAAGTTTCAAACAAGATAATTATTTTGAGACGGACGAAAATTAAAAATAGACAATAATTTGGGGACGGAGGAGGGAGTAACTACTAATCTCTCATTTTTCACTGAATATCGGTTTATGAAGTTAGTATTGATTTCGTCGGTAGCAACAAGTATAGAAAGATACTTTTCTACAATTAATATTGTTAAGACTGATTTATGAAACAAAAAAAAATTTATGAAACCCAATTTGTGATTAATTTTTAAATAATTATCTTGTATATATATATATATATATATATATATATATATTTGATTAAGAGCGTTACAATTATAATTTCTAAACCTTATTCAATTTATACCCCACTTGAGAAAATGTCAGTGTGCGCCACCACTCCCATAGCGTGATCGGAAGGTACAATTTAAGAACTTTTAGTAACGCTTACTTGGAATGTTATGACTAAATTAAATTGGGTTAATCAAGTGCAAGTGTGCTCCGTGTACAATCGAAATATTTGAATTGATACAATGCAAACGATTGACCAAAGTGGAATGTTTTCCACGCCGATAGTCCCTAAGGTGAATATTGATAGAGTGTAGTCCGTGAAGTGACATTAGAGGGGCGAGGTTGATACAAACTAAAAAATTATAGGTGTTATTGAAACATATATATATATATATATATATATATATATATATAGAGAGAGAGAGAGAGAGAGAGAGAGAGAGCATTGAAATCCATGGAAAGGATAGTCTGGATATAATGATAACCACACATAGACATTGGATTGTAAAAGGGTGGTCAAAAGAGCACGAGGAGAGTTATGTTAATCCATTTTTTTATTGGGTAAAACGTTGTCATAATAGTTTTCCGGGAGATGTTGTTTTTGCTATATTTTTTAATTATTCACCACATTATTAATTATTTAAATTAGTGATATATTTATATGTTGTATGGTTTGTATACATGCATAAAATCATATACTCAATTAAAGTTAAATAATATATATAATTAAAAACTTTAATATAAAAAAACTATAATAAACTGTAAAATAAAAGAAAGAAAATTACATAAATTTGAAAAAAATATTATAAATTTGGAATACTTCTTTATATATAACATTTGTTGTTGAACATGTATAATTATTACGACTATCACTAATATATAGTAAAGTTTGAAGTAAATAAAATAACTAATACGTTGATATAAATAAAAATAAATAAAAAAATTAATGCTAACAAATAGACAAATAATTGTAACTAAATTTTATAAATTCAATATATATAAATTAGTTAAATAATTTTAAAGCAAAGATTAAAATTATGATATATATATATATATATATATATATATATGTGTGTGTGTGTGTGTGTGTGTGTGTACTTAGCAATATCACTGAAGTTCCAGCATTCATTCAACACATGATTAACAATTATAGAACATTTGGTTCTATTTAAAGATTCAAAAGTATTAATATGTTCCAAAGAAACAACATTTTCATTATTAAAAAAAAGACAAAATGAAAAAAGAAAGAAAAAAAAATTAGGACTGACTTATCCTTGATTATTCTATTTGAAAAATTAAAATATAAAAGATTTAGATGAACCCAATATGTTCTTGACTCAATCTCTTTTACTTTGAAAGATATAAATCAGGAAAAATTACGAATTGGTATATCTTTTAAAACATATTTTAAATGAATCCAACTATTTTTTAAACTTATCTTTTAAATACGTTGACTTTTATTTTCATTCATATGTTAGTAGAAAATGAAAATTGCGAGACGAAGACTAAGCTCGTTCTTATTTTCATTCAGTCATTCAGTCATCGTTATTGTTGTTGTTGTTCTTTCTTCGTTGTCTCTGTTATACTTTCTCTCTCTCTCTCTCTCTTTTAACTTTCTATCTTTTATCTCTCTATAGACTGGTTTTTCCGTGTGAGTTGGGGGATTAGGGCTAAAAATTCGCACATTCGATCTCGATAGCTACCCTCTGACCAGTCAATCATCGGAATCGCAGTGAAACCTCTCTCGATCGAGGTAATTTTCCGACCAACAATTCTGAAACACGGAAGAGAGAGACGGATCAGATAGGCTAAACAGAGAACGAACACGGACTGATTTTCTTGAGAAAATGGTATACGATTTCCTTGCAATTCTTACTAGAAACTCTTTGAATCGATCTCCCTTGTTTTTCATTTTCGCGGTCGAATTTTCCATAATTCTTTTGAATTTGTAACGCGGTGTTATTTTTACTTTTCTAGGGCTTTAGTAAAACTCGTTTCCCTTTGATTGAAATTTATATGTTGCTCATAGAGCCGCGGTTTATAACTTTTGATTTGCATCTTTGAACTTTATTCTTGTTCAAATGTTTTGTGTCGTGTTTATGTTAAATTTTGTCAGTGATTTAGGTTTTGCTTCTAGGCTACATTGCTTTGTACAGAACTGCGGTGACATTTTTGAGATTAAAGTTTGTCCGTAATTTACTGTCGCATTTACACTAAATTGCTTCATGTGAAATGTGGCTGGGCAAACCGATTTACGCGAGTTTGTGTAATATTCGAAAAGGAGTGGAGATAATCATTTGTTTTATTATGTTTGATAATCTGTTCATTGCTGTTGTAGAAATGGAATGAAGATAATCATTTGTTTTATTATGTTTGATAATCTGTTCATTGCTTTGTTCATACTGGGTCGATCCTTTTTTTAAAGCTTTATTTGCTTCAGTTTTTCTTTCTCAACTGGCATCATTTTTCTTGTTCTTCCCTTTCTTTTCCTCCTTATGCTGACATCCAAAATGTTTGATGTGTATATGGTTCCATCTTTTGTTTTTTATCCATCATCCGTCATGTGTATAACAACCCAATCTCAATAGTTTATATGATGGAGTTTTAGATGCTTGATCACGCACTTTGGTGCAGACAATAATGCTGTATATGGATTTTTTAGCACCAGAGTTTAGGAGGGAATAGGTTTTTGATTGCCTCAAATGGGTAAATTGAGGTTCAATGGTTGAGTAACTTTGCCTCATGACCTGTAATAACATGTTGAACTGTTTAAGACACTTACCGTATTTGCAATGCAGCAGCTGCTTTTTGTTTCCATACTCCCGATGCATTGAAAAAACCTTGAATGAGGATTTGCGGTCTCAAGTTTCAGAGTTAGGAATAGGGAAATAGAAAGAGTGCATAATGTGATAATTAACAACCATGATTGTATCGCGAAAGCATAAGACTGGATTTCTATCGCGAAACCATGATTGTAAAAATTCTTCATTTTAGTTGATCTTGAGTTGTACCTCAAATTATGATATTTGGATGAATATTATTTCATGATGCCAACGGCTTGACTGCTTTTTCTTGCAGGATGCACAAGATTCAGGAGAGGGAAAGCAAAGCACCGCCGATATGACATAGTTTGCAAGTTTCTTGGTTTGTAGGTTTTGTTTTACCTGAAACTCTCGAGGGTTTCTCTTATGGTCTAGCTGTAAGCATGTAATGATAGATTATTGAGCTCAAGTAATTCTGGGCGTATCCTCATTTTTTATCTATACTTGGGCATATTGTCCGTGAATGCTCATGTAAGTCAGTAATAAGTTACTGTTTTCCCTGTGTCTACCAATTCGTCAAGTAACTTGCAAGAAAACAAATATTGGATTTGGGTGGGTAGATTGGTTGCCCTCATACAGGAGTTTGATTCCTAACTTGTGGTGATGTGGTGCCAATAGCTCAACTTACTAATGGTTCTTCATTGTTTTTCTAGGTACAAACCCTTCTAGAACAGATGGTGCGTGGTAAATGGCAATGCAGTTCTATGTTTTGTAGAAGTAGAATTGTTATTTATACCATGTTCTTTTTTGCAAGCAAGTTAGGTTCCGGACCATGTCTGAATCTATTGTGTCAAAGAATATCCTTTTCCTATAATTTTACTTTTAGTAGTCAAATACCCAACTAACTAGGGGTGACAATTTGTGTTATCGTGTCGTGTTCATATCATATTATCGTGTTTTCATATTATCTATCTTATTTGATCATAAATATAACAATAAATATTACTCCGTAATTTGAATGTACCAATAATTTTGTGTCTTTCGTGTCGTGTTTCGTGTTGTGTCATGTCGTACTGGGCTTATTGTGTCATTTGTCTTTATAATTGTGTTTTATAATCGTGTTGTGCTGGTTCATGCTATCGTGTCGTGTCAGACATTGCCACCCTTACAACTAACATAAGGTTTCGTAATAATCATGTAAATTGAGACAAAAGAGTATTCATTGCATGGCCAAAAGCATATTTGAGATTAAGTTTTATTGGTTCTTTCATTTGTAGGTAAATTACGTTGAACGCATAATGAAAAAACTTGTGGATATCTGAACAAGCCTAAATTCAAATGCAACATTGGAAAATTTGAAAATCACCACAACAAAATGACTACACACAAGATTGTGGTGTTTTTGTATGTTCTTTAATTGAATGCTTGCTAAGAGGAAAAATGATTCCTAGTAGTATTGATGTTGATAAATATAAGGTAAAGATAACTGAAATATTTATTTTGGAAGAGAATAACAAAAAAACAATGACAATTTTTTTTTGAACTTTGAAAAGGTGAAATGCTAATAATTAAATGTTTATGTTTATTCCATGTTTGTTTTAGTGTGTTTTTTTTTTTTTGGTCATCGTAAACTGTTGAGGTTTATTGTATTGAAAAAATTGTGAAAACAATCCTGATGTTTGATATTGACATCAGCATTATTTGATTTTTTTTGTCTTGAAAAAACTATGAAAACAGTCCTGATGCTTAACCTTGACATCAGCATTTTTGGATTTTTTGGTTTTGAAAAAATTGTGAAAACTATCAGGCTTGATGCCTAGCCTTGGGCATCAGCATTTTTGAATTTTTTTTATCTTGAAAAAATTGTGAAAATAGTCCTGATGTCTAACCTTGGCATAAGCATTTTTTGATTTTTTTGGTCTTGAAAAAACTATGTTAACAGTCATGATGCCTAGCCTTGGCATCAGCATTTTTTGATTTTTTTGGTCTTGAAAAAAACTATGTTAACAGTCATGATGCCTAGCATTGACATCATCATTTTTGAATTTTTTGGTTTTGAAAAAACTGTGAAAATAGTCTTGATGTCTAGCCTTGGCATTAGCATTTTTTGATTTTTTTGCTCTTGAAAAAACTGTGAAAATAGTCCTGATACCTAGCATTGGCATCATCATTTTTTGATTTTTTTTAAAGTCCTAATGCCTAGCTTTGGCATTAGAATTTTTTGTTTTTTGTTTTTTTTTTGTCTTGAAAAAACTGTAAAAATAGTCATGATGCCTAGCCTTCGCATAAGCATTTTTGAATTTTTTGTCTTGAAAAAACTGTGAAAACAGTCCTGATGCCTAGCCTTAACATTAACATTTTTTTAAACTTTTTTGGTATTGAAAAAACTGTAAAAACAATCCTGATGCATAGCCTTGTCATTAGCAATTTTTTTGATTTTTTTGGTCTTGAAAAAACTGCGAAAACAGTCCTGATACCTAGTCTTGACATCATCATTTTTGAATTTTTTTGGTCTTGAAAAAGCTGTGAAAATAGTCCTGATGCCTAGCCTTAGCATCAATTTTTTTTTTGTTTATTTTGGTCTTGAAAAAACTGTAAAAACAGTCCTGATGTCTAGCCTTGTCATCAGCATTTTTGATTTTTTTTCTTGAAAAAAACTGTGAAAACAGTCTTGATGCTTAGCCTTGACGTCATCATTTTTGAATTTTTTTTTGTCTTGAAAAAACTGTGATAACAGTCCTGATGCCTAGCCTTGGCATCAGCATTTTTTGATTTTTTTGGTCTTGAAAAAACTGTGAAAACAGCCATGATGTCTAGCCTTGACATCAACATTTTTTGAATTTTTTTGGTCTTGACAGTCTAAATGAGATTTGTCTTCATTAGTGACATTTTTGTCATTTGACAACCAATTTGTTGTTATATGAAATGCCCAAAAAAATTGATGGACCTAAATGAAAATATGTTTATAAAATTGTATCCACTTGAAATTTGCTATATAAATTACACCACAACAAGAATTAGGGGTGAGCAAATTTTATCGGGTGAATTTAGGTCGGTCCATTTTTAAAAGTTTTTAATGCATTTTTGGGGAGAAAATACTACGATTCTCTTAATGAACCGAACACGTGCGCGCAAAGTATCATTTCATAAATCGATTTTGCATCACAATGCACAAATTGAATACTATTTGTACATCGCGATTTTAGACATCATCGATTTTGTATTGCAATCCATAAAATAAAATCCAATTTAAGGATCAAGAATCCAATTTGTGAATCAGAATCCCAATTGTAAAAAGTTTATGCATCGTAAATCCAATTTGTGAAAGAGGACCGACCCGCTCCTCTGGCTCATTAATAACATAATTGTCTTTTTCACCTCAAAAAGTGTCTTTTTTTTTTGTTAAAAAAACATTTTAAAAAACTTGTGAAAGAGGACCGACCCGCAATTACTCCAATTTTATTTAAAATCAGATCAAACCTGAAAAAATTGACCACGCTAATTTACTGATTTGGTTTCAATTCTAAACTTTAGTAAAATCAGATAATTTACCTAAAGCTGGCTTGATATATATATTTTTGCAATGCAATGCAATACAAAATTGAAATGAATTATTACAGGCCGGTCTACTTTCATTGATAATTAACCTCTTAAATACCTCTTTTTTTCAATCGCATAAGTCTACTTTGTTATAATTCTTCCTTGAATGCCCTCCTCAGTTGAATACAATGCCTCTTCTTATTGCAACGAACTCGTCTCTCTCCTCCCCATTTCTGCTATGTTCTTAATTTATTTTGTTGAATATGAGTAATTCTGCTGAATTGAATATCGGAGCCTCTAGAATTGCGTATAATAGAGAAATTACGACTGGAATTCGCAAGGATGGACAGGAAAATAGTGGGGAGGTCAGGTGGTTTCATCTTGGATTCAATTAATCCATTACCTTAACTTCCCACTCTATTTCCTTTTCATCTATCGATCTTTAGTTTGAGGAGTGTCTTGTTGTTGTTGTTCATCTTCTTCTTTCCTTTTATTTTCTTCTTCTTCTTCTTCATCATCATTTGTGTCTGTGTGTTTGATTCAAAATAGATTCATTTTCTTTGTTGTATTGTGCATGTAAACAGTTCGATGAAATGCTTAAATATAAATTTGTTCGTTGTTGGACAACATTTTTGAATCTGGATGCATGAATTTTAAAATCACGATCCATTATTTGTGAATCATGATGCATCGATTTGAATTTGCGATGCAAAGAAGATATATCAATGAATCATTTATTTGATTGTGTATAGGAAAGAAAAGACATGAGGTTTAATTCATTTTATGATGTATCAAATTGGAAAACCGATGCATGAAAATCATGCATTGCTCAAGGGACATGTGGTATGGTTCATTTTGCAATGCATCAAATGGAATTCCAATGCATCAAAATCATGCATCGCAATTTCAAATATATGCATCGTCAAGGGACATGTGGTCTGGTTTATTTTGTGATGCAATCAATTAAAATGAGTAGTTTCGTCTACATTATTTACTAAAAATCCTTGAGATTAATCTTTATTTTCCGTGCAACATTCGCTCTCAACCTTCGTTCTTAATTTATGAAAGTTGAGTCTTGTAAGCCTTTGAAGCAGGTTTATTCCTTCACAACCTGAATTGCGATGCACCAGCTTTGGTTTTGCGATGCACCTCCAGCCTAATGCACTACTTGCCTAAATTGCAAGGCATAAACTTCGGTTTTTTGAGGCACGTGCCTAGTGCAATGCGTACTTGAATTGCGATGTATCAGCTTTGGATTTGTGATGCACATCGTGCATAATATGTGCGTGTTTTCCTTTTATTAATGACATATTCGTATTTTCGATTCGAAAGGGACTTTTTGTGGTTAAAAAAAAAGGATACTGTAAAGGTTGAAAAGTATTGAAAGGGAACCGACCCGAATTTCTCCCAAATTGAAATAGGTAATAAAATTAATGCATCTCATTGCAAAAATTGATACAATTAAATTGATGCATCGCACTGCAAAAATTGATACAACATGATGTATTTGAGTAAGTGATCCGTAGCGCACCCCAAACTCATTAAATGTATCATAGTTTTTTTTAGCACTCAAAAATGACTTTTTCGATTAAACAAATATAGAGTACTGTAGTGATTGAAAACTTATGAAAGTGGTCTGACCCGGATTTACCCCATAAACAACATTATGAGTCAACAACAAATCATAGTTTGTTAGTCTCATTCACACTTACCCACTCCTGCAACGTCTTCTATTTCTATAGCTCTTTTCTCATCGAATTTTAGAAAACTCGACAAAAAAATTGAACTCATAACCCCAGGTTAAAGTCATATACAATCATTTACATCTCGCTTCCAAAAAACTAAAGCCAAAATTTAGAAACCACCCAATACAAGTGTCCACTTTTTGCAAATTCGGCGACGGAAGATACGAAATCGTCATGCCGAAGACTAGTTGGCAAGTTAACAATTTTATGAAAAACTCATTTAATGATGCAATTTTTTTTATTATTATTTAGAGAAAAAAAATTGCAATTTGCAGATCTCTCATTTTATTCTACCTAATAAAGTATATTTTCTTATTTATTTGAACTACAATATGATTTCTCAATAATTTCGTTTAATTTCATCATTATGTGTCTAACTATGAGATATATGTAAATCATAAATTATTAGATCCACATTTTTATAACATGTATCGACTTCAAAAAATAAAATCGTATGTCCATACATTGATTTTTTTGGTTTGTATAATATCGAATCTAATGAAATATACAAAAAGGTACTAAATCTGTGTATATTTCTAAATATATTTTCACAGTGACGATTTAACATATAATTACTTATTGTGTCTGTATGTGTGGGTTTTTGATCGGCATCTCTTACTTTTTCTAGGTGATTTATTTAAATTACCGGCTATTGTATTAAAGTAACTTTACAATAAATTATTTGGTAACTTACAATATCTTGGACAAATGGTCTCATATCTTCATCATTTGTGCATGATGCACCAGGAGCAAACGAATATCAACATTACTTAAATCAATTTGAACCAATATCTTCACATATTTTGGGAGTTCGCCGGTACATGTACCACCACCACTTTCTTTTTTTATCTCTTCGGACCAATCAAAAGTATCTTTAAACTGATTTTGTTCATTTTATATAAAGATCAATAAGACTTACTATCTTCATAAAAAAAAGTTTCATATTTATATTGGAAGTCATCATTAAATCTCTTTTAGGAATGAACATCCATGAGACTATCCTTCTCCCAATATATCCAAATACAATCGAATGAAATAATTTGTCAGCTAATTATTTTTATTTAATATTGTATTTCTTTATTTATAATTTGACATTATGTTGTAACAGTAAATGATAACAACAAAATTATTATTATAATGGCAATCTTGTATTTGTTTTCATATTGTATTTGTTTACGATTCATCCTAGATTTTATTATATTATTCAATTGACTAAAGATAAATAGAAATGTGAATGGTTTTTGAATTATTTTATACACTTAAAGATAATGACAATATCTAGGTATCAAAAACCGATATATTAATGACTCTTAAACTAAACAAAAGTGTTACCATTTTTGAAAAGTTCATTTTAGCGGTGATCACGTCAAGTTATGGGGTGACTATATTTGGAAATCCACGTGGATAGACAAAGACAATGAGCGACTATTATGGAAACTTAGGTTCGCGTATCTGGCTTGTTCGTTGGTGGATGCGTTGGCTTCTGTGTCTTCCTGGATCTGTAACCTGAGATATAAGAGGAAAGCACCGTTAGGGGAGCTGGGAGGTTATCCCAGCTAAAGCCCTCCGACGTGAGAGTCAGTAGTGGAATAACAAAGATGAACACAGGCGTTCCCTGAGATCACCGTGAGAGTTTTGAGCGTAGGATGATGATTTTGGGTGAATAGTGTTTACCTTATGAAGGTGGCCATGCTCTCTATTTATTGTCCCTTTCTAGCTTGGCTTGCAAGACAATGCAGGACGCCACAATGGGGTTCCACCCTATTGGTCGGATGAGTTGGCCAGTTCTCATTGGTTCTTACCTTTGTCAGATGTGTCCAGTGTATCAGAAAAGAAGTCAGCGGTAAATGGTACGGCTCGCGTAGAGCACGTTGACATATTTCCAATTAGGCGAAGCCACCTGGCGTATCTCGTACTATGATGACGTCTCCTCGTTCGAGCTGGTCTGATCGTGGGACCGACCATGGGGCCTCATGGTCGCTCGGTCGGTTTCTCACATATTTTAATGGTCGGCCTTAATCACTAGTCTTAGTCGGCCTGGTGGTGCTCGATTTTAGAGCCGTCAAAACGGACCGGCGGGGCGGACCAACCCGCAAAATGGCGGACCAACCCGAAAATTTGGCGGACTGAAAAAACAATAACCCAACCCAACCCACCTTGGGTTGCAGGGCAGGGCGGACCAACCCGCCATTTGAAGAAACTGACTCATGTATAAATGTAAAAATTGACATACATAACTGTTATTTCCTCAATGGGCTAAAATCGACTTAAAAATGTCTACATACATTACTGTTAACAGCTATATATATATATATATATATATATATATATATATATATATATATATATATATATATATATATATATATATATATACATACACACACAAAATGTATAGTTGTTAACAGTTATGTAAAAATTGACTTAACCCATAGTAATGCATAACAATGATACATAAATGACGACTTAAAAATGTTAGGCTAAAATGAGTTGTCATGGAGTGATAATGTAAAAATTTGACATACATAAATGTAAAAATTTAGCATACATAACTGTTATCACTGTTAGGCTAAAATCAGTAAAAATGTCTACATATAGTTGTCAATTTTAGCATTACTGATTTTTACTGATTTTCCGAATTGAGTCAAACCACATATAGTTGTCAAATTTTACATTTATGTATGTCAACTATAACCCATAGTAATGCTAAAATCTATATAGCAGATAAAAATGTACATACATAAATGTTAACAACTATATATATATATATATATATATATACATACACACACAAACATATATATATATATATATATATATATATATATATATATATATATATATATATATATATATATATATATATATATATAGTAGGTAAAAAAAGGCGGACCAACCCACCCCGCCCAACCCGCGACCCGTTTGGGTTTAACCCAAAAAGCCTGCCTTTTTGGCGGGGTCATGTTTTTAAAACCCAACCCACCTTTTTAATATGGCGGGGCGGACCAACCCAACGAGTTTGGCCCATTTTGACGGCTCTACTCGATTTGCCTGGATTGAAGGTTATCTTCGGTCCGGTTTACGTCGCTCTGACTGCCACGTGTCATCCACGTGGGAAGCACCAGGTCGAGTCCTTTCAGTTGCCCCCGACTTTCCAAGTGCGAGGATTCATCCCAAGCTTGGAAAGTACAGCTCGATTCGCTTTCGACCAGGATCTCCTTTGTTGATTATATCATCCTCGTTTTAATCTTGGGCATAAATCGAGGATGTGCTCGACAAGGTCCTCTGACCGAGCTTGCTTTGTAGTCAAAACGAAGGCGTCGTTTGGAGTCACATCTCATTAATGGCACGTCCTTCAAAGCGTCACTTGGCCGGCTTTTCATTTAATGATCGAAATATCGGCGCCGTTTTCCTCTTTTTTGGCGACGTCGTTTCGTTGATCGATGACACGCGTCAGCTGGTTAATGGTGTGACGAGACCCGCGCGTCTTGAATCAGGTTGACCCGGTTGGTCTTGGATCGCATAAAACCCAAAACTCCAATCTTCTCCTCCACACTTCCAGCCATTTTCCCGCTTTTCTCTTCTGAGCCATTCCCAGACGATTTTTGCTTTACCTGTCGGATTTGCTACTTGGCCGTTCTTCAGTCATTTTTTCTCCTTCGAAAGCGGTGCTTTAGACTCATCTCTCTTTCCCCTTTCTTTTTCATTCGTTCGTGACCCTTTTCTGGGCTGGTTCGGTGAGCCTTGGGCATTATTTTCTTCTTCCGGTAATTTGTCATCGATTTCTGCACTTTCGTACTAACACCGACGACATTCTTCTTTCAGGTTTCCGCTTTTCTTTCCACCCCGGCGCACCTATCTCTTTTTGTCAACTCTTCTTGGTCTCTTGTTTCGACGAGTTTTTCTTTATAGTTTCCTTCGTTCGTCCTTCAGTAAAAAGTCGTACCTATCGTATGCTCAACTTCCATACTTGAGTCTACCGAGTAATGAGTTCAAACCTTGGTCTTTGCGTCGACAGGCCAATCTATGCTCGATCTCCCACCCTTTCCGGGTGTATAAACAAACCACGGGCCAATCTATGCTCGATCTCCCACCCTTTCCCGTGTATAAACTCACGGAAATTGGCCGTTCTTCCTAGTGAAGCGAAGGGCTATGCTCGCCGGGTTATGACTAGGGGATCCCTTGGTCGGGGATGAGTCCTGGAAGGCCGAGGAGGCGAGGACCGACCTATCGGGTCTGAGATGTATGTCTGCAAATCGAGGGACCAGGCTTATTTTGACCTGTATCAAACTTTTTTCAGCGAGTTGGCGGCGCTGAGGATGATGAACAAAAATAAAGAGCTGGGGAAAACGAAGAAGAAGAAGACCGTTGTTGATTCAACTTCGGCGCCCGAGGCTGAGGATCGTGTGAGCAAGACGAGCAAGAAGGCTCGTCTTGGTAAAGCTAAGGTGGGCGAGGAGCCTGGCGAGGAGGGCGGCAAGTCCGGAGGCAGGTGGTTGAGGGGGTGGCGCAATCATGTATGCCCCGAGGATGTAGAGACATGGAGCGCTCAATTTAACCATATCCCTAAGGATTTCTGGGGGTATGCACCCGAATTGAGCTTATCTTTACCCGAGCCAAGACTTCTTCGGAGCGGGGTTGGATTTTACATATCTTTTTTTGAGGTAGGGCTTCGTCTGCCCCTGGATCCTCTCATGTGTGAGCTTCTCGACGAAGCCGGGGCTCACCCGTTGGACCTTTCCCTCAATTTGGTGAGGTATTTGACTAGCTTTGCTGCCTGCTTGTGGGTGCTCGACTTCGAGCCCACCCTTCCTTTATTTAAGAATTATTTCAGTGTAAATATGTCCTTAGGGTGTCTACAGTGTAAACACCACAACAACGGGGTCAATTTGTTTGTTCGGCCTCCAAGTAAAACGGGTCACTGGGCCGACAAGGCGTTGATCATAAAGAGCCGACGAGGATGGAATTTCCCCATTCCTCATGACTCGGTAGAATCAGTGAAGTCTTTATCTCCTGCTCCTCCCTTGATCGAGTACAAGGAGAAAATGAAGACAACTGTAGAAGATTATCTAGGAGTGCACGGGGATAATCCTTTTGTATTTTCTTGGAGCTCGGTCTCAGGGGCCGAGGAATTGCTCAGTTTGGTCGGGATGTTGACCAAGGATATTCAGGGCGTTCGTCCTCGATGCACCATGCTAGAAATTGATACCTATCCGGGGTGGTTGGTGAACAAAAATCTTGTTTTTAAGAAGGATTGTTTATCCTGCCGAAGCTTGGGAGCCAAAGAGCCTTGTCCCGGAGGTTGCATATTTCTGGGGTTATCGCCTCCAACTCTTTCTTGACCTCGGCCAGGGCGTTGTGAAGACTGCTCGATTGCGAAGTGTGACCTCGAATGAAAGAAGGCTCTCCCCGTGACCATCTCATCGACTCCACCCCCAACCGCCGTGTCTGCAAAGTCCCCGGCTATCATTACTGTTCCTACCGTTGATCCTCCTCCTCGTAAGAGCCAATCGAGCAAACGCAAAAGGAAGGTGTTTCAGATCATCGACGAAGACGATGAAGATGAGGGTGTTGATCGGCCTTCCTCCACCAGCAAAGGTAAGGTTGTGGCCGAGGATGACTCCCCTGTTTACGAAGAGGTCGGAGTGCCCTGGCTTGAGGATGATTTCATTCTACCAGTCACTCAGGAAGCGGCCAAAGATTTAGCCAAGGCTATCGCCAACATCCCTCCCCTCGGCAATTTTGATTTTACGGCTCGTAATGAGATAACTGCTATACTCGATCAGGGGGTGGCTTCCCGAGCTACTCCGAAGGATTTGGTGGGAGTGATGAACTCTCTTAGCTCTGCTCAACTGTTAGGTCGCTTTGGGCTGATAACCGGCGAGGTGAGCTTTTAGTTACCTTTTTTGTTTTTGATTTTGCTCGTGTTTTTGTCTCAACTTGACAGTTAGTTGTTTTGCATGGTTGCAAGCTTGTGCCGTGGTGAAGTCTCTATCTACTCGTCTTGGCCGGGTGGCTACTAGCGAAAAGAAGCTGTGCCGAGAAGCTCGCTCGGGTGAGGAGGAGATAGATATTTTGAAGGCTACGGTTGCATCTCTGAAAGGTGATCGCGACAAAAGGGATGCCGATGTAGCCGAGGCGTTAAAGCTTTTAGAAGAAATGAAGGCCCAGCGAAATGGGCTGTCTGGCCGGGTCGATGATCTTCAGAAGAAAGCGGATAAAGCCGAGAAACGAATTCTTGAGGTTGAGCAGGAGAGAGATACGATGCAGAAGGAGAGAGACGCGGCCTTGGCTTTAGTGGCGGGGTTTGATGATCGATTGAAAGAGGCTCAGTTGTCTGCCGTAGAGCAGGCAATACAAGGAGAGTGATGACTTCACCAACGAGCTGGTGTCGTATTATGTTCGAGGTTCTCGTCACATCCTTCGCTGTACAGCTGCCTATGGGGTGCCAATGGGGGAGTTAGTTGATTGGGGACTTGAGCCGTTTTCTGGCTCTTTCGCTCGGTTGGGGCATGTCATGGTCCCGTATCAGGACGACGAGTTCAAACTCGTGCACGACCAAGATCATCTGGAGGGTCTGAGTGAATGGGTTCCTCCAGCACCGTGGGACGTAAACGTGCTCTCCGTGGTTGAGGCGGCGAAGAGAAATGAGGTAGTCCCCTTTGACCCTGAATTGAAGATGCAGGCTTTCTTGGGCGAGCAGTCCAACAGAGAGTAACTTGCCGACGACATCGAGGCTGCAAAGAATCGAGTTCTTCCCCCGGAAGGTCCCAACCCCCAAGCCCCCCTTTAGGCTTATCATTGATGCTCGCTGTGACGAGATGTGTATTGGTGGTTCAAATTTTTTTTCCCTTTGTTATAACTTATTTCTGCCTTTGGCATTTTTGCTTTCAAATCGATCTTATTCCTTCCGATCGCTAATCATATTGCAGCATGTTTGCCTTTCTTATTTTTGTTCATGGTAGCCTGTTCTGTATGCATAACCCTTTCGGTTTTGTTGAGTTTGTTAAGTTTTTGCAAGTTGTGGCCCTCCTCGTGTACCGAGGGTAGGTCTTTTAAATCTCTCCTCGTTTTCGAGGTTGAGATGAGCATATCTTGTTTTTGTAAGTTGTGGCCTTCCTCGTGTACCGATGATAGGTCTTTTGAGTCTCTTCTCATTTTTGAGGTAGAGGTGAGCATGTCCTGCTTTTATGGCCCTCCTCGTGTACCGAGGATAGGTCTTTTGGTTCTCTCCTCATTTTGAGGCTGAAGTGAGTGTGTTCTGCTCTCGTAAGTTATGGCCTTCCTCGCGCACCGAGGATAGGCTTTTGCTAATAGTTTGAAGTGACAGTATCTTTCTTTTTGGTATCTGAAAAGTTTACAACAAAAACCATATCATTGATAGTACATTTTCAGGTGGTCGGCATGCCAAGGGTTCCTTAGTGGGGTTCCGTCTGACTCTGCCAATCGATAAGTTCCTTATCGAACGATACTGGTTACTCTGAATGGTCCTTTCCAATTTGGGGAGAGCTTGTTTCTCCCTAGTTTCTTGCCTGTTGATTCTATCTTTCGTAGGACCCAATCTCCCATCAAGAAACTCCTCGGTTTGACCCTCTTATCATGGTTGACTTTTGCGAGCTTTTTGTAGTTGATCATCCGAAGACGGGCTTCAATCCGCTTCTCTTCAATGTTGTCGAGATCTAATGATCTCGATAGCTCATTGTGGTTTTGGTCGAAGAATGTAACTCGAGCTGTGGGAAGGGCTAGCTCGACTGGTGCCATGGCCTCTGATCCATAAGTAAGTGCAAAAGGGGTCTCGCCAGTTGTTGAGCCATGGGATCTGTGGTTTCGATCCCCACAAAAACGATCGGCAGTTGCTCGAGCCAATTCCCTTTCCTTTCATCTAGGTCCCTTTTCAGTGCATGCAAAATTTTCTTATTCCCCGCTTCTGCTTGGCCATTGCCTTGAGGATGAGCTACCGAGGACATTCTATGTTTAACATTTAATCTTTCACAATTCGCCGTGAATTTCTTGGAGAATTGAGTGCCGTGGTCGGACACTACCATCCGAGGAAGGCCGAATCGACAGAAGATTTGCTCGTACACGAACTTTATTGCTTGGTCCTCAGTTATGCTGGCCAATGGTTTGCCTTCCACCCATTTAGTAAAGTAATCTACGACCACTATGATATATTCACACCCGTGTTTGGCTTTAGGGAAAGGACCGATGAGATCTATTCCCCACATGTCGAACGGCCATGCCGTGATCACCGATGTTTGTGGTATGGATGGAAGCTGAGGAATATCCGCAAATCTTTGGCATTTTCGTCGCATCTCCTCACGTGATACGCATCTTTGGGCAAG
>CM028379.1:66738921-66838880 GCA_013146195.2 Codonopsis lanceolata | reverse complement strand
TAGGATATTCGGATGTGTCTCTTCAGGCAATCTCTTATCAAAGAAAAGGTGAATCCTCAAGCGCTAATGATATATCTTTCTCTAAGCAGACATTTGGAAATATAGGGAAACAAGGCCTTGGTTATTCAAGTGTTCCCTATGTTTACCTAAAGCTCGAGAAAGGAAAAGCCAAAATGAATGATTCAAATGAGAAACACGAGAAGGTAACGGTAGAAAGTGAAGTCTCTGCAAGACAACTATGCCAAGGCAAAGTCTGTGACGGTAGACCTACTAAACCTCTAGGTAACTATCAAGTTTGTCTATGAAGCGAGCAAGGCTGCTTTACTGTTGAAGGTAAACTTAAGGTATTCTACGAATCCTCTGAAAAGGTTTTCAACGAGAGAAAAGCTAAAGCTAAGTATGGTGGTAACCTACCTAGGAAGATTCGAAAGAAACCAATTAAGTCTACAACAAGCAACCAAAAAATGGATGTCAAGAAAAGGAATGATCATAAGCACTCTTCGGTTGAAGACTCTAGAGTTCTCTATGGACTTTCCATTTATGTCATTCTTGCCATTGCTTAGGCCATCGGCACCGGAATGCACGCTAAGGTTCACCCAAGATCGAGAGACCTAGTTCTCTCAGGTCAAGGTATGGGTTGCAAGGTTGCTAATCCTTAGGACCCAAATAAAGGGGTACCTTGTTTTGCTTTAACTCTTTTAGGAATGCTTCATGGCTATAGAATCGAGAAAACAAAGACATCGGTACCTAGGCGGTGGTTGTTCAAGGCACATATTTGAGGCGAAGTCTTCTTGAATATATTTGAAGCAAAAGGACCCACGGTTATTTTCGGAGACAATGCAAGAGGAAAGACAATTGGATATGGCTCAATTACTAGAGGAAGTCTCTCCATCAACAAAGTTTCTCTAGTAAGTGGTTTAAAGCACAATCTTACGAGCATATCACAGTGCGACAAGGACTTCTATGCCAATTCAATTCAAACCGGTGCCTCATCAAAGGCAGTGAATCATGCTCTGTCTTGGAAGGCCGGCAATAGACAAGGAAACGTCTATGTCGTGGACTTAAATCTTCTAGGGAGATTCTCAAACACATGTCTAGTAGCCAACA
This sequence comes from Codonopsis lanceolata, assembly GCA_013146195.2. Classification (NCBI taxonomy): domain Eukaryota; kingdom Viridiplantae; phylum Streptophyta; class Magnoliopsida; order Asterales; family Campanulaceae; genus Codonopsis; species Codonopsis lanceolata. The sequence continues at coordinate 66,837,773 of CM028379.1, read as the reverse complement.
ATGTTCGTGACAACGGTGGCTATAGCAGGCGTCTCGATCACCTCGACTTCAAGCACCTCTCCAAGCTCTCCAAAAATGGGCTTGTCGAAGGTCTACCTACGGTGTGCGCGATCATGACGAAGTTGTAAAGCTTGTCAACTAGGAAAACTTTCCAAGTCTTCCTTGAAAAGTCTGTTTATCAACAAGCAGGACCTCTTCAACTACGCATATGGATCTCTTTGGACCTATTACAACGGCCCGATATTTCGGAGACAAGTACACTTGTAGTAGTTGATGACTACTCTAGATTCACTTGGATTGAAACTATGACATCTAAAGATGAAACGTATGATCTAGTCAACACTTTTTAGAAGACTTCAAACTCAAAAGCTTGAAGACATTTGTGACATAAGATCGGACACGCGACGAATTCAAAAACAATGGTGTAGAAAATGCTTTGATGACCATGGGATCGGCCACAACTTCTCGCCGGGTACTCCTCAACAAAATGGTGTAGGCTGAGCGGAAGAAACGAACAACGATTGAGCGGCTAGAACAATCTTTGGCGAAGCTAAACTTCGAAGTATTTACAGGCGGCGATCGACAACTGCTTGCTTTACCGAGAATAGATCCACAGTAAACAAGTTTCATAATAAAACTCCATATGAAATATGGAGAGGAAGATCCCAAACATTGGATTTCTTAAAATCTTCGGTTGTAAATGTTTTATTCTTTATAATGGAAAAGAGTATAGAGAAAAATTTGATGCAAAATCGAGACGAAGGAATTTTTACGGGTATTCAAACATTAAAAGCATTTCGCATTTTGATAAATCTAACTTCTTAGAATTATGTTTCTTTTGATGAATATGACTTGTTAGAGCCTAGAATGGCTCGAGCGTTGCTAATGATTACGATAATGATGAGGCAGTACAAATACTGACATCTACCAATCCTTATGAGAAGCGGCAGCTGAAGTCCACCAATACCGGTAACCCTTCACGGTAGAAGAGACCTCTACGATACGATAACAACTCATCATTGACCACGAACCCATCTCTTACGTTTTACCCCAAGCACCTTCTGAATCTCTCATCCTTCTTGTTCACAGGAAAATGAAAGTTTTGAAGACTCTATTTGAACCGGATTTTGGTGAATCTCCTTCTCAACCAACTCCGGAATTCTTAAGGGAAGAATCCACGAGAAGTGATCTTCCTCAAGCGTTATTGAAGCAAGAGATCATCCCATTTCTCAAATCATTGGTGATCTCAATACAGGAGTTCGTGCGAGAAATAAGGTTCGAGAAAAACTTTGTTTTTATGCATTTGTATCGGAACTTCGAACCAAAGAAGATTGATGAAGCCATCGAAGATCATAAGCTGGATTGAAGCTATGCAAGAAGGAACCGGTTTGAAAGATGTAAGGTGTGGAGCTTAGTTCAACCAGGCGATCATCCGGTCATCGGCACCAAGTGGGTATTCGAAATAAAAGAGATGAAGATGGAAATGTCACGGAAACAAAGCTAGATTGGTTGCTCGGGGCTGCAGAGCGGGGAAGAAGGAATTGACTTTGATGAAACTTTTGCTCTGTTGCTAGACTAGAAGCAATCGAGAATCTTTCTAGCTTATGCCTCGTTCATGGACTTCAAAGTGTATCGGATGGATGTTAAGAGTGCCTTTACGAATGGTGATCTTCAAGCGTATACGTGGAGCGACCTCGAGGATTTGTCATCTCGAGACAAAGCTGGACCCGTCTACCGACTCAAAAGCTCTCTACGGCTGAAGCAAGCTCCTAGAGCTTGGTATGAAACTATCCAAGTTCTTAATTGAACAAGGATTCGTGAGAGGAAGAATCGACACTACTTTATTCATCCTCAAAACAAAGGCCATTCTCTTAAGTACAAATCTATGTGGGCGACATCATCTTTGGATCAACTAACCAAAGCACAGTGCAAAGATTCGATGCAAAGCAAGTTCGAGATGAGCATGATGGGTGAACTTACCTATTTTCTAGGGCTGAGATACAGACTTGAGACGGAATCTTCATCGGCCAAACCAAATATGCAAAAGAACTAATCAAAGAAGTTTGGTCTTGATTGACCAAAGATTTGAAACTCCAATGTCTACCATTGCCATCTTGACAAAGATGAAAAGGGAAAGCAAGAGAACATGACCAATGTAGAGGAATCATAGGTTCACTTCACCTTCTTTTAGTAGACGACATTATGTTTCTTTGTTTGTGTTTGTGCTAGATTTCGAGCGAGATCAAAGGAGTCACATTTGCTTGCAAGCGTATCATCGAGATATGTTTCAAAAACAACAAATCTAGGCATGGTATTCAAAATCCAACAACTTCAATCTAGTTGGATACTCGGATCAGATTATGCGACTGCAAAGTGAGCGAGAAGAAGCACCAGTGGGACTTGTCAATTTCTTGAAACAGAGACTTGTCTCATGGTCTTGCAGAAACAAGGATCGATGGCAAACTCAACCCGACGAGAATATATTCTTTATAGCATTTTTGCTCTCAAGCTACTATGGATGAAGCAACAACTAGTGGACTACAACATCAAGGCTGGCGCCCAATCATGTGTGACAACACATCGGCTATCTCGATCTCCAAAAATCGATGATGCATTCAAAGACAAAGCACATTGATATTCGTTATCATTTTCTCAAAGATCATGTGGAAAAAGGTAACATCGATGCGGAATATGTTCAAGCGAGCATCAATTAGCGGACATTCTCACAAAACCCTTTGGATGCCACGGGTTTGCTTATTTAAGGAGAAATCTTGGTATGATTGATCCTCTTGCTTAATTTTAAAATTTTGTTAATGTTTCTTTCATACCGGTAGACCCGGTATTAGACTAATCGGAAGGCGTAAGTTCTCCTTCTTAGGAAGACTTAAAGGTTAGTACTCTTACTTAGTCTATTTTTGCTAAAGAGGTTTCTAAAGCAATAAAAGGGGTCAGGGACAAATTTGGTACTTAAGAAAATATCTTAAGTTCGCTTTTCAAAGCGATATTTTCTCGCCTTTTAAATAGTCCTTGAACCGTCATTTCCAAACTTTACGAAACTCTTTGAGCAGAAATCTTTCTCTCTCTCTCTCTCTCTCTCTCTACTACGTAACTACTTTCTTTCGCAAATTCAAGTTCTTCTTCTTGTTTCTTCTTCTCATCTTCAACAATGGAGTGCGCTTCTCTCTACTCTACTCGTAATTTTCTATGTCTTTGTGCGCATTTCATTATCAACCTAAAATCCTTTTGGAATTCAAACGGTCATTTCGAGTTTATACTGGATTCGCCATTGTTTTTCTTACAAACTTGAATACTAACGATCGTTTTGTTTATTCATTGTTCATTCTTATGAAAACTTACATATGCTTTTCTCGAGTGTGGTTTCTCTAAACATTCTAGGGTTTCAAGTTTTGCTTGAAAATTTCAATTTATTTTAGAAAACTTTGAAATTCCTACTTGTTTAGATGTCTAGATGAAAAGCCTATTTTTATTTTGCTTTTCTTTCGGGCAAGAACCTCAAAATCAAAAGCGCTGACGGTGGGAAGGCTTATGACCACGAAAATGTCATTCCTCCCGGTTCGTTCAAACATCAACCTTCGAGGATATCCTCATCTATCCGCCTCTCATGACATTATTGTCGCTTTGGACCCAAGCTATACATTAGGAGCATGTGCATTGACCTTCTCAATCAATCTATAGGCTAGCCGGGCGTCAAAGCTTCATGCGAGATATGGGCGCCTGGGATTACGCCCCTCTTACGCCTCAACGACAAAAACTTCTGATCTCTTCTGGCGAAGAATTTTATCAACGAATGGAGCTCATGAACCGGGCGCCTCTTCGTGGGTGGATTCGAGGCGGAGTCCCATCATCTGCATCACCGCCAAATCTATTTCCACCTATCTTGCATCACCGGCTTCAATATGGAAGCCACGTATAGCTGACAAGCGGGACCTTGAGCTTAATTGCCTGCGCTCTGCTAAATTTGGCGATCAAGTGGCGCATGGACACTCATCTAAAGGCCAAAGGCACGGCGATGATGGCGGAGAATTTCTTTGCTAAGGTCCAAAATAGCGACCATGGAAGCAAAGCCAAGAAGACAAGGCAGGAGTGGCACCTCCAGAAGAGGCTTGAGCCAAATGGATCGAGAGAAAGGAGATGAAGGAAAAAGGCGAGGAAAGAAAGAAAGAAGGCACCGAGCCAATCAGCATTCTCTCCTCCATCTACCCAAGCTAAGCCTCCTACCCAATCCGGCCAACCACCTTCACCAACTCCCCGCACCCACTCCCAAACCAAAACGAAGGAAACTTCAGTAAAACCTTTGACCAGCCACCGCCCCTCCAACCTCTACCAGATGAAGCAGTGAGTCTCTATTCAAATTTGAGGAAGAAAAGGAGAGCTACTGGTACCCAACCCTCTACCGACCAACCAACTACCTATACTCGACGCCCAATACTCAGCCAACCCTTCAACTATACCTTCTACCGAAACTCCAACCAACTACCGACGCCCAAACCTTACCTGCACAACCCTTCATCTATACCTATCAACCCTTCATCTATTCCTCCCGAGTCATCTACTCGGAGGAATTCACCACCTCCTGAGGAGTCTATCCCTCAGGGAGGAGCCTCAAAACCGAGGAGGCCTGCAACCCCAACTCCTCCTCCTCCCTCTCCCTTTAACTACTCACCCGACCCATCCACACCTTCCTCACCACCTCAAACCCAACCAACTTCTTCAACCACACCACGCCTTTAGACCTGCCGCCGCTAAGTTCCTCTTCGAACTTTCGCGAGTGCATCTATTCACCCCTTCTCCTCAACCTCCTCAACCTTCTCAACCTCCTCAACCTTCCCTTCAAAAACCAAAATCCTCTTCTACCCCGCTCTTCTTTCTCGGTTCTCTACCGAACCCATTCCCCAATCCTCCCACATCGGTGAAAATTTCGACACCGATATGGAATTGGATTCCCACCAACTCCACCTCCACCCTCCCTATAACCCTATCCTCTTCCACCAAAACCATACCAACCCAAGACTCATCCTCTTACGCCTCCGTAACTCCCCATATCCAATGTACCCCATCAGGCTCGCGGACTCTCCGCCGATACCATTCACATTGGCCAAGCATCTACTTCCCATCACCAAACCAATGCTGAAGTTTTGTCGATAGATGCCATCTACCGGCGGCTAGGCGAACTCACAAGATATCTACCGCTATCGGCGAAGTAGCCATCGCAATGCCAAGGCCAACGACCGGATCGCCACTACTCTTCGACAATTTCAAGAGGATGTCCGGACTCGCTTTTGGACAGATGCGGCATGACTTCACCGATGTTAAGATCAACATCGAAGCTCAACGAGATGAAGGTTGCCGTATCATAGGCTCCATTTTCTACGAGTTATTCCACGCCATCACTCTCCATCTCAGCCACGGTCGTACTCTATTATGGAACTCAACAACCTCGCTCGCAACTCGCTTCATGATATTATGAATACCAACCGTGATCGTGATCGGCCATCACGGAGGAGAAGCAAATGAGATCTATCAACAAAATGTCGATGGAAGAGAACAACCATCTTCGTGACCATCTTCGTGAAGAACGGACTATCGCTCGCTCCACCGCACTCCGATGGCGATGATGAATATCAACGAAGAATGGAAGAGCTAGAGCGAGCGAGACAAAGGCAAAGGGAAAAGACCTTGGTAGCTTATGTATCTTTTCTCCCTTTCCTTTGTATTTATCTTATTTTTTTGAAAACTCTGTTGAATGTAAACATCTTGTTTATAAATACAGATGATTACTTGTTTCAAAAATTACATTGTTTAAATTCTTGTTGCTTTATTGTTTATCTTAATTAGAATTTAAACATTCAATTTAAATTTATTTAAACCGCCGCTAATCTCGTGTCTTTGTTCTTTGACTCTCTTATTCTTGTATGCACTTAGATTAGTCCCTTGCATTTGAGGTGTTATACTGCTTCAATAGAGGCATGTCTACCGACTACTAAATATATAAACTTTCTAAGACATGCTATTATCTATTAAATAGTTTGTTTTAAAACACTCATTTGTAGTAATGATGACCAGATATAAATAGGAGGAGATTGTTGATTCTTATGTTAAATTTATATCCGATCAAGACATTACATTAGTTTTATACTTCGCTGGCTAATCGGGTTGCGTGTATCGATTAGCGTGGCAACCTGTATAGAACTTTGTCTTGTATAGTTTTTGTAGGACTTTTCGTGGTTCAATGGAAGACCCTTTCTCGGCTTCAACCAGGAAGACCCTTTCAAAGCTTAAGATCGGTAGACCTCGTGTCCACTGACCGCTTCTACGTGTCCTCTCCAATAGAAGCTAGGATTAATTCAAACTTATTTCCATATATTATTTGAATTAATCCAAATCATTCCCGACATGTTGAGCCGCCGAAGCAACTTTCCAAAAGCATGAATACTTTTCGTCCCGAATGAAAGCGTAAAAAGCATCTGCCCCTACTTTTCGCTTCATCTCGATCCGACACCAAATCGCCCACCTTTTTGAAGATCTCGAAATGATTATCTCTCTAGATAACTGGAAGACGAAAATCCTTGACTGACATCCCCATGCATTTAATGCATTTATGAATAGAGCTGTTGAAGTCTTCATCTTCTCCAACGGATCTTTTGAAGTGCATCTGCTTTAAATACTGCCATTGAAGACTGGAACAACAAGGACAACTGTACAGAATCAATCGAACACTTAAAGAATTGCTCAATCTACACAACTCCAAGTCTTTCGCTCATGGCATTCAATAGATCCTTAATGCATCTAGAAGTCCGCCAACAACAAGAAGGCCGCTCATCAACATTTATTGCTTTATTCTTCTTGTTGTTAACTTCCATTAAACTATACTTCTGCACGAATTAAATATCTTGTATTTACAGATATTTAATTCCCTAGACCCAAACACAAGTCAATATTTTGTACATGATCCATTAGGGATATTCTTTGTAATTGATCTAAGTGGAAAACATAGTGCACAATTTAAATCCAACGTTGACTGCCTTGGTGGTGGACGTAGCACTCATTATAGTGCGAACCATCCCAAAATACTTGTGTTATTTCCTGTTTGTCTATTATTTGAACTGCTTAGTTTCATTGTTTATATTATCCATTTCATTGAGAACTTAAGTAATCGTAAAAGGTCTACCTGTAGTCCTTATCGCAGACTGAACAATTTTCTTGAAAGTCTTCCGCTACTTGATTCTTTTCATAGATTGCAAGTAACTTTCAAGGAACCTACTTAAAAGTTTTAAAGTGTTAATAAGCTATTCACCCCCCCTTCTAGCTTATTATTGTGCTCATTGGGACCCACACTGACCTTGTCCAAAACCCTGCGTTCCTGAAAAAAAAAGAAGGGAGGAAAATAAAGGTGAGTATCCCACAAACTCTTTTCTTCTTGCACATTTAATACATCAGATTTTTCAAAAAAAAAAAAATATATATATATATATATATATATATATATATATATATATATATATAATATATATATTTTTGTACATAAAAAATGTTTTCTTTGCACATAAAAATACACATTATCATTTTTTTAAAAATGTCATAATAATATATACATATATACTTTGCATAAATGTACATGTCAACATAAAAAAAAACACAAAAGAGAGATAAAATATATACTTTGCATTTAAATATGTATGTCATATTTTCTTTATTTTCACATAAAAAAAAGAAAGAAAGAAAACATCTCATTGTATATTCAACATCATATTGGCATTAAATGAAGTAGTCCATGCATCCATAATTGGCATTTATTAGTCAATAAGCAGTATGGGAATGCGCGAAAAAGAAATTTAAAATGCCACCTGCCATGGAAAAATAGTATCTGCTTGGCATTTCTTATATTCCTACAGCATTAACATGAATAAAAAAAATTATGATGCATTAAATATATCTGTTTTGTCTTGTATATATCCGAAAATGTATCCGAAAAATGTGTTCAGAAAATTTTGCATTTCATTCCGAAAATTCCGCATTGTGAATATATGCCATGTAAAAATATTTTTAGAGCTAAAACATGCATCATATAGCTTTATTTGCATTAACATTGTAAATTATGCATAGTAGGGTCAAATAGTAACTACTAGTTCAATTTGGGCATCGCAGAAATAAATTGTCAGAATTTCATACATTATTACCAGAATTGCATCATTCTAGTCCATAAATTGCATGTATAAATATCATAAGCTGTATATATATGCTTCAAAAGTCCAAAACAGCACAGAAACTGAGCAGATCTGAAAGATTGACCAAATGGGTGGAAGAAAGTCATACTTACATTGGGATCAGGAAGATTCGAGACGTGTTTGTACCAGTCTCGCACCAGATTGCCCCAGTCATGTTGCGAATAATAATACCCGATATGGTTTCGAATCAAAGGAGGAAGCTCTTTCTTTTTCTCGCCAGATTCCGGGTTCATTGGTGCTTTTCCTTTCTTAGATCTAGAGGAAGAAGTCATCTGCACAGAAAAACAAAAATTTTGGCGAAATAAAATTGAGAAAAGGAGAGAAAATGAAAAAGAAAAGAAAAAAAAGCTTACCGTCGGCAATGGAAGCAGGAGCTGAAGCGGAGAGGAAAAAATGAAGGCTTCTGCCTTCATTCTCGTAAGTAAAGAAGGCAAAAGAAGGAAAAGTGAAATTTTCACTTTTTCCCCCTCCAAGCAATTCAACATCAACACTTAAGTCCTCCAAATTTCAAAGCTGCACAGTGGTCCCTGAAACTTAACAGAAAGTTAACAAAAGCAATTTTGTTAACCACATTTGATGGCCTTTCACCCAAAAGAGCAAGGGAAACTCATATCTCCAGCAAGTCAGCCGCCAGACAAGCAGAAAAGTCAGAAAATTCAGCGGCAAAGGTAAGCCCCTCTTCTTTTGAAATTTTTTTTTTTGGCAAAAAAGAAAAGAAATGAAAAAAAAAATCAATCAAAAGAAAGAGAAAATCAATCAATAAAAAAAATGATGATGAAAAAATGAAAAATGCAAAAAAGAAAAGAACAAGACCAAAGTTCCCAGCAAGGCCGAACTACGTTTGGTCTGATTCCTTTTAGTAAGGGATACGTAGGCAGCCTATTTCGGTAGGTACAACCATCACAATAAAAAAAAAGAAAAAAAAGAAAGAAAAAAATAAATTCCCCAGCAAGAATGACAAAACTACCAAGATCAGCCGAATCCGCGGCAGCCACCCCGGCGCAAAAGGTAAGTCAGGTACAGTATTCTTACCTTGACTATTAGAATAATTTCCTTTTAAGGAAAGTTTGCTTTTAAATAAAATAAAAACTCTTTTTCAAAATGAGTTTTGTTTCAAAAAAAAGGGAAAAAAAGAGGAATATTCAAAAGAAAAAAAAAAGGAAGAAGAAAAGAAAATTCTTTATCGTGTCCAGCCGGTTTCGGTCAGTTGGATACAGTTTTTGAAAAATTTGAAGAACATGTTGTATCGTATTCGATGTCGGGTATTGATCGGTCGAGTACGTCGAAATATGAAGGTCCTCTTATTGTGTTTGGAAGAAAGGTATTGACCGCCTGACACAATTTTGAGATTGATCTCTTAACATATTTCCACGATGTATTGACCTGTTGAAATATGGTTTTCGAAATACACAAAATCTTCATACCGTATTTGACCACTTTCCGACCTAAGAATACGACTTTTCAAAAACATGAAAATCTTTTCTTCAATTTGGTTGTTTGTTTCGCTTAGGCCGAACTACGCTTGGTCCGATTCCTTTTATTAAGGGATACGTGAGGCGCCTTACATTAGTAGGTCCGACCATCGAGCATTCAATTTGCATATCCGCTTAAAAACCGCGATAACTCGCTATAACCGAATAAAAATGTCTAGGATATGGAGGTTTGATAAATTGTCTTTGCATTATAAGCGCTATCTGCTATCTGCATATTTCTCCCTCGCTTTTGAAATGAAACGAAATTGAGAGTCTATTCTAATCAACGATGTTCGCCTACTCGAAGCCGCTGGTTACCCGTAGACTCCATCGCTTGAGGAGCTCAGACACCCCAATTTCGTACCTCGAAATGTGACATGACAAAAATATCAAGAATTGTTAAAACATTAACAAATGTCAAGTTACAGGGTCAAAAATACAAAAGAACAAAGCAGGATGCGCAAAAGGACAAACTGCAGGGACTAAAGTGTCAAAAAAGAGCTTAGTTTGAAGTTTAGGCACAGCCACCAAAAGGTTTGGGCATGGCGCCCAAACCTCTATAGGTTGGAGCCCAAACTTCATTCCAGCCACTGTTCATGCAACGATCTGTCGCAAAACACAATTCTTCCAGCGCAAGGTACAATCGTTCGAAGCACAGAAAGAGAAATGGGCGTGGCTCCCATCTGATTTGGGCTCACCCCAAACCTCTATGAAGCAGCGCCCAAATCGCTTCCTTCAGAAATTTGTCGTAAACACAACGGGTCCAGCAAAGTGCAACCGTTGATGCGCGAAGAAAAATTTAATTCCCGCGATGTCCCTAAATCCTCCTATAAATAGCAAGTGTCTCGACTCTCTCATTTCACACAACATTCTTTCAGAAAGCTTCTCCGCTAACGTTACTGGAGAATTAGAGAGCGGTGTGAGATAGTGAGAGATCACCTCCAAAGCCTCGAAACCCTGCCAAACCTCTGCCAAACACAAATCCAACCGGTAAAAGTGTACCTTAGCCCCCCAGCTAGGTATCCACCCCTTTTCCCTGGTCCCAAAAATCGTGGATAGAGCGCTTGCTCGCCTCGATTTAAAAGGCCAAATCAGCCAGAAGAAGTCGCTACTTCCGCCTCGATTTCAAATTTACCTACCAAACAAACAACCGTAAACAAACAGCTACCCCCGCCCGATCCCGAGGCCGGTGTAACTTTCAGAGCGCCACGCCGCCCAAATTCACACAACACACAACTTCAACTGCACAGAAAAAAGACTCTCTCTCCCCGAGGGACAGAGCGAGCACACCCCTACGCTGTCTGTAAGTTTTACTTTTAAAGTCTTTCATTTCATGTAATAGTATTATTTCCAATCCCCCAATGTAGTCATATAGCAATTGTCGCCCGGAATTTAATTAGAAATAGTACTAAATGTAGCCGTTATTATGGCAAAATGTTTTTAGATAAGTTTGTATTTATTTACTTCATTTATTCAATAAAGTCTTTATTTGTAAATGTATTATTTCCGATCCTGGTTCAATATCAATATATAGCAGATTATCTATGTCCCCGGATTTTGTTAGGAAATAATACTAAATGTAGCCATTACTATGGCCAAATATTTCCAAGTATATTTGTAATTGTTTGTAAAAGAGTCTTGCATTGCAAGTCCAGTAAATAATATAGATGTAATAGATGTATTTGTAGGAAGTTAATGCTTTATTTATCTGCTTAATAAATATAACAAAAAGCATACTTTATCCAAAAACCGCTTTTGAGATCGAAAGGCGAGTTGGGTGCCTAGCACCTTCCCGACTCGTAACTTAGCCTTCGAACCCGTTTTCTTTTTCTGGTTTTGCTTTATTTTTGCCTTAAAATAAAGATGGCGACTCTAAAAACATTTTGGATCCAGTGGGGTCTCGCAACATCTTTCTTTGCACTTTCACGTTCTCCCCTAAAAAAGGGAGAATGGGAATGGAAAGGTGATGTATTCCTATATCCTGGTATCCCCTAAACAAGGGATAACTTGACGTAGAAAACCCAAAGCACTCATAGTGATCCGAAATAGGCCATAAGACTATTTTCATAAAATCCATAGTGGGGACGCCGCAACATCTTTCTTTGCACTTTCAATGCTCTCCCTAAACAAGGGAGGATGGGAATGGAAAGGTGATGTTTTCCTATATCTGGTATCCCCTAAAAGGGATAACTTGACATAGAAAATCCAAAGCTCCCATATTGGATCAAAAATCCACTAAAGGCAACCGAGGCGCATTCCAACGCGCTATTCGACAAAGACTCCTCCCTTGACTTTTGATTTCGTCCTCCCCTAGAACAAGGGAGGCCGGAACGGAGCAAGTGGATGTCACCGCATCTTAGGGCGCACGACGCCACCCCCTATCAAGCGGGCGGGCACGGATTCCCGGGAACCCACAACATGACATGACATTCATCACATGTGTGTTCATTGACGTTTGCAATTAAAAAATGACAAAACAGCACTGTTCGGCCCTAACATGCCGATATTCATATTTTCGGCCGTAGGAAACCGAAATTCATAGATTTGATCGGTAACGTATGTCCGAACAACCAAGATTTTTCTGGTTGTGAAAGGCCGGAAATATCTTGGATTAATTTTCGGTAGGACTGCTCCGAACAACTAATAAATTTTCGGCATACCAAGTCCAAACAATATGCCCTAATTCCATTGTTCAGGCCCGATTTTTTTTTCAAAAATTAATAGAAAAATTATCTTTTGTGGCCTAAAACTACTCACAATCAACAAAACAAGTAATTTTACAAAGATATCTCAACCTTAAACACTTACATTGCAACAAAATACAAGTAAAAATTTAAGAAAAAATGTACATACTTTTGTCCATTTTTTGCTAAATTAACGAAGGAGATGGAGTTGATGAGTAGGTCTTTGCTTCTCTTCTTATTTACTTCTTGTTTCTTCTCTTCAATCATTCTTCAAAGTGTTTTCAAGGAGATGGAGATAGAGGTGGAGGTTTTTGGCTTTTTCTGTTTTTTTCTTCTTTTTTGTGGCGTGTTTGTGTGCATAATGAGGAAGAGGAAGGGGATTCACGTTTTGGGTAGTTTTTGGTTGGGGTGGGGGGGTTAGTGTAGATAGGGTGGGTTAGGGAGGGTGGTTTGTGTAAAAAGTCGTTTCAAAAAATCAGGAGGGCAAAATAGGTAATAAGGATGGGGTAAATAAAATGTTTTCAAATATTTTAAAATTGGGTAGGGGTACACTTATAAGGGAGGTCAACTTATAGGAATCGGGGGTTTGAATAGCGCGACTCATTGGTTTTTTTAGAAACCATGTGTTGGGTGTGGGTGTGGGGAAATAGATGGTTTATCCCGAAATCGTCTACTTTAAGTCAAACTGTACAATTTGATAATTCAAAATCTTTTATTTCTGAGGCAAATATTTTTTTATTAATATATATATATATATATATATATATATATATATATATATTTAATTTGAAGAATCGAGAAGTAGAAAAAGGCGATTCATAATCTATCGTCAATCGTTATGTCCCAACACATCATAAATCCTGTAGTGAGATAGCAATTCTCCTAATCGACTACTTATCATAATTAAGATTCCACTGAAAAAAGTCAAAAAGTAAAAGACAAGTCTAGACGCTTAGCATTTTTTCATATCTCTTTCCTCTAGGAAGACTCGTAAATTTAGTGCAGAGTAATTGAGAGAGAGAAAGGGAGAGAGAGGAAGGAAGGAAAAAGAGCACTTGAGAATGGTGAAATTTGTTGAAATGGAGTAGGTTTCGATTCAGTGGACGAGGGGGGGGGGAGAGGACGGTGACTTTGTGCAGTGAGGTACGTGGTGGCATTTTAGAAAAAATTAACGATAGTGGACTTTATCGGTTAAAAAAAGAGATACTAAACATGTTGAAATTTCAGTAAAGTGAACCAGCTTGCAATTTATCCAAAAATATTTGTAAGAAATGGTCTAAACTGCAATTTAATCAAAATTAATCTCCAAAACATGAATTGGAATGGATTGAATTTTTCAATTGTTGGGGGTGAAATTATTAATCTACAAGTAACGATTGGATGATAAATTATTTATCAAATCAACCCACGCAATCTGATGTATGCCCTCCAATTCATACCTAACACAACATAATGATACGCATATTAATAACAAGGAAAATTACAGGTCGGTCCCCTTTTATGAATTTTTAACCGCTATAGTACCCCGTGTTTTTTTAACTGCATAAGTCTTCTTTCGTTACTTTCTTCCTAAATTGCCCCAACCTCATATGTTTTCACCGTAACTCAAATCCTTTATGCGACAATGTTTTGAGACGAAGGATCTTGGCCCGTTCATGGACTTCTTGGGTATTGAAGATTATGATGGCTATTTTCTCTCTAAGGCCAAATACTCTTCTGACCTCCTTGCTCGTGCAAGCCTTTCTCATAACAAAACTACTAGTGGTGAGGAAAAGCTAAATATAAGTTTTTATAAGAATCTGTCATAGCCTATTATAGACAGAAGCCTAAACTGGACCCGTTTAGCCATGGCGAAGACATACTACCTGAAGATGAAAGTGATTTTTCTCATATGTAAGTGCTCTCCTCTGGACTTCAACCTAAATTTTTATTTTGCAGAGTGGAGTTCATGCCTTCTATTCCATTTGACTTTTTATCACACTTTTTCCTTCATCTGCCCCGAATCTTTATTCCTTATTTCTTTTTAAAAAATCTCTGAATTGCACACAATGCGTGGAAGATTCATGTTAGTAATATTTTTTTAGATACAAAAGTAAATCTTGATGCACAATTAGGGATTCCGATGCGATTATTGGAATTGGAATTCAAATTGTGCCTCGATTTGGATTCGCGATGCAACTATTGGAATTGCAATGCATCAATTTGGAATTAGAATACAAAAATAAATCCTGAATGCACAATTTGGATCTGTAATGCACAAATTGGATTCGAGATGCACAATTTGTATTCCCGATACACAATTTGGATTTGCGATACGGAAACTAGTATAACTCCTTGTGATGAGATAAATGTAAGCTCACTTAAGACCAATTGTTATCCAAGCTCATTTAAACACATCTTTAATGATGGTTGCTTCACACTGTCATCTGATTAGCCTTGTTGATGAGTAGTTCTTCAACAAACAGATCTGAAGGCACAAGTCCTCACTTGAATCATAATTTCTTTCGTTTTTTATGGCGACCACACCTATCCAAACCTAAATTGCATTTTGCACAAGAGCCTAATCTTCCCCGTTCTTCATTTCGATTTGGCACTTGTTAGAGATTAATTTATTGACATTATTTAATTATTTATATTGTTTAAATTAATCTATTATTGGTTTTGCATTTCTTGATTGTTACTAATTAATTATTATCATTTAAGCTTGTTATAGAAAGACTATTATTGGAAGAAATTATTTATTAGGGGTTTTGTATCATTAGGGTTTATATTGTTAGAGATTTATAAATTGACTTTGTTTTAATTGTTTATATAGTTAAAATATATTTATTCAATGTTTTGCCTTTCTTGGCATTTAACTTGATTTATTATTAGTTGTCATGTCTTTTATAGAAAGGTTATTTTGAAAACTTTGTTTATATTGGTTTAGAGTGTATGTAAACGTTGTATATAATGTATATTATGTTTTAGGGTTGAGCCGTGTAACTTGTCCATTAAGGAGAAGGCTGACCTATTTTATTTTAAGTGTAGAATCATTGTTATATGGTAAGTCAATATTACTTAAAGTTAGTGTCCTTATTTATTGCACTAACCTACTAATCTTTTATGGTAAATACGTTTTTCTTGTTATACAAGATTTCTAGGTACTATTGGTGCATATAAATACAAGAGATCGTTCACCAATAAAGTCTACATAAGTAACAATTAAAAAGAGAGAGCACAATAGAGAGGGAGAAAACGTTTCTGAAGAACTGTTGCTGCTGTCTTGAATGAACTATTGAATGAAGCTTCATCGGAGCCTTCATTCATCCTGTCACAAGCACAGTTTTCTGTTTTCACCCGTTACTGTTTTGTTAAATGCTTTTTAGCATATACCAGTCTAGGTATTTTGGGTGTGTTGTTTCTTCAATGATATTATTTGCTACACATAGAGTTTTCTATAAATTCTATTTTGTTAATTTTTCAAGATGTAATGAGTTTAACTTATATTTTACTATGAAATATTTTTTTTTGCCATGAGGCACAATCAATAAGTTAATTACTTATTGATCAAAGATTTATTTCTCGTGTTCAGTTTCTCTTTACTTCCGTCTTACTATTTTATTTCCACTGCTTTCAAACATCAACGATCTCTTCAATAAACTCTTCATTGACAATTTTATATTAAATGTTTTTAGCTTTCTGTTCTGTTTTTATTATTTTGTTTTTCTGTTTTTAATTATAGTTAATTTGTTAATCAATTTATAATTCTAGCTACAATCAATCTTTCAGTACCGACCATTTACAATTAAAGTGTTCGAGAAGAGTTGTGGCTTCCTTGAAGCACAAATCCTTCAACCACTACTCCAAATGTATGTTCCTTTGCCTTCCATTTCTCATTGTTTGCTGAGAGACTTTTGTCCCTTTCTCACTTTTCATATTTTTCCTTTGGTTTTTTTGAAGCATCATTCTGCTAAAATTGTGCAGAATCTATGCATCATGTTGTTTGGATTGATGCATCGCTATGCGTAGAGATTCATATAGTACGTGTGCCTTTATTCATTAATGGTATACTCATCTTTTTGTAGCAAAAGTGTCTTTCACTGGTTAATTTTTTTTTCTGTGGACTATAGCAGTTAAGATATTCACTGTACGGGACCGGCCTGGTTTCCACCCTAATAACAAATACACTTAATTAAGGTACTGAACTTGACACCCAATAAATATTAAAAGGGCCCATTTTAAATCTCTGTTTGGGGAGTTTAAGGACAACGACAAAACCTCCTGTCGACGTTAAATTTTTAGAGAAATTACTGGTCGGTATATTTTCTTAAATATTTAATCGCTCTACTTCATTATTTTATTTCAACTTCTAAAGTCCTTTTTTTGAAAATTTATTCCTAAAATGCCCAGATCGGCTCCTTCCATAGCTTCTGCCAACATTTATTGCAGCTATGAAATGAGGATCAACTTGTCGGTCAGGTCGCCAGGGTCGAGGGGGCAGCGCCCCTTTGTGGGAGTTTATGGGCAACGCCCCCCGTAAGGTGTAGACACCCCAAATTCGTACCACAAATTTATAATGTCCTAAAACAATGATAAACATATAATTTATAAATTGAATGGACTAACTGACGTTAGTTTCCGTTACATTTCAAGGTAACATGACTGAACAGGACTTAACGGAAAAGGCTGAAAGTTGAGAAGGACTTAACCGAAAATTCAGAAAGTTCGTAAAATGCACCCTGGGAGTCGCTCACAAGGGTGGGAGCCGCGCCCCTTTGTATTTCTTCCTCTCTCACAACTTTGAAGATATTTTGACGCAATATGTTATCGATTTTGGGCCACCAGTAGCCCATCTTAATTGCCTCCTATAAATAGAGGGTTCGACCTCTTCATTTCTCATCCCTCAACATCCCACAACATCCTTCAAGATACCCCAATCGCTGAAGAGCTCTCTCCCTCTGTCGAGAAGAAGAAGAAGAAACAACCTCCTCCCTCCTCCTCCTTGCCTTGAGCAAATCTCCTCGCCCTAAGCGAGCCATTTGAAATTCAGTCCTTGTCCCGACAAGCTGATCCAAAGATACCAAGATACCGTTACGCTGCACAAAATACGACGACAAAAGATAGCAAAAGATAACAAAAGATAACAACAAAAGATAAAATAAAAAGACTTCATTTCTTGGAAGGACATGAGAAGCACACTTCAAACGCCTAGAGGGTTTAAGCCTGAACTTGTATACCAGGTCAGACATTCACGCTTCAAGAGGTAGGTACCCACCTACTAGTCTGTTTCCGTTATTATTAAATGTAGAAAATTAATATTATGCACGCTTTGTAAATATTAATTATAAATAATGTTATAATTAGTTAAATATTAGTATGTATAAAAATGTACTAAATAATAAATAAAATGTAGAAATAATAATTATGCATGTTTATAAATTATATTTACACATAAAATAATAATCATTTTATGTTTTAGAATGTAGTTAAATTATAATATTTTATAGTCCGTTAAATATTATAAATAATGAAATTATGTTACAAGAATAGTCGTTATTTTGCCCAAGTAACATTTAAAAAAACGTCGTTATTTTCATTATATATATATATATATATATATATATATATATATATATATATATATAATACTTTTATAGACTAAATACATGCATTTTTATAGACTATAAATACATTAAAATGCATGTTAGTTTAATAAAATCCTAAAAATGAGATCGAAATGGCGAGTTGGGTGCCTAACCCTTTCCCGACTTCGTAACTTAGCCCTTGAACCTATATTTTTTCTGGTATTTTTGGTTTTTTCTATTTAACCTTAAAATAGAGGTGACAACTATGTACACACACATTTAGAGTCCACGATGAGACCGATCACATTCCACGTGCTTTAATGTTTTTTGAGACACGTTGTTTTCACGTGACGACAGGAGTTTCGAAATGGGGTTCTCACTTAAGGTAAACGATTTTTTCGATTCCTTAAGTACGATACTGGAATGGACCTGAGTTGAGTTGAATAATTTTTCAGTAGGAACGAAGGCGGATGAGGAGAATGAAGAAGAAGACCAATGACAAAGGAGGACGAAGAAGAAGGCGGAGGGCACGAAAGTTTGGTTCATTATAATTATGCAGCGCGATACATTAATTGGGTGAATGACTTGGTGTAACGCGATGCACTAATTGGATTAAGTAATTTAAATTGTTGCATCACAATGTAAAATTTGGTGTCATGCGATGCAAAATTAGATTATGTAATTTAAAATAATGCATTACGGTGTAAAAATTAATGCAACGCGATGTATCAATTTGGTGCCGTATGATACAAAATTAGATAATGTAATTTAATACATCGCTTTACAAATATTGATTCAGCGCGATGCATTGAGTGAATTATCCGTTGCGTGACATTGGTTACTTAAGGGTACTTCGGTCTTTTCACCCAAAAATAACTTTCTGTTTAAAAAAATACGGGTTACGAGCTTTCAAAAATGTACCGGTCCAAATTTACCCCTACAATTTTGTTGTCGCCCTTGATCTCCTTTCCTCCCGCCACCTTCTCTCTCTTCCCTTCAGCCCTAAAGTGTTGCGTTCGCCAACTCTGTCCTCCGGCTACGCCGCCTGCTGCGCACGAAGGCGTCAACCCAGTGTAAAACTAACAAGCAACCATGGCTTCCAAGGTGTGCGAGGAGCCGATGAACTTGAATGTGAAAGAGCTCTTAAAGGAGGTCCAACTCGACTACTCTCCAGAAACTACAAAAACCATTGACGACGTCGTTGCTTCCCTCAAAGAAGCCATTGATAAAATACCAGAAGACCTCCAGGTCAATACTCTCTCTCGTAGACCCTAAACCTCAACCTCTGTTTGATAAGAGCTAATTTTTGACTTTCCAATTTGGTCCGTGAACTCGTGCTCACTCAATTTGTTTGAAATTTCGGTAGGTTACGGCTGAAGAGGCGCGAAATTTTGTTAGAGACATTGGTGCGGATAAAGTTGAATTCACGTTTACTAAGCCGAGTTCAATTGAAATTGGTGGTAGCTATTCATTCCAATGTGTAGCTAAACCTGATGTGAATATTGATCTATTTATTAGGTTGCCGAAGGTATCTTCGTTTTTCCTTGAACTTCTTGTGCCCCCGTATGTACATAATTTACTTAGAAATTAAATAAGCAGATATTAGTTAAAAAGATTGTGTTCCTGAATACATTGGCAGTTATGAAGCTTATAAGATTCATATATGCTGTGTGAGAACAATGTACTTGATTAAATTATGATATATTTAGTATAACAATGAATGAGAAGTTGAAGGTATTAAATATCCGCTTGAAACGTTGATGGATGGAGCCCGATAACTAAATTAGAAAACTAAGCTAAGTTATTTTTGTTTCATGAAGTTTTGCTGGAATGGAGAACACAATAAAGTATTTGTTAAATTGACTCAACTGTGAAAACTGATCGTAAAGTGTTAATGAAAGAGATATGGGATCATGTTACTTTACGGTGTGGAAAAGCTTACTGTCGGTAAGATGAAAATATTGAGATGAGATTCAGGGTGAACACATCTGTAAGAAGATAAAGAGGGAAGCATAAACCGCAGATGGTATGGGAAAGAACTGGTTAGGATGGTTTACACACAGCATACTGATACTAATGGCACCCATAGGAGTGTGTTAGAATCAATATCAGCGATAATGTTAGAAATCATGTACGATTAAAACTAAAGTGGTAGGTAGTTTTACGACGTAGTGGAACATTAAACTAAAATGGAAGGCAGTAATCTCGAAGGGCAGGACTGCTTGTGGGTCCAATATCGCATCAGACAGAAATTAGTAGCAATTGTTTGGAATAGAGGCTTATATATATAAATATAACTGAGGATTAGGGAGATAGATTACAAACATGAGGAAGCAAGTATATTTAAAGATTAACAGCAAATTATGGGGGGGGGATAAACAAAAGGAGATCTATAATCTCTAAAATATCCAAAACTACAATGCTCCAAACAACTGAGGTCCATAATGAGTAAAGAAAAGTGACCTTGTCTATGTAAGGGGAAGTGCCTGATCTTGGAAAGATCAATGGAGCTTGTATGGTTAAAAACACCAGTGACATCAACTCATTTTAAGCCTCTCCTTCATGAATGTAGCTTCCAAATGGAGGACTGGCAAACCCAACCTCCAAACTGCATACTGTGAAGCTTCAATGTAATGGCACAGTAAAGAAAAATATATTCATGGGTTTCAGAATGATTCCTGCAGAGAATTCACATGTTTGATGACAATGCCTATTAAGTTTCTGCTACGTCAAGTTCTTAGATATTTATTGAAACTACTCTTGGCCTCTTGGGACATTTTTTTAATGGTACAGCTGATACTATTCATTCCTTTTTTGACCCCTTCATTGCTGTGGGAAATAGTATTATAGCATGCATAAAATGCCATGTTAACTGGGTGATGGCATCTAGATATACTATCTATTGTGTTGCTATATGAAAATTTGATTTCTTTGCTGATTTTGAATGTATGGCAACAAAGGGAGGTCAAGGGAAACTGCTTATCAAGTTACTTTAACTGTCCACACAACCTACAATATGGAACTTTGATACTGACATGAACTACTTCACATAGTCGAGCATGTACATTACAATTGGCCTATGCAATCTAAGTACCACACATATCTTTTCTTTGGGCAGGAGTGCTTCCATGAGAAAGACTACTTGAATTACCGATACCATGCCAAAAGATGCCTTTATCTCTGCGTAATCAAGAAGTATTTGAAGTTCTCTCCAATAGTTCAAAAGGTGGAGTGGTCTACATTTCAGAATGAGGCCAGAAAGCCTATTCTTGTTGTGTATCCAGGTGAATGACTCAGCTGTGCTTCTTGGTGCATTATAGTCAGATAACTAGATAAGTAATGGTTAAATGGTTGATAATTTGTTTATGTATATTCTCAATTGAAACAAAATTTCTCTTTGATATTGTAGCTTTGAAGCTTGTCGGAATTCCAGGGTTTTCAATAAGATTGATTCCCTCAGCAAAGTCCCTTTTTAGCATTCAGAAGTTGAATATACGCAGGAACAATATTCGTGGGCTAAACCTAGGTAGTTTTTACTCGATGGTTTAGGTATACTTCTACTTGGGACTTGGGAGCCCTGCAATGATATTTATCCTGATGTTTTATTATCTTCGTAGAAGGTCAAGCAACACCAATCTACAATAGCAGTTTATTAGAGGACATGCTTTTAGAGCAGAATGCAGAATTTGTCAGAAAAACTTTTATTGGATGGAAGGCGTTAGGAGAGGCTTTGCTTTTGCTGAAAGTACGTAGCCCTATACCTTGGCATTTAAAGATATTGTTTACTGAATTACACTTTTGTGATGAAAACTTAGCTTTTCCTATGATGATGTAGGTTTGGGCTCGGCAGAGAAGCTCTTTGTTCGCTTACGATTGCTTGAGTGGGTACCTTATTTCTATTATAATGGCATTCCTTGCAACAGAATCTAGTAGGAATCGCGTCAATAACTCGCTGACAACGATGCAGATATTTCGTATCACATTGAACTTCATTGGTATGTCCATTTAAATTAGTTTTCCCTTTATGATTGGTATTTATAGTTGCAAGCTATTATTGTGCAGTCTTATTCGACCTCTCTGAAATCTTACCATTTCTTGGGGGAATGGAATTGCGTTATATGCTTGGCTAGCCTGT
Organism: Codonopsis lanceolata; assembly: GCA_013146195.2. NCBI lineage: Eukaryota > Viridiplantae > Streptophyta > Magnoliopsida > Asterales > Campanulaceae > Codonopsis > Codonopsis lanceolata. Next base: position 66,815,669 of record CM028379.1, on the reverse strand, counting down.
TACATAGTGTGCATCATAACCCATATCTGGTACCATTTAAAGTCTAGCTGTCACATTAACACTAGGGTCAGAGACTCAGAGGTCAGGAGTCAATCATTACTTGATGATGTCTCAGTAGATGCCTTTAACCAGTGAGTCGTCCAGATAGTCGGTGCTGAAGTTGTGATTTAAGTAAGATGGTATGTTCATTTAATGCTATTTAGTTGACTCCATCCCATTTTACACACATTATGTTTACAGTTGGTTTAGTGTAAAAGGTAATTCTTAATTTTTTGTTCTGGGCCGGAATCTCATAGTTATGTTTGCAATAATATAGTCTATTTTGCATTTATATGCCTTGATCGAAGTGGCAACAATGTCCATTCACCTATGAAGCTAAAGCTACAAAAGTCACCGTCAGTTGTGCGGTGGAACTCATGCAACGTTTTGTTATCAATAGTGAATGATCCTACAACGATGCTCCACGGTACTGATAATGTATTCTCCTGCCTAAATTTCTTGTTACTAAAAACTCGCACCACAGACTTGATAATAGTACTAAGACTTAAGTTATTTCTAAATATATGATTGTGCCTCTGGGCACCTGCTATCATTTGCCATAGTCAATCACATGTAACTTAACAGATGCAGAAGGGAAAACAAGTAGACAACGAAGCGCAACTTAGTGGTTGGGCGCTTCATCCACACCTAACAATTTGTGGGTTCGAGTCACCAAAAGGGTAAGTGGTATTGAATTTTTTTTGAGGAGGGCAAACCAGTAGTTGTCAACCATGTGTAGGGCGTGTTGAAGTGGGTACATGGTCAAATCTACATACACTGGTTCCCACTCCCATAAATTCCGAGGTTGATGAAGATCTGGAATTTTGAAGTTAGACTGAGTTTATCAGTATCAGAAGGTCATTACTTCACTAATAAACTCGTTGTTTTTCTTCGTATGTTTAAGAACTTATTTTATCCTTCATTTTAACAACAGCGTGCTTTTGGACATAGACAGCATGCTTTTGAACATAGATAGTGAACAAAACCTCTGATTGCACTAGTTACGAACTTACAATACTTATGTACTCGGGAATGAACATTGATGGGTACAGAACCTTTGATCCTCATCTGAAAATGTTGTTTACTTCAGAAAGTTTTAAATTTCTTATGATTTCAATATTCAATAACTTGGAATGATTTAAGTTTTCTGGGACTCGGTTAAGGACTTTCTGATGTTGGCTAGCAGGTAGGTCCCTTTTGAGTTTGAACTGGTAGAAAATGGAGCTTAGTAAAAATTATATTAACAAATGTTTTGCTACTGATTTTGCAGCCACTTCAAAACTATGGGGCACTGGAATCTTTTTTAAGCCGGAAGGAGAAAGCAAAATCTCTAAGGAGGTGTGATTTTCACATGACAATATGTGTTGCATTCTCTTGCTGTGGGTAGTGTTTTGGGTGATCTTTTTCACCTTTTATCCTGGAATTAACCAAGTAATTTAAATCCTGAATACTGGAGCCTGGAGGAAGCCATATACATATACTGAGGAAAAGTGTATTTCCATCACAAGTCTCCAAACTTTCAAACATGATTTTCAAGAGTTTAAATTGTTAATGATCGGTGAATTCCAATCTTTTGATAGATGAGAATTTCAGGACCAATCACAAATCTTTTTGTTCATCCATCTCGTAACAGTCTCATTTTCCATATCAGTTACCTCCCTGAATGGCCTTTTTGGTTGTCTTTTTCACTTATCATCCTGGAATTGTTTTATATATTTTTAAAACGGAAAACTGAAATGGAAGCAATTGCATATCTGGAAGAAAAGTATAAAATTCCATCACAAGTCTCCAAACTTCTAAACATATTTTGGGCTTTTGAATTTGTTTGTTGATATTTGTGTCGAATAATCGATTGCTTAACTAGAAACCTTTTGGTATATCATAATTCCGAAATCAATAAAAAATAATTTTGTTCATCCATCGTTTAATTATCTCATTTTCCACAACAATTACCTCCTATGATACTCATCCTTTTATCCTTATTTATTTATTTATTTATTTATTTATCCAGAATAAGTATACCATCTCATGTTGCGCATTGGATGTTACTTCCCAGTTCCCAATATATTGAAATGGAAAAAATTGATAGCATTTGACATAATGATTGATTGTGTTGGCTAAGGCTAAACCATGATAAAGTTTGCACCTATGAACAAGTCAATTTTGAGCATTTTAGGTTCTTATTCTATTTAAAACATGACATGATTCTAGTTACCAAATTTGGTTCTTTGGTGGAGGCCAGGAAAATGTTTGGGATCCATTCACTTAGCGGCTTATGGCTATTATGTCTATTCTTGAATTTTGCTTCTCATCTTTTAAGTTGTAACAAAAGTCTTGTAACCTTTAAAATTGCAGGACAAGAATAAATATGTAGAGTTATTTCCAGCAGTTATATGCGACTCATTTACCCATTTTAATCTGGCATTCCGCATGACAAAGAGTGGTTTGCTTGAGGTACTTCTTGCTAGGGGACATAAACCTTTCATTATATCTTTTGATTGATTACATGAATCTCTGTGAGTAATTGCACCTACCTATACACTTACCTGGTGATATATATATATATGTATATTGTGGAATTTCAGCTTCGAGAAGAGGCCGCTTTGGCAATCAGCTGCATTGATAAATGCAAAGATGGGGGATTTGTTGAAATTTTTATGACCAAGATGGACTTTCCTGCTAAATTTGACTACTGCATGAGGTAATTTTATATTACTAAATACTAGTTATGGTCCCAATAACTTGTTGTGCAGAGAGTGAGTGACCAAGGGAATGCACATCTTCTTAGTTCTCTGTCTCCAAGGGAATGTTCATCTTCTTAGCTCCCTTTTCTGCTGAAGTTGTTATTCATTAGCTCTTGATGGTTTCTTCTTTTCCTTTGCTTCTTCCATGGTTTCCGGCATCATTGCATCTTCTTGTCCCTGTTCTCACATCTGTGCTTTCTTAGATTGGACCTGAAGGAAAATGCTGAAGTTAATGCATCAGGGTTTTGTTTGGATAATGAGTGTTGGAGATTGTATGAACACAAGGTACATTCTTTGCTGCAGAAAGGATTAGGAGGTAGAATGAAATGTCTACGTGTTACCTGGAGGAATGCCGCTACAATTTGCGATATCGATAATGTATGTGAATTGAAGAAGTGAAGTTTAATGTTTGTTACATTTGTACAATGGTGGTTCTTATTAACTTGTGAATTTAGGGCCTGCGAGGGCTTGATAGAGAGCCATTGGTCATTGGAATTTCTGTCAGCTTACCAGAAGCTTTGAACCAGTATACCAAAGGTCCCATTCCAGCAAAAGAAGATGAGGTACTCATCTTCTTACCTTTTTGAAGAGTACACCTCCACTGGATCTGTACTAACTTTATTCATTCTTTTGCCATAGGCGATGGAGTTTCGAAAGTTTTGGGGGGACAAGGCATTTGATTACCTCTTTCAAAAAGGTTCCATCGCCTTGGTAGCTGTCGGTAAGGCAATTAGATATATTTATGCTTGTTGCCACCTTGTGAGCTTACTTGTATCATGAGATTAACTTGCCGTCTACGATTCCCTACTTGATAGATTGGGCTCTTCCCAATGAAAAGCCAGTGGAAAGGCGTCTCATTATGAGACGGATCACAGCACATCTTCTTAGAATGCATCTTTCCCTGTCAGAAGAAAAAATTATGCATGCCGTTGATCAACTTGATTTTGCCTTGGTTCCTACCAGTGAGGGTAACTCTGCTTAATTAGTAGTAACTGATGTTTCTCCTCCCCACCCCAAAAAAAAAAACTTTCTTTTTACTTTTCTGAGCTTTAAATTTTCTCTTAATTATTTGATCGTACCTTAGATTCAAGCTCTTCTGCTGGACAATTGCTTGAAGTCTTCGACAATTTAGCAAAGCGGCTACGTAATCTAGATGACATTCCACTAAGGGTCTCCAGTGTTCAACCAATAGACCCAGGTTTCTTTCTCCGCTAAAAGGCTATTCTTTGTCTTTTGGATGCATCACTTAGTTGTGGGCTTATTTCTGTTTATCATAATTGTAATTTCACTTTTGTTGTTCGTACTACTTCTTTGATGTACTCGTTTACACTTATGATAGATCTCATACTCATTCTTGAGATTTTGATTTTGATTTTCTTGCGTCAGATTTATAGGATTACATGAGAAGTAGTACTGAAAAACAGGTTACAAGGCTTTCACTTTATTTTTTTTAGATGCTTATATTTTTCATTGCTCTGGTGGGTTTCTCATGAACTGGGAAACTATTATTCTTGAACCCCCTTCCTAACCCTTGATAACTGTTTGATCCAAATTGACATCTCTTGTACAACTACCCCATGCTCAACCAGCTACATTAGCTGGCATCTTCACGAGGTTGGTTTTGTGCAGTTAAGTATGCGGCGTGGTTATAACCCTTTGTCAAGATCAAAATTGTGCTTCCCTGTTGAGAGGTTACATGTTCATATATCTATAGTGTTTAATGGAGAAAATCTCTCTATGATAATTGACCCCCTTAATGTTCTTGCCAGTATTCATGCTAAAAAGAAGCCGCTGTCATGGGGCTTCACGGTTTTGCGTATTTCAGTTTTGTTCCCTTGTAAATTTCCTACTTGTTGAACCCATGTGCTACTTATATAAAAAAAAACTTGTTGAACCTCTGTGTTGTACAAGTGTACATACATATTGTTGATGTAATGGGTGTTTGAAATGTTAAGAGTTGTTGAGTTTGACATACATTATTGTGCCCCTATCTAATAACTTAAGCTTTTAGATGAGTTCGTTATTTAACATGGTATGCTTTGGCAAGATCTTGGGTTCGAGTCATCCCGCTTGCATTTCTTACCCGTAATATTGTGAGTGCATGCTGTCACTCAGTTTGGTTTGTGATCCCTGGTGTGGCATATTTGATGGGGAATGTTGAGAGTTTGATATACATTGTTGGGCCCTTATTTAACAGCCTAAGGTTTTAGAGAAGTTTTTACTTAACAAGAGTAGACCTCTCAACACATAAGACCTCCGCCCTTAATGCAAAATGTTTGATAATGGATTCCGGGTAATTATTTAGAGTCATCAAGTAGCTTGCTGACACTTTTACTCTTGTGTGTGTTTGTGTTATCGTATTTAAAGAGTTACCTCTCTCTCTCTCTTATAATTGATGCTTATGTATATTTACAGCTTTCAGGAGTACATCTGTCTTCTCTCCAAGACCTCATCCCTTGGCTTATGAAAGCAATATGAAAAGGATAAAGGGGCTAGCTTCAGCATGTATACAGCCGCTAGAAGTTATGATTCAGGCATGCTAGCTACTGATCCTGTCAAGAAATGTCTGATTAGAATAACTGTCTTTCTTCATAGCAACCTTTTTTTTTTGTCCCATGTAGTTGGAAGGTTCAGGTAACTGGCCAATGAATGATCTAGCAATTGAGAAGACTAAATCTGCTTTCTTGCTAAGAATTGGGGAGAGGTGGGTTGCTCTTCTAAAGTATTGGGATAACATGTGCCTTGAGGGCAACTTTAAGCATTCATCTTTAAAGACCTTCTGCATTGGGGTTCACTGTAGTATCAGTTGAAATCATAACACTAGTCATGCAATAGTTTTTAAAAATAGAGTGCTTGAAGTGTGCAGCAAGTGCACATGTTAGCTATTGCCTTTTTTTCACTTATTATTATTTCTTTTTTCCTTGCTCTAATTTTTTCTAGAATTATTTATAATTTGAATGTATTGTTCAAACAGTCTCCAGAAAAGTTGGCGAATGAAATATGCTGCTACGGAGGAAGCTGTGGATGTTTTCATGTCTGGATTTGCATTTCGTCTCAAAATTTTACATGATAGAGGCCTAAGCTTGGTGAAAGGACAACGTAAGAACATGTTCTCTATCTCCTTTTAAGGTACTTTCATGTTTCAGGAGGAACTTTGTGATGTTCCCTTTTGTTGCAGCTGGAAGTGCCCAAGTTAAGCGAGTATCATTGGCCGACAGGAAACTTTTTCTGACGAGTCAGCATTCTAGCATGATCAATGGTCTGCGCGGTCGTTATCCAACATACGGGCCAGTTGTTCAGTGAGCACTCTGTAAATTGGATTTAATCTTCAACCCCCCTATTCTACTTCTGCTTCTAATGATGGATGCCTAATTTTTTGCTGATAAGGTTAGCAAAACGTTGGGTTGCTGCACATCTCTTCTCAGCTTTATTCATGGAGGAGGCAATCGAGCTAGTGGTTGCGTATCTCTTTCTTAAGCCTTTGCCGTTTTCTTCGCCTTGCTCGCGGATCACTGGATTTTTAAGGTTTAGTTTCTCTTGTTTAGAATGCATTTTGCCACCACTACTTATATGGAGCTGCGAGCTGCACATGTGACACGAGTAAACAAGTAACATAGAGTTACATGATAGACTAGGGTCTTGTCTGTTTTTCTTTATATGCTCATATGATCTATGTTGCGAATTGTGGAGTATTTATTCCCTTTAGGATTGCGTAGACTCTTTGGGTTCTACATGATCCATGTTGCAGATTGTGGAATATTTATTCCCTTTATGATTGCATAGGCTCATTGGGTTCTTCTACAAGCTGCAATATGAACTTATAACTTGGTCTGTGGTTCGCTGTGATTGGGTCTGTGGTTCATGTAATTCCCTTTGTAATTGCAATATTGTATAAGCTCATTGAGTTCTTCTAAGGTGCAATTTGAAATTAGAAATCGGGGTATGTGGCTCATGTGATCCCCTTTATGATTGTATAGGCTCGTTGCGTTTATTTACGTGGTACTCTTTGAACTTAGAAATCGGGTCTATGGTTAGACCTAGGGTTCAATGTTTAGGTCGAGTCCCCAAAATTTCGGTGACTCAGTTCGAAATCCGAGGTTATTCTGCAAATCTTATTACTTCATCATGTTAATTATGATATTTAAAATGTATTTTTATTTTTTAAAGAATATTTTTCCCCCTAAGTAACATTTTGTTGTGTGTTGCCCGAATCTTAAACCAAAACCGTAACTGAATTTGATCTGAAAAAATTAGCGCCGAAACTGTGTTCAACGCGCCTTTGAACCTTGGTTAGACCTGATGAGCCATATCAATTCTCCTTTTGTTTTTATGGGATCATTAGATTCTTTTACAAGGTGCAATTTTGAACTAAAAAAATCAAGCATGTGATTTTACATGATTTATTTGAGGGTGCAACGATGCAATGATTGCCGTCCAACTCAGCTCTATACCATCTGCCTCATGTTCTTTGGGATGATCCTGCTGTTTTCATTCTTTGATGGTATAAATCGGTGACTTGATTAGCTATTCTTCCTCTTGATATGAGGGGCAAAGGATTAATGACAATTTTCAGTCACCAATCATAATTATGTAGGGGCTTCGTAGTTTGGTTCCAGCAACATGACCATGGTTTGGTTTATGAGATGAGTTCTCTCATCTAGTTTTATTCATTTGAAGTGTCAATTTTTGCAGTTAGTTCTTGGTTATAGGTTCACCATAATTAGATAAATTCTTTCCTCAAGTTTAACAAATATTTCATGTGCAAGTTGCCGATAAGTTTTAACCAATTTGGTTATGCGTTCCCCTAAATTTGAGTCACAGCACTGCTGGAAATTACTCAACTGAATTGTTGAGGTTTCGTTTCTTGGTGTTGTATGAAATTGATAAATAGGATTGGTCCATTTAAATCCCAGTATCTCTCATACTATGGGGAAATGAGTTGGGTTTTTTTGATTGGCTTGTGGTGCTTCAGGTTAACCTTTTCTCTCTTCTTTACTGAATAAAAATGTTCTGTTATCATCACAAAAGTTTACCACTGTTTTTGGTTTACTCCTGTAGTCCATTTGAAGAGTCCCATTTTGACAAGTTAACAGGTTAAGAAATACATACTGCCCTGATAATGATTATGATAACAAAATTTCTCTTTAGTATCCCTTTTTGAGAGGAGAAATGAGGGTTAAAGTTAGAAGGCTTTGAACTTAATTGTAGGCAAGGGATTGCGGCACCCTTAAAAAAGAGAAATGGGACTCTCCTAGTGGGACAAAAGAAGTAATCTTGTTTTTCTTACTTTGGTTCCTCTTTTGCCTGATTTTATTTTGCTGCCGCCTTTTTTCTGCCTTTAACACTGACTTGATTAGCAGGTTCTTGCGGTTGCTGTCTGAGCATGACTGGATCTTTTCTGCTTTGATTGTTGACATCAATGGTGATTTAACTCCAGATGAAGAAAAGGAGATAAATGCAAGTAGAATCATTTGTGTATTAAATATCTTCCGTATTTGTTGTTGAAGTATTCTAATTAAATATCACACCCCTCCTTTTATTGGACTTTTTCCATTTGATAGGAAAACTTTTTGCTAAGTAGAAAGGCATATGAAGAAGGGACTGGAAGTCTAAAGTCAACCATGTTCGTAGCGACAACTTATGATAAGGCCTCCGAAGCTTGGACTAGCTCATCCCCAAGCTTGTTAGTGAGTATCTCCTTGAAATATATGGGCTCAATGTGATTTATTATGAACAAATATTCCCCTTGCTTCTTGTTGTCATTATCTAAGGAGATAAAATTATATCTTTTAACTCGTGCTGCTTAGAATTGTAACTGAATCGAGCCCAGCCGAGCTTAGAATGTGGTGAGAGGGATCGTCACATGCATGGCTTCCCTAGTTCAATATCAATTCATGAGCTCAAGCTGAGAGAACACAAGCCTGGGTTAAAGTAGAATTACACTATATTTGGAATCTACACACACACACACACACATATATAAACTCAACTCAACTCATCTATCTTCCCAACCACTTGGGGTCGGCTACATGAATCCTTTTTCTCTATTTGTTTTGGTTCGAAGCAAAGTCATCACACACACCAAACTCATTCATACCCCTCGTAATTTCGGTCTTTTCCCTTCCTCTATTTCTAGTCCGGTTCATATTGATACACTTGCACTTCGTAATGGGTCACTAATTGGTCTATGTTGTATGTGGGCGACTCTTATTGTGTCACAAATTTGTTCATTGCAAGTTATATCTTTCCTAGTTTTACCACATATCTATCTTAACTTTTGCATTTCGCAACACGTTCTTTCTTAGTTGCCCAACATTCAGTTTTATAAAGTAGTGCGGGTCTAATGTCTAATGGCTAATCCATAAGACTTTCCTTTCTTGAACATCTGTGTATTTCGTTTTACTCCTACTTATTTTAAAGCCTTTGACTTCTTTCTCTCCACTTTTCTAGCTTACGATTGACCCCGTTCTTTGTATCATCAATTAAAACAAGGTCATCAACAAACAGCATACACGATGTTATATCATCTTGTATAATGTACAATTAATCCATCCATCACCAAAATCCCCATATTTAGGGGACAAACTTATCTATCAAAAAAAATCCATTCATCACCAAAGCGAAAAGATAGAGACTAAGGCCGATCCTTGGCTCAATCCTACGGAAATATGGAACTCACGGGTCTCTCCTTATAGTCCTAACTCACGTCGTATATCTTTAATCATGTCAATATATCTCACTTTAACCGTTTTTTCCCTACACCCACCAAATTAATATGATAAGCCTTTTCTAGGTCAAATTGATACTCCGATATTGTTGTATTATTCCAAAGTTTCTTGATAAAAACATATTTTTCTTTCTAGATTTCTAGATTTTGACCACTTATTGTGACTATCTTTTTAGTCGAACCACTTTTTGGACTTCCTCATTCAACCACTGCGTTCACATTTTATTTCATATTCATTGGTATCATCTTCAATATTCCATGTTGCATCATCTAACAATTGATCCTTAAATAATGGTTATCTTTTGCCTTTTAAATTTCACCATTTAGTTCTTGGGTTTCTAGTGTCTTTTCTTCGTAGTTGATTGCTTATTAGGGTAATATCTAGCTCTATAATTCTATGTTGGAACGTTAAGCTCTCCCATGGAATGACCTCACTTTTAAAAGTTAGAAAGTAATCAACCTCTTTAGTTAGAAAATAATCTACCGTACTGTTATTTAGTCCACTTTTAAAAGGTATCAAATGTTCTTCCCTCCTCTTAAATCATGTGTTAGCTATAACTAAGTTGTAAACAATCACAAAATGTAATAGCTATTCCGCCGTTATTTCTATCACCAAAACCACGCTCTCCATGTACTCTGTTGTACCTAACACAATCTTTTCCCATGTGGCCGTTAAAATCTCCCCATATATGTAGTTTCTTGCTCTTGGGTAACCCTTGGACTAATTCATCTAAGTATTGCTAAAGTTGATCTTTAGTTTGTTTGTCTAATCCTACTTGTGGTGCATAAGTTCGAATTAAGTTAATTATTTGTTTCCCTACTTCCAATTTTAAAAGTATTAGTCTATCTCCTTTTCTGATTACCAATGCAACATCATCTTTTAGGTTCTTATCTACAAAAAAAAATGCCAACCCTATTTCCATGTCCTTCTATTCTAGTATAGTAGAACTTAAAACACGTGTTTTATGTTTCTCTAGCTTTCTCCCTTACCGTAGAACTTAAAACATGTGATTTATATTTCTCTAGCATTCTCTTTTACCCCTTTTGTTTCTTGTGGACACGCCATTTTAATCTTTTCCTCTAATCATGAGACATTTCGCATAACTTTCAAAACTTATGTCTACAATCTCCAAAATATTTTATTTTTACTCTTCACATTTGATATTAACATATTAATTATGTTTAAACATTATTGTAATTAGGGATAATTTCATTTTTGGTACCCAAAGTATAACCGAATTTCACATTTGGTACCCCTTGTACCGAGGTCATCAATGGTCATCAATAATGCTACTCATTTTAATCAGCTTTCATACTTTCCGTCTATTTTCCGTGAAATACTAATGTGTAACCCGCTATAACACGTTGGAAACCGACTAGCTTTTGGGATAATTTCACTTTTGGTACCTCAAGTATAGCCCAATTTTACATTTGGTTGTGATAGTTAAGTGACGGAAAGTATCAAAAGTGATGAAAATCATGAACGTCTGTCATGAACTTTGATGATCAAGGTAACATGGGTACCAAATGTGAAATTAGGCCTTACTTGGGGTATCAAAAGTGAAATTATCCCTAATTATGAACAACCCTAGTGTTAGGTATATATCCCTTAATTATTAGATTTTTCAAACATGGACTCTTTGGGAAAAACAGAGGGAGTATTAACCAACTCCATTCCCTTCCTAGTTTGTCCCTATGTTCCAAGTTACTACTCTAAGCCTAGTAATGACATCCTAACACACCCGGACGGCGATGTGGCGCCTCTAGCCTATTTGATACACCTCGAGGCAAGTGTAACGTACACCCTTGTTTAATATTGTTATGCTTGATATACATTGTTGAGGCCCTCTCTAATAACTTAAGCCTGTAGATGAGCTGGTAACTTAACATGGAATCAAAGCTCTTATTTGGCAATGTCTTTGGGTTCGAGACATCTCGCTTTCAGTTATCCGTAGTATTGTGAGTGCACATGTAGACACCCTTGTTTGGTTTGTGATGTTAGTATCTCTCCACGTGTGGACATGTCACACGTGAGGGGGAGTTTTTAGCTTGATATACATTATTGAGCCCCTCTCAAATACCTTAAGTTTTTAGATGAGTTGGTTAGCTAACAAATATCAGTAGAGATATGATGCCCCTTTGCGTATCCGTAACAACCCGAGGTAGGTGCACTGGATCACATATGGGTGGCTGTCTAGCATTTACCGCGAAATTAATTTGGATTCATGTTCATAGTCATCTTTCAAAGTTTTGACGCTTGCTCTGAGGCTACCTAACTCAACCCATCTCCTTTACGCGGGATTGGTACCTTGTGTGTGTGTGTAATTTAAATTATAAGAAAATAGTTAAATTAAATCGAAAGGAGAGGAGATAGAAAAACACAAATAATAAGTTCGGGAAAAAAGATATCCAAAGAAGGCAACTAAATATTTGTTGTTGTTCAGTCGTGTCGAAAAATTGATAACGGGACCATGGATAGTACCCCTAGCCGACAGCTAAGCCCAAGGGGAAGCCATGAATACCATGAATACCACAATGAGGAAAAGTCTATTCTGGTCTTGAAGAATTCTTTGCTTCGCACTCTATTCTCTTGGTGTGTAGAGGCTGCGAACTATCCACTCGGTTCGAAAATGACTTTTGTAGAATTTGTAAATAGCATATCTAGCGGATAGAAACTCTCGAGCCTTGTATACTTCTAGTGTACTGAGGACGCGTCACCTATTTTGACGCTCATATTAATATACTCTTTACTTATCACAAAAAAGGGAAGCCATGAATACCACTCTATCCCAAAGCGTTGAAGAAAGGGTCCGCTTTCCAAAGATTATGGAATTTATTTTGGCCAAAGGAACTGAAGAACAACGAACTCTACCACGACATCCCCACGGACCCCACCTTTCTCGAAGCAACTAAAATGCATCCAAAGGAAGGAGGCAACGGACTCGGGACTCGTTCAGACCTCACCAACCAACCCAAACAAATGATTCCACAAGTACCGAGCACAACTACACTAGGGGAACAAATTGTGAAGAGATTCGGGTGCAGACTTGCATGGCATGCACCTCGGGATTACTTCTTAGGTGTACGCTATTTATAAATAAATAAGTGTTTTTTTTAATAAGTGTTAAGTAACTAACCCATCTAAAAGCTTAATCTATTAGATAGGGGATCAACAATATTATCAAGCTTAACATTCCCCGTCACGTGTGACCCGTTCACACGTGGAGAGATACATAAAGATGCCTCACTAGGGTATCACAAACCGTAGAGTGATGACCACATGCATTATATGGGTAACAAATGCAAGTGGATGGCTCAAACCCACGACCTTGCCAAACCAGAGTTCTGATACCATTTTAAGTTACGAACTCATCTAAAAGCTTAAACTATTAGATAGGGGCCCAACTCTTTATATCAAGTTCAACACTTCCCCTCACGTGTGACCCGTCCACACATGGTGAGGTACACAAACATGCCTCACTAGGGCATCACAAACTAAACTATCAAACAGAGTGACAACTTGCACTCACAATATTTTTGGGTAACATATGCAAGCGGGATGACTCGAACCCAAGACCTTGTCAAACCAGATTAAGTTATCAACTCATCTAAAACCTTAAGTTATTAGATAGGGCTCAACAATATATATGAAGCTTAACAAGAGTAAATTAAGTTGAAAATACAAGTGCTACATACATCCTTTGCTATGATTAACAATCAAATTGACCGAATGATTCTACTAGAATTTTATTGATTGAACCAAAGAGCTGATTATCATTTGAGATATGATTTATTATTCACACATCTCACCTTATGAATAAAATTCCATAATTTCCAATTATCGGGAGAGGAGGGTCTTATCTGAACACCATATCTTATGCAGTTAATATTCCTCTTAAACTTAAGTTAGAGATTTGAATATATCAAAATTACATCACTTGTTACAGTATCAAAAGGTTATGGGTAGTTTGGGCATGATAAGAAAAAAATGGCCTAAATAGCAATTTGGTCACCCTACTTTCCGGCTTTTTTCATTAAGATCACTCTACTTTTTTTTCTCACTTTAATCACTCTACTTAAACATAAATAGCACGTTCATCATTCTGTTAAGATTTTTGGATGAAAAGTTTAAAACATTTATGAAAATCCGAAAATACCCTTTTAGAGAATACAAGTAAGGATTGCTGACAGCCCTAGACCACTATCTTGGTTGTCAAAGAGAATCAAAACCCACTTTCTTTATTGTTATTGTCTCGCTCTCAAGCACTTTGAACACAATTGGGTCTTCTCTTTTTCTTTTTTATCAACTTGACTTAAAAATTACATGACATAACCAAAAGCTTATATTGTTTAGAGCCATAACATGTTTGCTGGCTCCCACCCCATTACGAATCCACAAGTCAGACAATAACCATGGAGAATAGGATGGTGTCTACTAAAAGATCTAATCCTACTTGTAAAAAAGTTGGATGAGCTACAAAAGAAGCCAAGCAACTTCAATACATACTAGAATCAAGAAAACTATAAACCTTCCCCCCCCCCTCCCCAAATAGCAGATTTTGCGCTGCTTAGTACTTTGGAGCTGGCTTCTGGGTTGGCAACAATCCAAATCGTTTCTTCAGAAGAACTCTTTGCCTCGAGTACTTATCATCTGGAGAAAATCGAGCTGGATGAGCAGTCGCCATTGTCATTTATGTAGAACTGGAGATACATTTTAGCTTAACGCGCACCAGCTGCCGGGATTAAAGTCTTCGCAGATGAAGCTTACGTCAAGTCCTAATACAACCGGCCTCTACTCTGTTCCCCCTAAAATCCCCAATTTGAAAAGTGCCCAAATTTCATAGAGAGAAGTTGGACCTAACCCTAACAATGGCACGCTTCCCATTCGGCACCAATTCATCATCAACCTCATCTCCATTTTCAACTTCACCTTCCTCCCTATTTGGCTCATCACAACCTCCAAACCCTAACCCTAGCCCTGCTTTAGGTGCACCTTCGAATCCATCATCGACTCCTTCATTTGCTTTTAGATTTGCTAATTCTTCCTCGGTTTCCTTAGCCTCATCCGCTCCGTCAATGTCTTTTGGGTTCGGATCATCGCCGTTCGGTGGTTCCACCTTGTTTGGATCAAGTTCCAGTTCTGCTCCCACATCTAATTTGTTTGGTTCTAGCTCTGCTCCCGGAAATTCCTCAAATTTATGCTTGAATAAATGAAAATATAAATTAAATTAATGATAATATAAATTAAATTAATGAAAAAAAATTAAGATGTGTTATTGAATAAATTAATGAAAATATAAATTAAATATAGGTAATTTGATCTTTTAGTTTGACCCCTTAACTTTTAACATTTTAAACTGAAAAAACCTTTAACATTAGTAAGGGCATTTTTGTCATTTCAAACATTTATGTCCATCTAACTAACAAAATGATACCCAGTGACCTTATTGACTTGATTGGCCAAGTATAGTTACTAAATTGAGAAAAAAAAAGTAGAGTGACCTTAATGAAAAAAGCTGGAAAGTAGGGTGACCAAATTGCTATTTAAACCGAAAAAAATTGATAAGAAAACCTGCTAATTGCACTCGAAATATTTACTTTAGACCAGCAATTATTTGAACTTCACTTTAATAGCACAAAACATATATCTTTGAATAATTTTTGAGCATATCTCGAGTCAAAGCTGTATTTGCTCGAGATTGGCTTATTTGTTCAAACGAGCCAACTAAAGTAATCAAACTTGGACCAAGTACATATGAGCCTGACTGAGCTTGATATGGCTTGGATCGTGTAACAGCCGTATCCAAATATAATATTCCGGATTGATTGTCCAAATTGATTGTCCCTTTTTTGAAATATACTGTATTAGTCCCAAAAACGGGTCTCACTTTTTGTATGAAATCATTAAAGTCACTTTTGCTATTTATCAATATCCATTGTGCTCTTGTAATACTATAATGCGGACACCAAGAGGATTCATGTATATGTGCTACTAAAATGGCCTAAAGTCAACTTTTTAATTTTTGCAAAAAACTGAAAAGGAACACTCTATTTTGGGCGGAGGGTGTAATATCTATCATCTGTGTAGTTAGGGCCATCTAATAAGGACTAAGGAGCGCTTCCTTACTTGCCATTAATTATATATTTTTACTTATGTTTCTGACTATTGGAAAATGAGCTAAAAAGAACAATCCTTTTCTTTTCTTTAATTTGGATATGATAGGGGTGTTATGGTTCATGTACTACAATCCTTGTCAGTTGTGCTTATTCCAAATTCTTGTGGAATTATAATTGCCAACACATCAGCATTCAGTCGGATGTTAGTCCTATGAAATATCTCCAACTTATATTACCCAGGGATTCTCACTGTCTATCTCCATGCTTCAAATATTATAGCTTCTTTTTCCACTGCAAAACACCCTTCGGCAGTTTTACTGAATAGACTAATGCATCTTTCTTCTAAGGTAGGTGCCTGTGAGGGGTCTTGAGGGTCCAACGAGTGGAGGTGTTCCAGGGTACTCCAACAAGGTACCTTAGTGAGGGAGTCTGCTGATTGAAGTGACTGGCATCACAACTTTTAGTCAATGGACTGAGGGGTGAATGGAAATGTGGTGAAGACCGACACAGAGCTAAGTGGGAAGAGAGGGCATATGTTGGGTGACCCTCTTCGAGGAAGGTGTCAGGATAAGGATGAGCTTGTCAGAGCTAAAGCTCAATAAAAAACATAGATGAGTAGCTATTTATAACTTGACCCAGGGGTGGCGAGTGTCAACACGGGGCGCCATTGAGGTAGCAAAGGATTTATTAGCTTGTGACGCTCATCTGGGAAGGGTCCCTTGAAGTTCTCTCTCCTTAGCCAGATACTAGGTCATAAGTAAATGGCCACAAGGAGTCAAGGACGTACGCTTGATCTCAGCGTGGAGGTCTCTTCAAGTGTGGTTTTGCTTCAGGAGACCCTTCTTCATTGAGTCCCCTGGGGTGCCCTCCCACGAGCTGCTTTGGACAAGAAGCAAAGTGGAGGTTCGTCATGTCCCCTTGAGGAGAGATTGAGTGATGCTGGAAAACTCTAGGGCAGCAGAAACTATAAAGAATGAATCTGACAGATACAATGAGGCTAACAGAGGTAGAAACAGTTTCTTAAAACGTAGGGTTATTAGCAATCCCAAGAGGTCTTAATCTTCAGTAATTCTGGTGTATAATAATTAACGGATGCTGCTGGGAATTATTACAGCAATATTTAGAAGACAGTCCATACGTTACTGTTGCCCTAAATGAAGAAAAGACCCAAATACCCCTCACTTAAGTGAACCCCGAAACCCTACTTTAAAAGAAATTAAAACTCTTAACAGTTCAATAACAGCTAAACTAAACAATAATGCTGTCACTTAAAGGCCTGTTTGGGATCAAAATTGTCGCTGGGATGCTCCTGCATTAATGAGGGTCCCTGGGAGGATGGGCATAAAATAATCTCCAGTACTTAGCTGAGTAGTTGCTCTTGAGGTGACACAAAAGTTATTACCTATCATAGCTCAACCACTGTTCATAGAAGCTCTACCATCTCAAACCACAAAAAATTTCAGATCATTCTTCATCAAGTTTCAGGCTTATTTTTCATCCCAGCTTATCTTCTTTTTCGTTATGCAAAGAGCTGCCCTTGACTCTAGCCACTCATGCAAACTATGCAACTTATCTGTGTGTGTGTGTGAAGCTCTATCTTGATGTCACCGCCTTAGGCTGATTCTATGAAACACCCTTATTTCTCTGACTGATTCCTCTCAGCGCATTACCATCCTGCTACTGGAATAAAAAAGTGGAATGCCTTCCAGAATTCAGTTGATGGTTGATTTCCTGTAATGGATGAACTCCTTCCATGAACTTGTTCCTTAGAAATATGTACTTGGAATTTGCTAGATGGTGCAAACCTTTGACTTGGTATTAGTAGTTTCTAGATAGATTAGCAATTGACATTGTTATTTTTTTGTGTAAAAAGGAGATTAGAAGATTGGCGGCCTATGCAAGAAGCAGCTCAAATCTGTTGACCAGACTCATTATGCAGGAACAGCTTGATTCTTATGGATGGGAGGTAAACTAGACTAACTTGATTGTTCTGATACCCCTCCCCCCTCGTCCCTTTTGGTTCAAAGGTTTTGGTATCTGTTAATAATTCTGCTGTTATCCCTTTCAGTGCATTTTTCGAACTCCGTTGAACAACTACGATGCCGTTATTCTTCTCCACAGGGATAAATTGTCATATCCTGAGCGTCTTCTCTTCCCATCAGAGCTCAATCTTGGTATAAACTAATTACTATATTGTCTCAGGGGATGTGTCTGAGTACCATAGCCATTGGTGTGTGTGCTTGCTTTAGTAAAAAGTTCTTATGATATGTTATCCTGCACAGGGAAACTTGTGGTGCGGGGTAATGCTAGCAAGTTATTTCAGCCCTTCACGTTGCTTGGAGATGTGAAAGGGGTTAAAGAGGAACCAGAAGATAAGCTATTGATAGACTTTGATCCATTAAGGTGCTTTATTAAAGATTTGGAGGCAAGTAAACATACTCAATACTTTTATGAATCTTACTCATTATTGCATATTCCTGCATATTGAATCTTTTTAAATCCGTGCTGCAGAGTGGTTTCCCCAACATGTTCAAGGTGTGGTATGATTCTGTTGGAGGGGATGCTATTGGCCTAACGTGGAATAAAGGTCTAAGGGTATGTGTGTTTTTTCATTTATTTGCTATTGGAGAGTTATTGTATGCAGTCCAGATCTTGCTGGGGCTTATATGCTTTTATCTTCTACAGAAGCGGGGTCGTGAGGACATTGACACGGACGAGAAAGAAGATGTGCTTGATGTTTTGAATGGTGTTGGTCTGGTTGGTAAAGGGTTTGTGAGGAGTATTTATTCGCTTAAGGTGCCAAGGCTCAGTAATTAATAAAGTTTGGGCAAATTATAGATAGAGGTCAATGTTGTATCATTTATTTTTCTTGCAGTATAACAGTAGATAGTTTGAGAACGGTGCCTCCTTCTGGTGACATTCTAACTGTTGGTGTTGTGTATGTCAGTATATACTGCTCCAGTTTGATGGTTCACCTAGGTTTTGCAGTGGCACCTGAGTTACAAACTACTTTAAGCTTCTGACAGTTTGTATCATAAATAGGTTTTGTAGATCAAACAGATCCTGTTACGGATACAGATATTTTATTATTAATCATAATCGTATCTTTTTTCTGTATTGATTGGCGGTTTAGCTATATTTTTATTTTTCCTGGTTATATTTACATAACTTGTTTTGCATTTCAGTTGCCCTGCTGTGGGTTATTTATTTTATCGTGGGTTTTTTACCGGTGTGTCGGGTGTCTAGCTGTTGCAGTCCCCCCCTCCCCGCCTTCCTTAAACAGCGGTGAGCGGTGACCATTTGCAGTCGCGGTGGTTCTCCCCCACTTTTTATTTTTAGGGTATGTTTGGATATCCTAATTCCATTGCTTAGAATTGGAATTGAGGTCTTCAAAACCAATTCTATTGTTTGGGAACATAACTAAAATTTGGAATTGAAATTGCAATTGAGTTGGAATTCTAAATGACTTAATTCCATAAAATTAATTCAATCTTAAATCTTAATAATTGTAATTCTAAATTTTGATCAATTATTACATAATAACAACTTACATTCCTTTTATCATCACCATTGCAGCTTTTAACCACCACCACTTGTATTACCTCCGGTTGCCTTTGCCACGAACACCTCCAGCCTCCGTCTCCGTCGCCACCAACACTTTGGCCACCATCACTACCTTTCGGCAACTGCCACCTCCAGCTACCTCCGCAGGCTACCACCCACCGTCGTCGTTAACTACCACCACTATTTGTTATTTTTTTTAAATGTAAATTTTTTATATTTTTGTTATTAAAAAGGTTTGGACCTGGTCAATCATAATAAGTAACAATCATATACCACTAGACTAAATAAGATACTTAATTTATTATTGAACTCTTATTTTAGTATAATATAGAATTACAATTGAATTCCACACATTATCTAAACAATGAAATTGCTATGATTTTGAAAGTAAATTGTAAGTTATTTAAATTCTATAGAAATTGAATATTTATTGAATTCAAAATCAATGCATCCAAACGAATCCTTATAATTTTCTTTTTCTTATATTTTTCAAGGTATAGTGGTCCTAGATTACGAGAGGTGATCGCAAACACGATTAATTTTTCAATGATCAAAAGAATCATACAAGAACGATCAGGGGAAATATACTGAGCCAATATTGCCCCATTGTTATATCCCCATCAATGGCTCAATGAAATATCTCTTTTGCTATGTTTACACTTAGTTACTCCATTTCGGGCAAAGAATACATTATTTTATTTTGAGATGTTTTACTTAATGAGTTCACTTTTAAAAATTAAGACACGTGTTATTACTAATGAACTACTAAAATTATTTATTTTAAAAAAGTTTGACTTTTAAATTTAAACTTTTTACTTGGAACAGAGGGAGTATAATATTACAAGCTTTAGCTTGTAGTATTCTTACGATCTCGTAATATCATTATTGTATTTATACTCTTGAGAATTTTTGATTCAAAGCCCCATTTTCTATTATACTCAAAACCAATGAAATAATTAAAAAAATGTAAACACAAACGTTGCATTCCTTAATTCATAGGTACTTCAAAATAGTCGGTACTCTATCAAGTGTACTCCTTCAAAATGGTGAGGATACTCCAGATTGCAACAAATCATAGACCGGGACACAAAAACGAGCCGAGTCGACATTTTTTTCAATAAGTAAGATATTATATATTAAAGATGTCGAAATAGGTGATGCATTTTTATACACTAGGAGTATACACAAAGTCCTAATCAAATGAAAAACTATTAACAAAATCAATATGAGAAGAATTAATATCTTCGGTGCACAAAAAATGTAACATGCACAACAAAACACCCTTCTATTTCTTTCCCTTCAAATGATGCAGCAAATGCCCAGCGGGGCTACGTTCCATATCATATGCAATTCCTCCTCCCACTTTTATACAACATCAAACTCAAAATAAACTTTTATGAAATTAAGCCCGACACTTGATATTACAAAAGTAAAATAAAATTCATTTATATGATTCTTTAGTCAAACTTAAGTGTTCAACTACCCTCAATTTTTTTTTCTTCCTCCAATTGAGCCAAATTTGAGTTGTTTAGAGCATATCCAACAATACATCTTCGAGAAATCTTCCCTCACAATAGTGAATGTTAAAGTATCTCTCCCAAATCAACCGATGATTTTGAAAAAGAAAAAATCTCTGGATGAACCCAAGAGTCTCTAAATCCAAGGTCCCCTTCCATGTATCATGATTTGAGCGGACAATATTTTATTTTCCCCCATTGTCTTTCTTGACCAACTAGCTTTACATCCGTGCGTTAAACGCACGACATATATCCTTTTTTAATCAAATTATACATAACAAAATGAAGTGAAAAAATAAAATTAAAAGAATAAATTAAAGAGAACTGATATATATATATAATTGTAAAACTAATATCATGATTAAAAACTTTAACGATAATAAATACAATAAACAAATAATTATAACGTAAAGATTGTGAGTTCGATGTACATAAACTGAACAAATTATTATAATACAGTGATTAAGAAAAAGTAAAAATATTAATAGAGAATACAATAAATAAATAAAATCTTTTATAAATTTTAGAATACTTTTTTTAAATACAACATTTGACATTAAATATGTGCAGATTATTACTACTATTATTATGATTAAATATGTACAATTATTACTACTATCACAATCGCATAACAAAATGTACGTAATCTATATTAGTCAATATTAATATATATATTTTTATCTTTTAGTTAGTGTGTTATGAAAACTAAACACATAATTAAAATGTAAGGATAAAAATATAAATGAATTTAATTATTGTTTATTACATGAATGAAAAATTCATATATATTTTAGAATACATCTTTAAACGAATTTATATTTGTTAGATAATACGTTTTTTTATTTACTTATCAATACTTGTATATGTTTTGTAAGTAGTTATAGTGATTATCTTACAATCTTGAGATAAGAAAATTATATTTGTCATTATACTCCCTCCGTCTCGGATAAATGTTCATAGTGGATAAAACACAAGGATTAAGAAATGTAATTAATGATAGGTTGTAAAATATGTAGTGACAATAATACCTATCACACAGAGTCTCTTCATTAATTATGTACCAATTACACTCACTCTATCTAGTATTTGCAATAATGATAGTATTGAATTAAATGATATATTATGAAGAATGATATCAAATTTACACACCAAAAGTCTTTAGGAACATTAGTTTGGACATCTCAAAATAGAAAGTAGAAATATTTATGGGACGGAGGGAGTATATATCTTCCTGTTTTTGGCAAGTGCATTTTGAAGGGATCTTGCTACATTTGGACGTGCTAATCACATTTGTCATTATATATACTAGTATTCTTGCCCGTGTCGATGGCACGGCGCCAATTTGAGAATTTATTAATAAATGAAGTAGATAATGTGGAAATGAATTAATATTTACTTATAATTTGTAGGGGTTGGATATATGTATATTATACAACGAAAAGAGGAGAAAACACAAATACGTAACAAAATAAAACATTTTACTACGATATTTATTTCATAAGAAAATCAAGAAATAAATATTTTAATTGTAACTACTGTAAAAATACGAAGAAAAAAAATTTATTGATCGAAAACTCGGTTTTCTTCTTCTGGGGTTTTTACTTAACAACAATGAAAACCAAATTAATAACTTCGTCAAATTTTCCATAAGATGCAATAACTTTGTCCATTATAAATAAATCTAAGCTAGACATAAATTAAACTGGGATTCAGTTGATTACGATAACAATCAATTAAGAAACTACAATTAAATATTTGTAAAACCGTAAAAGTCAGTTTATTATTAACGAACTACTAAAAGTATTATTTTCTTAAAAAAATTGACTTTCAAACGGGGTCTTTTTACCCGGAACGGAGGGATTAATTAATAAGTTGTATACGAAATTGTGGGCTAAACAAACAAAACAGACCGGACAAAAATTAAATTGATTAAGTTAATTACGATAACAGTTAAAAAGAAAAAAAATATATTTCAAATTACAAAACTTACTATTTTTTTAATTTTTTTTTATTTTTATAGGAAATTGCGGGTCCGAAAAAAAAATTAATTGATTAAGTTAAGTATGATAACAATTAAAAAGAAAAAAAGTTAAAATACAAATATTCCAAACTTAGACATAAATTAAATTGAGATTCACTTGATTACGATAACAATCAATTAAGAAACTACAACTAAATATTTGTAAAACCGTAAAGGTCATTTTATTATTAATAAACTACTAAAAGTATTATTTTCTTAAAAAAATTAACTTTCAAACAAGGCCTCTTTGTCCGTAACGGATGGATTAATTAATGATTTGTATACGAAATTGTGGGCCGAACAAAAAAACGCCGGAAAAAAATTAAATTGATTAAGTTAGTTACTATAACAGTTAAAAAGAAAAAAATAAATATATCAAATTACAAAATTTATGATTTTTTTTATTTTTTTAAAAATTTGTATATGAAATTGCGGGCAAAAAAAAATTAAATTGATTAAGTTAATTACGATAACAATAAATGTAAAACAATAATGGTAAAACAATAACCGTAAAACAATAACGTTAAATGAAGCAGATAATGTGAAAATTAATTAACTGTAAAACAATAACGGTAAAACTGTAAAACCATAAAACAATAACTCTAAAACTGTAAAATCTTAAAATAACAACTGTAAAACCGTTATAGATACAAACGGTTATAGATATAAACGGTTATAGATCAGTGAAATTAAATCCTGATCAGTGATTGTGTTTGGTAAAAAAAAATCCTAGTCGATAAATAGTTTTTTGTAACTACCTGAGCTCTTTTATATAATAGAAAGGAAATGAAACAAAATAAAGTGTTTCAATTTCCAATACCCCGTTAATTAAATGTTTATTATAAAAACTAAGAAAAATGTAATAAAACAAAGTGTTTCAACTTCCAATGCATATTTATATTTTCATTTATGTAAAACATTTAGGCGGGAAAATCACGGTTGTATATATATATATATATATATATATATATATATATATATATATATATATATATATATATATATATATATATATATATATATATATATATTGATGTGCATATTTTGGATCCACTACAAATGGCGTTTGGGCCTTGTTTAATGGCCCACTATATTTTACAAGATGTCCAAAGAATTGGGCCAGGCCTATGCGCAACGGGTTGAACCCATTCCCTTAGGCATAAATAACCCCCTCTAGCTCATAAAGAGGGCTCTCTCTCTCTCTCTCTCTTTGATCTCTCTGTTTTTTTTTTTTTTGATTGAGAATCACACACATACTTGGGGGCTATGCACCCTCTTTTTCATACGTGTACTGATAAACACGCCGGAGGGTTTTCGGCGGGGGCCCTCCCCGCCGACTCACAGTGTTTATTTTACAGATATATAGCCAGCTATCCGCCACCGACGACAAGATGGCCATCGGACGGCAACTCCGACGACCCACGTCCACCGCTACTTTCGGCACCCCTGGTATGATACTTTTTTGGACGCATCAGTTGGTTCCATTGCCGGGAACCGAAGAAACATTCCTTGTAAAGGTGAAATTTTGTTCTTAGTAAGTTTTGATTATGGTCGAAAACGGTGTTAATGGTGGTAACCCGGTGGAGGAAGTGCACACGGCTACCCCAAGTATGAATCTTCCGGCTGCCAATAATCCACCACCGCCACCTCATGATGCACGCCACCAGCTCAATCAACGGCGTGGGTTGGATTCGCTGGCTAGGAGTGCCGTAGCAGCGATGGGATTGGCCAATGAGTTTCGGGAGGAGGCTCTTCGTCAAAGGGCTATCTATTTGGGACAGATGCATCAGCTGAACCTGCAATTGATTGTAATGGGTAAGCCGCCTCTACCCATCGAGTTGGATCCCTTACCTGCTTTGCCTGCACCAAGCCAGGCAGCGAGTGGGTCAAGAACCGGGGGCAATCAATTAAACCCAGTACTCGTTCCCTCGCAACAACGTCAACGAGAGTCAAGAGGACGTAATTAGCAAGAAGGCCGAGCTAGTCACAGGATTGTGCCAAGTGTGCATTCTCGGCTGGGACCCCGAGTGGGGGATGATTCGGCACAGTCTCACCGTCAACGTCGATCGCCTTCTCCACGAAGGTCGCATCATCGCCGACCTTGTTTGCCCTCACCTTGAAGGTCACATGCTTGCAGTCACCGTTCTCCATCTCCAAGGAGATCCCATGCTCGTCGTCACAGGACTTCTTCACCTAGACGGTCTCAAGTACATTTGTCACATCAATTTAAGGAAAAAAAGGAGTCGCAACAATCAGACGCTCAGAGAAATTTGGTGGTTAATGAGCCAGTTGCTCAGCTCGCTGGGATGGCCCAAGCACAGGTGACGCAGACCGTGAGCGTTACTCAAGCTCTTGGAGCTATGGGTCCCCCACAGGTCCCTCCCGTGCCCGTGGCACAACCTCAGCCCGTGGGTGGTTTGCCTCCAACCATTAATATGCAGGACTTTGAAGACTTGAAACACCGTATGGAAGCATGGGAGCAGGGCAAAGCCCTTGATGGAAATTTTCTGGGCACTTCAGCCAGCCCACTGGCTCATTGGATTGAGAATGCACCGCCAACACAGGGACTCATCTTCCCGAACATTAAAGAGTATACAGGGAAGACTGAGGCGAGAGATTGGTTGATGTCATTCGTCCCAGATTGGCTTAGTAACATCAGATGAGGCATTAATGATTCGGGCTTTTGTGGGTGCGTTGCAAGGAAAGACATTGGCATGGATGAGAGCTCTACCGCGCATATCGATTAACAATTGGGCTGACCTGCGAACAAAGTTTTTAGCAGACTTTAGGACCTCGGGTACACTTGCAAAGACAAGGGCTGACTTGTCTAAGATTAAACAGGGAACTCATGAATCAACCGCTAGTTACTTGGAGAGTTCACAAAAGTACTGGAGCAGGTTCCCGGGTTGACTGAGCAGGAAGTGACCTTATGCTTCGAGACAGGCTTGCTCAAAGGAGAAGGGGGATTGAGGTCAGAATTGAGCATGCGCGAGCCCAAGACGCAGGCAGAGATGCTAATGCGGGCTTAGAAATGGTGTGCGGGGGAGACCGCGAAGAAGGAGAAGAAAAAGGAAAGTACTGAGGTTGGGGGTAATCCCAAGGGCAATGGCCAGGCTATGGGCGGTGGTTGCAATAAAGGCAAATCGAGGTATGACCGTCCGAGAGAATTTCTTCGGGAAGCTGATCTTACCCCGCTTAATACACTGCGCGAGGATATTATGTATGAAATTCGGGATGAGCTTCCTCGCCCACCTCGTATGAATCCTGAGACAGCAGATACTGAGATCAAATAGGTGTGCCTATCATGATACACACAACAAAGGATGTTGGCGAAAAGACCATTCAAAAGGATCAATGATGATTATGCCTGCTGGCCGTTGACCGGTTCAAGAGGGATGGTGGAAATAGGGGGAATGTTCCCCGAAGAGATGCACCCCTGATCAGAGGGGTAATAAATGTGATTATGGATGAAGAGCCCACACCAATTCAGTTCGGCAAACAGATTTATTCCTTGTCAAAGGTGGTAGATCGACCAACCACTTTGCAAGTTGGGGAGGAGACTATACATTTCACTCGTAGTGAGCTGTCGAGCAATGTGGCAGGGGAACAGTCCATGATTGTTTCGGCTTTAGTGGATGGTTGGGTTGTACACAGAATCTTGGTGGATACAGGAGCTTGCAGGGACGTGATGTATTATTCGTGTTTTCAAGGCCTAGAGCTGAGTGATGACCACCTTAAGCCGTATGCAGGGACGTTGGAGGGCTTCACCAATCACAAAGTACCTGTAAAGGGTACGGTCGAGCTAGAAGTTTTTATTGGTGAAGGAAGCCGTACTCGGGCTGAGAAACTAACCTTTATGGTAATTGATTTGAAGTCTCCTTATAATATCATTTTGGGGGTACCGAGAATGGCTAAGTTCCAAATGGTGGCTTCCATTCCCCATCAGCGGGCTAAGTTCTACACCGACCACGGAGTAGGGGTGCTAAAGAGCCAACCCCGGGCAGTGTTGGAATATGTATGAGACAGTCAGAGGAAGAAACAAAAGTTGACCTTGGAGGATGGCGAGCAAAAAATCACCATTAGCACCAAGGAGAAATCTCATGTGACTGTGGGACCGTCGACAATTGCCGTGGTTGATGAAGCTGTTGAAGATTGCGTGGTGAACACTTGTCCTTTGCCGACATTGGGGTCGGGGGGTAGGTCGAGCAAGATGTTGATGTGGGCTTGGTGCCGGATGAAGGTTGCGAGAAGACTGTTGGTCCCTTACCGACATTGAAGTCGGGGGGACAAACTGAGCAAGTAGTGGACATGGAGGTGGATCAGCTTGATACAGTTGAAGTTCAAGCCGAGGAAGAAGAGAAAGTGGAGTGTGACACACTCCAAATGCGAGATGAACCAGAGTTTACAGCTCAAGACGAGCTCGAAGAGGTGGTTATCAATTCTGCTTACCCCGAGCAAAAGATAAAAATTGGTAAGGCATGGTCAGTGGAGGCTCGAGCTAACCTGGTCAGGCAACTTCAAGAAAGCTTGGATGTGTTCGCATGGAAGCCTGAAGATATGCAAGGGGTGAGCGAGGATGTAGCTCTCCATTATCTCAACATGGATCCAGCTTTCAAGCTGATTCAATAGCGGTCTCGAGTGTATTCTGCCGAAAAGGATCAGGCTATCAAAGAAGAGGTGGAGAAACTGCTTAGTGCCGACATCATTGAAGAGATTCATTACCCAACTTGGTTGGCTAATGTTGTAATGGTTAAAAAATCCAATGGCAAATGACGAATGTGCGTAGACTTCACCGATTTGAATAAGGCTTGTCCGAAGGATTGTTATCCCCTGCCTCGCATTGACAAGTTGGTGGATGCTATAGCAGGGTTCGAGCTCTTAAGTTTCATTGATGCATACTCCGGATACCATCAAGTGAAGATGAGCGAGAAGGATAAGGCCTTGACAGCTTTTCGAGCAGCAGGGGGGCTGTATTGTTACAAAATGATGCCATTTGGCCTAAAGAATGCAGGGGCTACATATCAGCGGATGGTGAATAAGGTCTTCAGCTCGCAGATTGGCAGGAATGTGGAGGCCTACATTGATGATATGGTGGTGAAGACCAAAGGGCACGACCACACAGTTGATTTGGGAGAAACTTTTAGCAACCTCAGGAAGAATAATATGAAGCTTAACCCGAACAAATGTGTGTTCAGGGTGAAGGCAGGCAAATTCCTGGGGTTCATGGTGACTGAAAGGGGTATAGAGGCCAATCTAGAGAAAATTAAGGCGCTAGTCACTATAAAGCCTCCTCCCTGTATCAAGGACGTTCAAAAGCTCAACGGTCGAGTTATAGCTCTTGGCCGTTTCATTTCCAAGTCAGCAGAAAGGTGTTTGCCGCTTTTCAAGGTGCTCCGGGGAAACAAGGGGTTTGAGTGGATGAAGGAATGCCAGGAAGCCTTCAAGCAGTTGGTCGAGTATCTTGGGCAGCCTCCATTGTTAAGTAGTCCAGTCCTCGGCGAGAAGCTTTTTGTGTATTAGGCGGCCACAGAACTGGCTGTAGCCGTTGTGTTAGTTAGAGAGGAATGTAACTTACAAAAGCTTGTATATTATGTTTCCAAGGCCCTCATCGCGGTGAAGGGGCGATATTTTAATGCAGAAAAGTTAGTGTATTCGCTTGTTGTTGCTGCTCGAAAACTTCGAACTTATTTTTCTGCACATTCTATCATTGTGTACACAAATACACCTCTCATAAAATTTTTGCACAAGCCAGATTCCTCTGGTCGTTTACTCACTTGGTCCATCGAGCTAACTGAGTTTGAGATTGATTACCAGCCTCGGCGGGCAATTAAGGCACAAGTTTTGGCAGATTTTGTGGCTGAGACTAGCTTCAAGGATTTGAGCGAGGAGGAAGTTTTGGCCGAGATTGCGTCAACTAGTGCACCGGTTCAAAGGCCCCGGCCAGATTATTGCTGGGAATTACATGTGGATGGTTCGGCCAGTAGGTTTGGAAGTGGAGCCGGTTTGGTGTTAGACCCGCCCGAGCAGGATGTGGAGTTTGAGAAGGCATTGGGTTTCAAGTTTCCAACATCCAATAACCAGGCCGAGTATGAAGCCTTAATTGCAGGGCTCGAGCTTGCACAAGACATTGGAGTTCGAGAGGTGATTATTTATTGTGATTCACAGTTGGTCGTGAATCAAGTAAGGGGCGACTATGCTGTTCATCATCCAGTGCTAGTTCGCTATTGTGCTATGGTGAAGGAAATCTTAAGGGATTTTGATTATTGGGAGCTGGTGCGGATGGGTCCCGAGGATAATATGCGAGCATATTATTTATCCAAGATGGCTGAGGACGAGATTCAGTTTCTGTACCCAGCGGTCATGATTGAATACTTGGAAGTTCCAGTGATAGAAAAGAAGGTAATCATGGACATTGAGCCTGCTGTAAAGTGTTGGATAGATGACTTGAAGGCCTACATCGAGCAAGGAACCTTGCTCGAGGACAAGTCAGAAGCTCGGACCATTCAAAAGCGAGCTTGTCGGTACGTTATCCTAGATAAGATACTATATCAACGGTCATATACTCGACCTTTACTCAGCTGCGTGCGACCAGAGCTGACCGAGGGCATTCTGGGAGAAGTTCATGAAGGAAAATGTGGAGGGCATCCAGGCTAACGGTCTTTGGCAGAAAAGGTTTTGGCTGCAGGTTTCTACTGGATTACTTTGAGGCGGGAAGCAGAAATGTATGTTCGGCGTTGTGATAAGTGTCAGCGTTATGCCGACATATGGTTACCCTCTACCGAGCAGACTCCTGTGGTGGTATCGTGGCCATTTGATATGTGGGGTATAGACCTTATTGGCCCATTTCCCTTGGCCCGTTCGAAGTTTAAGTATGCAGTGGTGGCTGTTGATTATTTTACCAAGTGGGTAGAGGCTAAACCTTTGGCAACAATTAGCGAGGTCAATGTGATTGACTTCGTCCATGAGCATATATGATGTCGATTTGGAGTACCGCGAGCAATAGTATCCGATCATGGGACTCAATTCTCGGAAAAGTTCACAAAGGCGTGCGAGCAGATGCGCGTGAAGCATTGGCAGTCCTCGGTGGCATATCCTCAGGGTAACGGGCAAGCTGAGGCCGCTAATAAACAAGTCCTGCATGTCCTTAAACGAAATCTTGAAGATAAGGCAGGTAGATGGGTGGATGAACTACCTTCAGCCTTGTGGGCGGTCAGAACAACGGTTAGAGGGCCCACCGGGGAAACGACTTTTTCTATGGCTTATGGATCTGAGGCAATGGCACCGGTGGAGATGTACTTGCCTAATCATAGAGTGTCTCATTACGATGCGGAATACAACATGGTGGCTTGCGCAGCCGACTTGGATTTATTAGAGGAAAAACGGGTGGAATCCAAAATGCGAATGGCTAATTATAAACATCGAGCAAAGGCCCATCACGATAAAAAGGTTCGTGGTCGGTCATTTGCTGTGGGGAAGTGGGTTCTCCGTAAAATTGAGGCGACATGCCATCGAGCAGAATGGGGGAAGCTTTCTCCCAATTGGGAAGGACCTTTTCAGATAGTCCGAATTGTTAAGGAAAGAACTTACATGGTGCGAACAGAGGACGACATCGAGCTGAAACATCCATGACATGCAGATCATTTGAAAAAATATTATCAATGATTGATAGCGTTCATGATATTTGTCTTTTTCCCTGTCTTAAAAGTTGAGGTGAAATGAACGAGCATGCATTAGTTTTCATCTTTTGATTATTTTGCTTACAACATTTAATACAGAACTCAATTATACTTTTGACGGGCAGGGTAGTTTCTTTGCTCGGTGTGAAAGTGTTTGAGTGGGTTAGTGTTATCTCGATTATTCTCTTTTTTCACGAGTAAGAGGTATCTCTGCTCGTAAAAAAAAGTTGGTGTTTGAGTATGTTATCTCGATTATTCTCTTTTTTCACGAGTAAGAGGTATCTCTGCTCGTGAAAAAGGGTTGGTGTTCGAGCCTGTTATTTCGATTATTCTCTTTTTTAACGAGTAAGAGGTATCTCTGCTCGTGAAAAAGGGTTGGGGTTCAAGCCTGTTATCTCGATTATTCTCTTTTTCACGAGTAGGAGGTATCTCTGCTCGTGAAAAAGGGTTGGTGTTCGAGTGGTTATTAGAATATACCTAAAACCAAGTGTTCACCTTTCTTACGAGCATGATATATCTCTGCTCGCCAAGAGGCTCCCGCTCGAGTTTACTCGTGGTTAAGTGGCGTTCTGCTCGCTAGCTTTTCAAAGGTAGTCCTGCTCGCAAAGTCGAGTACTGAGACTTGACCATGGCCCAAGTGGCGTTCTGCACGCTATAGAAGAGACTTATACAATCAAGTTATAAAGCGTACTGGTTAATTAACATATACAATGGCGGTAAAAAACGACTAAATTCGTGAGTCATCCCAACACTTCTGTTATCTCGTTTACCAAGATGAAAGTGACTAAGCCTCGACCATCCCGAGAAATTAAAGAAGATTACGAAGGTATAGTACTGCTTATCCTCGAGATGAATCTCGAAGAATAATGAGTAGGGGGCTACTGATGTGCATATTTTGGATCCGTTACAAATGACGTTTGAGCCTTGTTTAATGACCCACTATAATTTATAAGATGTTCGAAGGATTGGGCCAGTCCTATGCGCAACGGGCTGAACCCATTCCCTTAGGTATAAATAACCCCCTCTAGCTCATAGAGAGGGCTCTCTCTCTCTCTCTCTGATCTCTCTGTTTTTTTGATTGGGAATCACACACACACTTGGGGGTTATGCACCCTCTTTTTCATACGTGTACTGATAAACACGCCGGATGGTTTTCGGCGGGGGCCCTCCTCGCCGACTTACGGTGTTTATTTTACAGATATATAGCTAGATATCCACCACCGACGACAAGATGGCCGTCGGACGGCAACTCCGACGACCCACGTCGCTACTTTCTACATCGGTATGATGCTTTTTTGGACGCATCATATATATATATATATATATATATATATATATATATATATATATATATATATATATATATATAGATTTTTAGCCAAAAAAATCTATTTTTTATATTTTTTCCCTCAATTAAAGTATACATTTTTACCTATAAATATGTTGGATTTTGTGTCATCGTTGGAAATGTTTTTTTGATTTTAAATCATACTTATATTTGGATTATTTTATTAGGTAATAATGTTTTGTGTTTTAGCGCTGAGCCTACCGACTGTTCGACGAATAACTACGTCACCTTGCTACCCTCCTCCGACGGCCCCAATCAATAAACCTCTTTCCGACGACAATTATTTTCCGGCATACTACTTCCGTCAGTTTCGGAAAAATTTGAGAGCTGATCTATGGGGCTTCTCAGCATAATTCGGAAGATCAAGCGCAAAGAGAAAGAAATGCGCATACTTATGGTGTACGTATACTAAACATTACCAAAAGTAGACAGTTCTATGTACGATTAAGCGTCCATATACATTGTTAGGATTTGTAATCTGTGAAGTGTTGTTGAGTAGATTGCTAAATATATACATACCTGATGTAGGGGTCTGGACAACTCCGGAAAGACTACGATTGTGTTGAAAATCAACGGCGAAGACACCAGTGTTATCAGTCCCACTCTTGGATTTAACATCAAGACCATGGCTTACGACAAGTACTCTCTCGATCATTATATTTACATCATTCTGTGTAGCTTTTGTTAGTCTTTTATCATTTACTTTTTGAGGCATTTTATCAAACATTTGTTGTGCTAGTTGATAACATGGTAAATCAAACGTGATTTATTGAGTATGGAAGACATACAAAGAGTATCCGGAAGGATCCAATCTACCTACCTCCTATTACTGAACAGAGAGCAACTGAAAGTATTTATACTACTACAACTAAACTAAACTGATCCCTAAAATATGGAAGTTGTTACAAAACTAATTAGGTCCAGCTGTCACAATTAGTTGTTGATCCCACAGCTCGTATGCACTTGGCGTAGCTTGACTTCATTTGCACTTGCGAACTTGTAGTGGAGACGTGGTTGCATAGTGATGATTGCTGCTGTTGATTTTGTAGTAATGGGTCATTATCTTCATTACCCCCCCTACAAGCTGGAGGTATACAAGCGTTATACACTCCGAGCTTGGACAAGAAAGACCAGTGTGACGACCTGCCAAGAGCCTTGGTGAAAATGTTAGCAAGTTGCATAGAAGTATGTATGTATTGTGGGGAAATGACATGGGACTGAATTTTATCACGGATGAAATGGCAATCGACGTCGATATGCTTTGTGCGGGCATGATGAACAGGGTTGCAAGCAAGCTTTATGACAGACTGATTATCACAAAAAATGGTGGCAGGAGTGGGAACTGGGACTTGGAGAGTTTAAAGCAAGGAAGAAAGCCACATTACTTCACAAGCAGTGGAGGCCAAAGCTCTATACTCAGCTTCGGTAGATGAGCGAGCCACAACACTTTGCTTCTTAGAAAGCCAGGAAACCAGGGAATTCCCAAGAAACATACAGTAACCACTAATCGACTTTCGATTAACGACGCAACTTGCCCAATCACTATCACAGTATGCTTTAAGCTGAAGATCATTAGCTGAGGAATAAAAAAGACCCTGTGTGATAGTACCTTTGAGATATTGAAGGATGTGTGTAGCGGCATGAAAGTGTTGTGTGGTAGGTTGTTGCATAAACTCACTTAAGTGGTGAGTGGCAAAAGAGATATCAGGTCTAGAAACAGTTAAGTAGAGCAACTGGCCAATGAGTTTGCGTAAATGGAAGGGTCAGACAAGAGAACGCCATCAGAAGTGTTGAGTTTTAAATGTTGTTCCAATGGTAAAGTGAGGGGTTTGGCATCCAGAAGCCCATGTTCTATGAGCAAGTCTAGAACATATTTCCTTTGATGAATATATAAGCCCTTCGACGATCGAGCCACTTCAAGACCAAGATAGTATTTGAAAGCTCCCAAATCTTTGATACTGAACTGTGTGCCCAGCAGATCCTTGAGAGATTGAATCTGAGCAGGGGAATTTCCAGTAACTAAGACATCATCGACATAGACCAACACTGCCGTGAAAGAGTCAGCCTGTTGCTTTGTAAACAAAGTGTAGTCAACATTGGATTGAACGTATCGTGCTTGTAAGAGAGACTCTGTGAGCTTGGCAAACCATTGCCTAGATGCTTGTTTGAGCCCATATAGAGACTTATTTAGTTTGCAAACTTGAGCTGGAAAGGCTTGCTTATATCCAAGAGGAACATCCATATAAACTTCTTCCAACAAATCACCATGTAGAAAGGCATTATTAACATCCGACTGTTGAATATCCGAATGTCTTGCAGAGGCAATGGCTAAGAGAGTTCTAACAGTAACCATTTTTACAACAGGAGCAAAAGTGTCCTGAAAATCAATACCTTCGGCCTGTGTGTACACTTTGGCCACTAACTGAGCCTTGTATCTTTCTATGCTGCTATCTGCCTTATGCTTGATCTTTTTTTTTTGATAAGTAAAGTAAGTAATATTAACTTGCGCCAAAAAGGTGGTGCGACCTATGTACATTGGGAGTATACAGTCAACTACTAATCGAGAAACTGTCCATGAAATTTACAAAAGAATTATCCGGAGCCGACGTAGACCTAGAGCACCAAAGGAAGAGGGTTTTGATAACCCGCTCCTTCAACCTTTCCATGCTAAGCTCCACATTCTCGAACACCCTGCTGTTCCTTTCTCTCCACAAAGTCCAACAAACGGCCAATGGAGTTGCATCCCATATGCTGCTGCTCCTCCTTCTCTTATACAGATTCCAGCAAAAAAGAAGCTCCTTTACCGATCTAGGCATAACCCAAGCGATGTGAAAAATATTAAACATGAAGTCCCAGATTTCCTTTGCCACAGGATAGTGAATGAGCAAGTGATTAACATCAGTTAACATAGATCTTCCTCCTAGCCCTCAAGTTATCCCCTATGAGAATGGCTTCACGTGCGGCTTCCCACATGAAAAAGGCCACTCTAGACGGAACCTTGTCTGACATCCTCTGGGAGTATAAAAGCTCAAAAAACTGCCCCAGATTATCAATCTCCCAGCCATTGAAATTTCTGCGAAAACGAGGACTCCACACGATAGTACCCCTTGTTATCTGAAGAACGGAACTCACCAACTCATCCTTGTTGAAAACAATATTAAATAGGGAAGGAAATGCTCTCCACAGCTCCCAATCAACACACCACCTATCTCTCCAAAATCTAACAGACTCACCATTGCCAACGACAAAACTAATGAGCCTCTTGAAAGGCTCCCATTGCTTTCTAATACCTTTCCACACACCCACCCCATAAGCCGCGTTAACCTCCTTGGGAAACCACGAATGATCATTTTCCCCATACTTACCCACCACCACTCTCCTCCACAAAGCCTCCTTGTCCACCAAGAATTTCCAAAGCCACTTCCCCAAAAGAGCCACATTGAAGACCCTTAATCTTTTGATCCCTAAACCCCCTCCGATCAAACTATTGCAGACATTATTCCAATTAACCAAATGGTATTTCCTCTCATCTGTGGGACATCTCACAAAAAGTCCCTTTGTAATTTATCGAGCCTTTTAGCCACAGAAGCAGGACGGGCAAACATTGACATGAAATAAGTAGGTAAGTTAGACAAGGTGCTCTTGATCAGCGTGAGTTTGCTCCCTTTTGAGAGAAGTTGCTTCTTCCACCCCGCAAGCCGTCTTTCATACTTCTCAATGACCGGGTTCCAAATGGCTAAGCTTCCAGAATTTGCACCGATAGGGAGGCCGAGATACGTCGAAGGAAGGGAGGCCACTTTACACCCAAAGAAATCTGCCGGCATTTGCACCCATTTGCAGCCAATGGTTTTCTTACCAGGAGGTAGGGCAGTAAGGGTCCATGTGTTGGTTTGATCCAAAGCTTGGAGCTCCTTGTCCATGGCTTGTATCCATAAAGGATCTTTGATGGCATGCTTATAAGTGCGTGGCTCAGAATGAGAAGAAATTTGAGCAGCAAAATGATGAAGTTGTGGAGAGAAAGAATGATATGATAAATAATAAGCAATGGAATACTTGGGAAGAGGATGAACCTGTAACTGATTAGACATTGCAGCTTGTGGGTGTTGTTTGGGGTTACCAACCACAAAATCCTTATGCCAAACAGGAACTGCTCTGTCCCTTTGTGATCGCCTGGCAGGAGGACTAGGATTGGGACTATGGACAGAAGATGGAGAAGATGATGAAGTGGATGGTGGAGATGCAGATGGAGAGGGTGGAGAAGGTGGAGATGATGATAGTGGTGACGAAATAGATGGTGGTGAGGGAGGAAAATGAATAGGTTGAGGAAAGACATGTGGCAAACAATAATCATCAGGATTATGAGGTGTAGGAGTTTTGACAAGGGAATGATTTTGACTAAATGGGAAAATATCCTCATGAAAGACCACATGTCTGGTGATAAAGAGTTTATGTGTCTGCAAATCATAGAGTTTATAGCCTTTTTGGGTGAGAGAATAACCTGAAAACATAGAAGGAATGGCTCTACTGTCTAATTTATTTTGGGAATGAGCTGAAGCATAACAAAGACAACCAAAAGCTTTAAGATGTGAATAGTCAGGAGCTTTGTTGTATAGGATTTCATAGGGACTTTTGTTGTTTAAGACAGGAGTAGGTAATCTGTTTATGAGAAAAGTAGCAGTAAGCAAACCATAGCCCCAAAAAGACTTGGGTAAATTGGCTTGAAATCTTAGTGCTCTAGTCATTTCCAAGAGGTGTTTGTGTTTTCGTTTGACTCTCCCATTTTGTTGGGGAATGGGGAGTGGTAGTACATGAGCTCAGGGCCGGCCCTGTGAAATTGGGGGCCTAAGGCCAATTACGTGGAACGGGACCTTCTTTTATAGCATAATTTTTTCTTTTTGAAAAATTAAATAAACAAACATAGAAGATAATAAAAAACATTTCATCACAAAGTCATGGACATAAAACACGAAATATTTACAAAGTACTACTCTCGCTCTTATAGCACATTTAGAATAAAATGAGTAATCAATTTTTTCAATCCTATTCTTCTCAATAGATATCATAGCTAGCCCATTCAAACATTTTTGAAATACTTTCGTGATGACATTTTGTCTACTTACGATAATTGAGATCAAAGCTTACGAATAACTAACAAAAAAAAAGGTTCTAATTTCATTATCACTAAAAAATACAGACAATTTTCCATGTACAATTTCTCTATTTTAGTATATAATTATAGTGTATGTACAATTTTTCCATTAAAATAAATTAAAGATTAATCTCAATCTATCTATTTTAGAATTATAGTATATGTTCCAATAATCAAATTTCAATTAGAATATCACCAATTACCGACAAGTCACTCATTCATATACTTAAAAGCTCAAAAATTTCAATTATATTATTAAAATACCAATAACTCATAAAGAAAAAAAAACATAAAAACCATAATTTTTTTTTTGGGGAAAATGGAAAGGACCGTAGTAGATATCTTATTTTTGTGCTTTTTCTTCAAATTATAGAAACTAGAAAGAGTCGAGCCTGTGTAGGCTATCTCTGTCCTTCATTGTCTCACTTTGCCGATCTGTTAGTGTTAAACTAGGGGTATTTTTAAAAAATGCTCCCTTCGTTTTCAAATTATTATATACTTTTTTTTTCGTCCGTTCTTCAATAATTGTCTTATTTCAAAACTTTCCCTTTTAAGAAAACATTTTTACCACTTTATCCTCACTTTTTCTATCTACTTAAATTATAACCACATACTCAAGGGCATTAACGGCAAACATACATTTCACCAATATTTATAATCCAGTCAATTCATTTTTCTTAAATGGTGTGTCGAGTGAACCCAGATAATATTTAAAAAACGGAGGAAGTAATAGGTAGGGTTTTTAGAGATTTGGGGGCCTAAAAAATATGGGCTTTTTTGGGGGCCCAAGGCCATGGCCTCACTTGGCTTATGGAAGGGCCGGCCATTCATGAGCTTTGATGGACAATGCCCAAGTCAGAAAGAAAAGAAATGGCAGAGTCACTAAAAAACTCTCTTCCATTATCAGATCTCAAATACTTAATGGAAACATTGAAATGATTTTTGATATATGAAGTGAACTGTTTGATAATGGCAAGGATGTTCTGTTTGTTAGGCAAAACGAAAGTCCATACCCCCCTTGATTTATCATCAACTAAGGTTAAAAAGTAATGACAATTGGTGAAGGTAGGAGTTCTATATGGCCCCCAAATATCACAGTGAATAATATGAAACTGATTGGAACTACAACTTGTACTGATAGGAAAAGGAAGTTTATGTTGCTTTGACATAGGACATACAGTACAATGACTTTTATTGCTAGAAAAATTGGGTACAGTAGAATGAGATATGAGTTTCTGTATCTGAAATGAGGGGTGTCCTAGTCTCTTATGCCATAGTTCACTTGAGATTCTTTGAGTAGTTCCTGCAAAACACTTGGATCTGAAGTTGTATAGTCCCCCAAACTCCTCACCAGAAGCTATCACTGTCCTCAGGGTTAGGTCCTGAAATTCACATCCATGAGAATTGAATACAATGCAACAATGGGCAGTGGATATGACTCGACTAACAGACAAGAGGTTAAACTTGAAAGATGGGGTATAAAAAAATTAACCAATGTCAATAAAGGAGATATATCTACTGAACCTACCAATGGGACCTGAACAGATTCACCATTTGGTAAAGCAACAAAGAGAGGTTTATGAACAGATTGAATAGAATGCATAATGGTTAAATCATTACACATGTGATCAGTTGCACTAGAATCAATGATCCAACTCGAGGTGGAATGAGAACATGAGTCATGAACCCTTTTAGAATGAAGGGAAAAAGAATGAGAGCTTATGAGGATACCTGCCATGTGCTCAGTTTTTTTTGTAGGAGCTGTTTCCTTGCATTGGCTCTTACCAATCATGGTCCTTAACTGTTCTACCTGGCCTTGCAAGACCTCCAGTTGATTTGCAAAGTTGGACTCACTTGCTTCGCTGCCTTCAACAGAGTCACTCCCAGCATACAAAGCCTTTGATGGTTGACCCTTGCCAGTCTTGTATTGAAATGGATTAGTTCCGGACTTGTAGTTATTTCCATTTCCACATGTGTGATTTTCTCCATTACAAAAGGTACATGAAAACCTTGAATTGTGTCCAGTACCGTTGACATTGGATCCATGATTAAAATATGTTGAACTATTAGCAGGTAAATGTTGATTAACTGCTAATGCGATGGACTCGCTAGGCATGGGAATATAACCCTGCTTCTGTTTCTCCTCAGTACGAATCATATTGAAAGCCTGATTCACAGTAGGTAAGGGTCTCATTCGAAGAATTTGACCCCTAACTGTAGTATTCCCTTCATTTAAACCCATCCAAAATTGCATTAATCTTTGTCTCTGCTCCTTTTCTTCCAAAATGTTCATAGCTCCACAAGTGCAAGTAGGTTTTGGTTCTATAGCAATGTATTCGTCCCACATAGACTTCCATTTATGATGATAAAGTTCAATAGAAGAATTACCTTGGGCTGAGGCGATGTTGGGGAAATGGTTGTGGAGGTATCTCACAGACAAGGAAGCTTTTTGGAGACAAGTTGTGGTTTGTATGTACGAGCAGGGGACCACTGCTGGTTACCAAACGTGGTAAATTCTACTTTCGGGGTGGGAGTGTGGAGAGGCATCAGGAAAGGGTGGAGTTCTTTTGAGAGATTCATTGCTTTTGAGATTGGCAACGGGGTTTCTGTGAGCTTTTGGGGAGATAGATGGTGTGGAAATTCGTGTTTGAGGGCGGAATTTCAGAATTTATATGAGGTTTCCACGGATAAAGAGTGTAGAGCCTGTATTGTCTATGGAGAAGGGTAAACCTGTTTGGAATCCCACGTTTAGAAGAAATTTTCATGATTGGGAGATCGAGTCAGTCGTGCAGGTTTTAGAGAGGCTTCATGAGCAGAACACAGATAGATTGGAGAATAAGGTGGTCTGGAATGGTACAAGGGGTCTTGGTTTCTCCGTCAGATCGTATTACCTCAAGCTCCTCAATTGCAATAGAACTTCCTTCCCTTGGAAAGCAATATGGAACTCTCTAGCCCCAAAGAGTGGCTTTTTTCATGTGGGAAGCATCTCACGAAGCTATTTTAACCTTGGACAACTTGCGGATCCTCACTGTCAAGTTGCTGCTGAGTTGTGGAATTTCGTGCTGGGTTTGTTCAAGATGCCTTGGGTCATACCGAGGTCGATTCTTGAACATGTTAGGGACTGGTCTATTGGGTTTGTGGATAGGAGAAACCGTTTTTGAGAGACAGCTCTTTTGGGAGTGTGTTGGATTCTTTGGATGGAAAGAAACCACAGGGCCTTTGACAATGAGGAAATGGCTGTCCCGGATTTGAAGAATTTGTTGATTCGCACCCTTCACTTTTGGTGTTCCGAGGAATCCACTCCTAGTACTAACATTACTCTTGTAGATTTTGTAAATATTATCGATAGTGGCTAATTCTTTTGGCTAGGTATACTCCTAGTGTACAAAGGCCGCATCACCTGTTTTGATGCTATTTATTTAATTATTACTTTCAAAAAAAAAAGAGTGAAGATCCTTCTGAATCTGGAACACGCGGTGTTCATCTATACTGGAGAATCTCTCTTCAAGTTCCTTCCAAACAGCAGCCGCGGAGCTTACGAAAGTCATTGTGTTGTTCAATTCATCCGTCATGCAATTCAGCATCCAAGAGATTACCATATCATTCACACCCCAAATTGGAAACAAAGGAGATGTTCGACTTGGAGCTTTGTATACGCCATCAACAATGACCAGCTTGTTCTTCGCAGACAATGCAATTTTGATAGACCTGTACCACGGCGCAAAATTCTAAGGTCTGGTCAATTTCTTGGAAATCAGGATCATACTCGGTGAATCATTATTATGTAACCATAGAGGATGACTATTGTTATCGACCACGGTGGTGCTCCATGGATTTGTTTCCGCCGTTGTTGTGACAACGTTTTCTTCCTTGGAATCATTTGATTGTTCCACTGTATTCGAAGTTGAAGCCATGTTTATCGATCTCCAAAAGGCTCAAAATCAAATTGAATAGAAAACGGGATTATGGAGATTATGAATTGAAGAAATCTAGGGACGACGGTTAGGAACAAAAAATTGATGAAATTGATGATCCAATCGATCACTCAATTCTTCAAGTAATAATTGATACATCGCGGAAGCCATTAATGGATTCTTAGGGTTCTGATACCATGATAACATGGTAAATCAAATGTGATTTATTGAGTATGGAAGACATACAAAGAGTATCCGGAAGGATCCAATCTACCTCCTATTACTGAGCACAGAGCAACTGAAAGTATTTATACTACTACAACTAAACTAAACTGATCCCTAAAATATGGAAGTTGTTACAAAACTAATTAGGTCCAGCTGTCACAATTAGTTGTTGACCCCACAGCTCGTATGCACTTGGCGTAGCTTGACTTCATTTGCACTTGTGAACTTGTAGTGGAGACGTGGTTGCATAGTGATGATTACTGCTGTTGATTTTGTAGTAATGGGTCATTATCTTCATTACTAGTTGCTCGTAGGTAACTGTTTTATGCTCGCTCCATCCTACACACAAAAGGACTTTCCATTTTGACGTTTCATGTTGGATGGTTTTTGGGATGTATTTGAGAAAATTTATAGGAAATGCTAAGGAGTGCTCTAAAGGAACTTGTTAAGCATATATAAATAGAAATAATTTGCATTCAGATCATTCTTCAATGCATCCAAAACAGCCCCCCCTGTATTGATGAATATTCTCCATGTAAAATATTTCTAGTAGCTTCCTAACAAGTGCCTCAAGGGCAGTCATGTATAGAATTTTAACATTGATAAACCATGTAAAAAGATTATCAATAAGTGTGACGGTGTTGAAAAAGTATGTAAGCCCATGTTAAACATCATTTAAGAAATGATCGGATTGACATTAAAAATGTCAACATGAGAATCTTATAGTACGGAGGGCGTATGCTTTTTGATAGGTGAGTTCTATAAGAATCTGTTTTTTAGTTCAACTGGATTGAGTTTGTTAGTTGTAATTTAATTGTTTGTAATGCAAAGTCGCAATCATGGCTATAAAAACTACTTTGGGAATACCTGTTTTTGCCTTGACCTTAGTAGTTTAGCTACTTTGTCTAATTGGAGTTGATGGTTATTTGAAATTTAAAATAATCTGTTTGGTATTCGCAGGTATACACTTAATATATGGGATGTTGGTGGCCAAAAAACAATAAGATCTTATTGGAGGAACTACTTTGAGCAAACTGATGGTTTGGTGTGGGTTGTTGATAGTTCGGATCTTAGGAGGTTGGATGATTGTAAATTTGAGCTGGATAATCTTTTGAAGGAAGAGGTACTTTCACTACATTTATTGTAGGTGACTGATAGATCTGATTTATTGGAAGGCAAGGGGGCCAATGGGGACTTTGGTGAAGCTATCGCTCGCTTTGTGATTTGAAGTCAAGGGTTCCGATTAACGTTGTTGCATGATTTTGACATTTTTCTTCTTGTTTTACCATAAATATCTGACAATCCAATTAAGTTCGCCACATAAAATAAGATTCAATGTACAGAGGTACACAAGGTTTCCAAATAATGTATAACACTGCAGTAGATATAAGCCTATACTGGTCTTTGGATCAATAGGAACTGGGAGGAGGATCATGCTAAACTGAATAATTGCATCTCCCGGAACATGCATCTTTTAGCACCAAAAAAAAAACAAGAAAGAAAAGGAAACAAACAAAAGAAACATTCATCCTTTCCTTTGTGGATAGCGGTCTCATTTACCTTGTCTACAATTATTTTTCTTAAAATCTATAAATGACCTTGCTATAATGAAACCTTACGCCCAGTTGTTAAGTAGTGAAAAATGCCACATGCACTTTACTTTTGAACTATTGTTGCACCATTGAAAGAGTTAATGTAAAGCATAAATATGTTATGATGAAGTACCAGGCTAAAAAAATTGAGTGTTTGTTTGTTATCGTAAAGCAAGACTGTTGTGGATAACCTCCTACTACTTGTTCTTATCAACCGTAGTACCTTGAACCCGACTAGAATGAGGATGTATACCTAGTTTGTTAAAAACCTAAAATGCATCCATTTTATGATATCAATTTGATTCAGAAGCCATGTACTTTAAGTATCTTACAGGTTTAGTCTAATCCTTTTTTTCAATGAACTAAGAACAACACTGACTTTGACAATACTTCTGTTACCAACATGTGAATTACATCAGTTTGACCAACCACTGCATATTTGATGCTGTATGAGAATTTCCCCTTTCTATATCATTCTCTTTTTACATGAGAGGGGGGATTAGAATATTTATGGAGCACGGTCAACTGCCACATCTGGTTTTTGTCTTCTTGAATGCACCTATTTTCATTGCACTGTTAATAAAGACTAAAAGGTGCTTTCCCTCTTTCTTGTTCGGTTGTGCATTCACATGGATCATGGACT
This sequence comes from Codonopsis lanceolata, assembly GCA_013146195.2. Classification (NCBI taxonomy): domain Eukaryota; kingdom Viridiplantae; phylum Streptophyta; class Magnoliopsida; order Asterales; family Campanulaceae; genus Codonopsis; species Codonopsis lanceolata. The sequence goes on along the minus strand of CM028379.1, from coordinate 66,772,394 downwards.
TGCCAAATTGTAGTTGTTTTCTTGCTTATATCCACTTCTTTCTTCATTTGGCTGTTATTGTAAACGTGAATTTTTGCAGCTACATGTCTGTCAATGTTTGTACACTGTTATTGGTCTATTACACTGAAGATGACTGAGCTTACTTTATTGAATCTCTGACAGAGACTATCAGGAGCATCATTACTCATTCTGGCAAATAAGCAGGATATAAAAGGGGCCCTTTCACCGGATGAGATAGCCAAAGTAAGTGTGTAGCCTATGCATTTTGTTACATTTCACAGAGCGTGAATATAAAAATACATAAATCTGGAAGCTTGTCACAATCATCTTAAATGAGAAACAGATTGGGACTGCCAACAAGTAGGGCTGTAATTTTTACTCGACTAGAATGAGTTACCTGTGTGTGTGTGACTGTGTGGGTACTATATTTACCTGTGTATATATATATATATATATATATATATCCATAGTTGTCTATTCCTATAAGTCCAGTAGGCAACGAAATAAGGCTATAGGGGGGGGGGGTGAATAGCCTTTAAAAACTTTTAAGGGTTATTTTGAAAACCTTCCAAATAAGGGTGGCAAATCGGTCGTGCTGGGCCGTTATCGGGCCGGCACGATAACAACACGACACGATAAGTACGAACACGACACGATAAGCTTATCGTGCCTAATATTAAAACCCGATCGCGACACGATAAAAACATGAAATGCACGATAGACACGATAAACAAAAAAGTACGATTTGTTTAGTCAGGCCCGTTAAGCACGTTAAGCCCAATAAACATTATAAAATATATAATTTTGATTTTTTAATGCATATTTTGAAAATTTATCAATATAAATAGTGAAGTAGTTTAAAAGCCATAAATGTTCAAATGATAAAACTATGAAATAATCATGAAAATAGTTTGAAAGAAATGAACAACCCCTAGTAAATTTTTAAAAATATATTTTAAAAACATATATATTTTAGTTATCGTGCCTTACCGTGCTTATCAAGCCAGCCCGATAACAGTCCCATTTTTTTTAAAAATCATACCTTATCGTATTGGCCCTATAACGGCCCGAACCCGATAAGCCCTAGCCCAAATCCTATAATTTCATACCGTGTTTGTGTCGTGCCTCAAATTGCCATCCCTACTTCCAAATGTGCAGCGGAAAGAATAAGTTATCAGCTAATAAACAAACTATTTCTATCAGCTAATGAACAAAATACTCTGTGTCAGCTGTGACACATGTTTAAGTAGTAAATGTTTTAAACAGATCACTTAATATAAGAAATGAACTAAAAGACAATATATAAAATAATTAAGTAAATGATTCAAGAATGTAATTGACTAACACTTAAGTAGATCGAAGCTGCTTAAGTGTGAGAAACAGTTCTATACTTCTATATAGCACCTGGAAGGAAATTTAGAGTGGTTCACAGAATAAACTGTTATGTCTACTACTCAAGTAGGTCAAACTTGGATTTTGAAGTGCACTAAGATTATATATATTATAAGTGATCACTAATGGATCAGTATACAAAAAAAACCAATGTTTCAGAAGTATGATTAATAAATAATCAAACTCGTGCAACAATCAAAGGTTCCTTGAAGATTCGAAAGAATAAAGGAACAATCAAAACAGTAATTGTTCAAACAAGAACTAGAAAAGAATAATACGTGTGAGACTATCTAGTAAGTTTTTGCGAGAAGAAGCTTTTCAAAGAAAGATTGAAGTTCTAAATCAAATGAAGGCTTCAAAGTATTTGTCTCTATCAGTGTGCTTTTAAGTTTTTGAGATTTATGAATACAGTGCACGTAATTTTGCGAAGTGTCTTCTTCGATCCTTACTTCAAACGTTTTATAGAGATCTTCAAATTTGGAGTCGTTTGAGAAAACAATGTTGAAACTTGAATTTCTTGAAGACATGATGGTGAAGATCTGTCATTGAATGCACGGAGATCTTTCAAAGGATTAAAGACAAAGAGTATTCCCTAGCATGAAATAATAATGAAGGTGGTTAGTTAGGATATAGTATTCTTGAAGAACATTTAAGATATACACGAAAGTCTTCTATTGACAAGATAGACAAAGAAAAAATCTTTTGTCAATAGTTCTTTTGTTTGAAAAAGATGACCAAATAATAATTTAATATAAGAGCGTGAAGGCCAATCGATTCAACAGTGTATAGTGTTCAACAGATAAAGAATTCAAAATGTTAAGCAGGCGCTAATACTATGTTATCAGCAGCTAGCAGCTGCCGATGACTTAAGCTCAAGTAGATGAGATATTTTATTTAAACAAGGCTGCTTAACTAAGTCTGGCCCAAGGTTTCAGCAGATAGAATTTAGACTTGCTAAAGTCCAAGTAAAACAACCTAAGAGTTTAGTAATTCATGAATTTAGACTTGCTGCTTTAACTTAATGGTTTTAAGTAAATTTAAACCATGCAAGTTTTTACAATTCCTATTCTACTAGTTTTCCTCCTATCCTCTCCTCTCCCTCCATTGATGCTAGAAACATCAATCTCTTGCGTATTTACACAACTCAAGGCAAGGACCGGATATGAAGTAGAGTTGAATGGCTGGAGAGTGGTAAGATGATGAGGACTGGTGGAGATAGGAGGTAAATCTATGATCTGTCTTTTCTCTATCTAAATGTGCACCTCTTGGGTTAGAGAGAAAGCGAGTTGCAGAGAAAGTGAGGGAAGTGATGGGAACGAGGGTTTTTAGGTTTATTTTGTTTTTGACTTGGTGGGTATATTTTTTAAAATAGATTTAACAACGCAATTGGCTTCTAATTATTTAATTAAAGTTTTTCGTTTTGTTGTGCTTTCAACAATTTTCTCTTTTGTTTATCAGTGAAATAGGCTGTTTTGGAGGGTCTATTTAATTAAAAAATCCAGAAAGCTCGGTCTGACTCGACTCTAGTCCTAGTAAACTCGTGAGACCCCGGTTCGTATACTTGAGTTGAGTCAACTGCGCCTTTTGCAAATTCACAAGCATGAAGCAAGGAAGAAGAAAATAGATGCACAGATTGAGGAAGGATAGGATCCCCACAATTACTGCACTTCGTCATCAAGTTGAGTTCATGGTCATTCTCATGCTCCCTATAACACCCTTTAGGAGCTACCCATCCTGTGCGTTCATTCTGAAAACTTGTCAAAAGATCATCTGCTTTTGACTAGAACCGTGCTTTATCATTGGCAGGCCTATTACTGGCTTGCTAACAGGATGTCCGTTAGGAGAAGAGAGAGATATGACCTCACAAAATGGATGTAATTGATCTCCAACAGGCCTGAAACTTATTGTCTCTCATAGATCATACCTAGTTGAGATTAGGGAAAGTACTCCTGAGACCGATGGAACTGATCTAATCGCGTATCTCGATGGCAAATTGGAAATTCTTCTTTCTATCACATAACATGGGATGCTAGTCAGGTATAGATCATTTCATACTTTTATTGAAAAGAATCGCAAGACTTCCCTTCCGTGTTTTCACAAGGATGACAATACGTTACTTATTCAAGCACATAGAAGGGCAACTGTTCTTGGTATACAGCCTGATGCAACCCCTTATATCCCTCAAATAATCCGTAAATGACAAAATAAGCTAGCCGAGGAAGAAGGAAAAACCCTACCTCAATGAATGACACTGGAAGTAGTGCATTCCGTGACAAGCCAAGTTGAGACTTCTCTGTCTATCCCTGTGAAGCTGCACTATTGGGGACAATGACAATGTATTTGGGATTTCCCTATGGGTCCAATCAAATAGAAAACCCATATTCTAGGAACCGAAACTGTGGGATTGGATAACATCTTTGAAATGCCTCAGTCTCTGCGTCTTTTTGTTCTGGCCCTTCGTTTGTGCTGTGAATCTGTTTTCCACTTATTTCAATTAATCAGCAAGAGTTGTTATCTTTATGAATTATAAGTATATGGTCCATCTAAGAACCCCCATTAACTTGAATGTTTAAGTGGCACTTTATAAATCATATTTGTACAAATGCAGGTGCTTAACTTGGACGTGTTGGATAAAACTCGACATTGGAGAATAGTGGGGTGCAGTGCATTCACTGGGGAGGGGCTGCTGGAAGGATTCGATTGGCTGGTTCAAGATATTGCTTCCCGAATTTATGTGCTGGACTAAATTTACCTCATCAAGATTTAGATTTAGATTTGTCACCCTTTACGGTGTTGTGTTATTGCATTAACCCCAAAGGACAAGTGCAACAGGAGAGCCATTTAAATCTATGGTAAGAAGAAGTTCCAAATTGTTTTTTCCCCTTTGGAATTGAAGAATGAAGATGTGTTGTGTTTTTTTCCCAGTGTCAGATTGTTTTTGTTATGGATTTAGTTAGTGAAGATAAGACTTGCTCATGTCATGTCATGGCTGAATATACACAGATAATAGCGGCCAGGCTGCCTTAGCTACTGACTATCGTCATTGTCTGCTTTTGTTCTCCATTCCTCTCTCCTACTTTTTCAAGTGCAGAGACAACATTGTTGCCAATTCTGAAGAAAATAAAACCAAAGATAATTTAATACTCTATTTGTTTCGAGGAAAGAATCTATTATTCTATTTTAAGATGTTTAACTTAAAGGGTTTATTTTTAAAAATTAAGACATAAAAATGTCATTTTATTACTAACAGACTATTAAAAGTGTTATTTTCTTAGAAAATTTGATTTTCAAATGGGGATTTTTTGTCCGAAACAGAGAGAGTATTATCTATGTTTACTTTTTAAGATAGAGGTGATATTTTTTCTCTTGTTTTTCTTAATGAAGGGATTAGTTAAGTTGGAAATTCATGGTATTATAGTCAATTTGTATTCAATCAATCATTTTATAGTTTATTTAACAAATTTAGACAAGCAACTTTATACCCTAAAACAAATATTATTCATTTTTACTTTATTTTTTTCTCTCTTTCCGTCTCCATTAATTTCACTCACTTTTTTTAAGCTCTCTATTAATTTCTATCTTTTGAACATTTTAACCTTTTGTTTTCAACCCACTATGTTTCATCACTAATTTATACTCATATTTATACCATAATTATTTATTTTTTCAACGTGACCATTTTTTTAATAATTATTTTCAAACTCAATGAAGTAATAATTCATGCATGTTTGAACAAAAATTTCAAAGTGGACAAAGTAAATAACTCGGCTTGGCCGAACTCGATAACCTCCACTCGATTCAACTTTGGTTGAGGTTATTGTTTAACTTTGAGTCATGTCATGCTCAAGCTTTTGGTGGTGTTTAAAGTAAGGCGGTGATAACTCGGCTTGAAAAAAATCGATAACCCATCCAACCAACTCGATTCAACTTTGGTTTATTTATTTTAAAAACTTTTTTAAAATAAAAAAAACAACATAAGAGTTATTGAATCATGTATTATAGTAATTTTTAAATGGACCTAGGGAGTATTGTGTTTTTAAAGAATGATAAGGCGGTTGATACTACCCAAACGTCTGAAAAGTAAGTTAGATGCCTAAAAAATGACCCAGTGGAAAATTGGCATCCATCCAACCAACCAATTAAATTTATTTATTTATTTTAAAAACTTTTTTAAAATAAAAATAAGAGTCTTAATTTCGAATAAGTCATCATGATACTAATTATAAAAACTCACTATTTTGGAATGGACCTAGGGAGTATTGTGTCGGTCAACTTTTTAAAGTATTTAATCGCTACAGTACACCTTTTTTATTTTCAATTAAAAAAGTCATTTTTGGTGGTAAAATGACTACAATACCCTTAATGAACTGTATGCGCATTACAATTAAATTTTTGAATCGTGGTACAATAATTTTACATGAACCAAACTTTTGAACTACAGTACAACTTTTGAAAAGGTTGTTAAAGTACAAAAAAATTAATTAATTTTCAATAAATTACAATATAAAATGTAAATATATCGTGGTGCAATAATTTTAAGAAAAGAATTGTGGTGCAAAACTATGTTAGCTTTTTGAATTTGTGAATCGTGGTATAAAATTATGCTAGCTTTTGAATTTGTGAATCACGGTACAACTTTTAAAAAGGTTGTTAAAGTGTCAAAAATTAATAACAATCGTGATTTTCGAATCCAAAGTATGCTGTTAAAGCTGTTGAAGAAAAGATAATATTATTGGAATAATATTTCAAAAAATAATCTTTTGGGATTGAAAAAAAAAAAAAGACTTTTTGAGATTTGAAACTAAAAAAAAATGAACCTATCATAACTTTCCTGTTTTATTTTGTAATAACGTACAACGCTGAATTTTGTCAGAACACTATCTTTCGGTTAAAACTTGTTAAAAATATTTAAAAGGCAGTTCGTTTATAGCCCGGTGAAAGGGGACTCAATCAATCAAGTAATTGAAAAGCGCGGGATGAAGATTGAGCTCACAGCAGTAACTACAAGATCCGCAACCGGCGATTGGTTCCGTTAAGCCGAGATGTGACTGCACCACCGTATAGAGATAGCCGGCCTGCAACATCGTTACCACTCTTCCAAAAGCTCAAAGATCAAAGACGAAGAAGTAGTTACCCAGGAGAAATCAAGGAGAGAGAGTAAAAATGGTGCACAGCGCATACGACTCCTTCGAGCTGCTCAGCAATTGCCCAACCAAGATCGACGCTATCGAATCCTACGGCTCAAAATTACTTGTCGGCTGCTCCGATTATTCTCTCCGCATATACGGCTCCGAACCTTCCTCCGGTGCCGACCGATCTCCGCCGTCCGATCGCCTCACTCAAACCCTAGAACTTAAAAGAGAGCCCTACGTGCTCGAAAAGACGGTCAATGGATTCGTCAAGAAGCCTTTGGTAGCAATGGAGGTGCTCGGGTCGAGAGAACTGTTGCTTTCTCTCTCTGAGTCGATTGCGTTCCATCGACTTCCTAATCTGGAGTTGTTTGCGGTAATTACTAAGGCTAAAGGAGCTAATGTTTATTCGTGGGACGACCGGAGAGGGTTCTTGTGCTTTGCCAGGCAAAAGAGGGTTTGCATTATCAGGCACGATGGTAATAATCCTTGAAGAGTTCTGTTCAATTTAACTATCTTTTGAATGAAATATGTTCACTAGTGGATGTTTGACCAAGTATGATCAATTAGTTCACATTACTTAAGTTTGCATATATAATATGACTATCCTGTTTAGTTATCAAAATAAAATAAAATATGACTATCCTGTTCAGAAATAGTTTAGTTTGCCAAAATTTCGGTCTTAGAAATTTCGTACCGTTTGGTTTACCACTTGAAGGGTAACATAATGAATTTATGTATAATCAGCTTCAAAGAAGAAGAAAAAAAGAAATAGATGTTGCCAAATAGTTTAGTTTGCCTAAATTTCGGTCTTAGAACTCATGTCTTCTTTTGTAATGTATGGCTCAACTCATGAAGGAAAAGAGAAGTGAAATGAAGAAGTAGAAGATAAAGTGATTATTTATGTCACCCCAAATCGTTCCTCGGTTCCATCTGTGCCACTGCCACTTGTGTGCTCTCATTTGCAATGTCAAGTATTTAAAAGTAAATAATTACACTTGGTTGGCACTAAATTACAAACATTTTTGTTGCCTCTAACTTCTTCTACTTATTATTATTTTTTTACCATGGGCAAAGTGGGAGTGCCAAAGGAATTGCAAGCTTAATTTTCAAAACGAGTCTCTTTGAAAACATCCCATAAGGGAAGGGCTCTTTGCTGGGTCATTTGGCAGGAAGAAATACTATAGCATTCGACAATATTGAAAAAAATAGTATAGCGTTCGACAATATTGAAAGCAGTGTAGAGAGGCTAAATGATCGGACTCTCCGGACTCTTCTTTTGGTGTGCTGAGTCGTTCTCGCAATTTGATATTCCTTTTGTGGATTTCTTAGATAGTATTCTTTTTGTTAGCCTTAGCCCTTGGTATACTTCTTATGTACATAGGACGCGTCACCTGTTTTGACGCCGATTTATACTAACATTACTTATCAAAAAAAAAATGGAAGGGCTCTTTGAGTGGTTTAAAGGAGTGGTTTAGGCAAGTCTTAACCAGATTGTTTTTGATGTATTAGGCATAGCACTTAGAAACCACCACAGTTTCGGTCCGAATATTTCTGGAAAGATATGTTCTCTCTATAGTAATTTCTCTCCACACTGGACAAATGAAACTGTCAAGTGCGTGAGCCTTTTTCTCTATTCTTCTCAGTCTGCAGAGTGGTAATCGTATTCCTATAACATTTTTGAGCAAAAATAACAATGCATTAAATTTCATCTTGCCTATGCAGAACTTTGTGGACTTTTCAGTTTTCTGTCATTTGCATATTAAATGATTGCCTACAAGTTTGTCCTGTATATATAAGACTATTTCTTGATTTGACTTTGCTGACTTGTGTAGGGGGGCGGGGGTTCGTGGAGGTAAAAGATTTCGGCGTTCCAGATACTGTCAAGTCAATGTCTTGGTGTGGTGAGAATATATGCCTGGGGATTAAAAGAGAATACATGATACTGAATGCCACAAATGGTGCATTGTCTGACGTTTTTCCTTCTGGGAGGATTGCTCCACCTTTAGTTGTTTCTCTTCCATCTGGAGAACTTCTTTTGGGGAAGGTACTCTCATCTTTGTTGGTTTTATAACCTGTCTTACGAGAAGGCTCAACTTGTTAATTAATACATATGACTAAATAAACGTTACTATGCCTTCTGTTTTGTGTCTTTGCTTGGGAGAGAATCTGAACAAACTATCATTAATCAACTATAACATATATCGAGCTGATAAATGACTGATGTTGCTTACACGACCATTATTCTGCAAGCTTTCTTTCAGAGTTGGATGAGGGCTATCTTCTTATACTTGATTATTAGAGTGGCAACTAGTTACAAATCAGTTTTGACAAAATAGGTTGGCAGTTCCGTAAAGATGGAGAATTTTTCAGCATCTTATATAATCATGAGATCAAGTAGGCTATAATACAGTCTTGATTCCAAAATGTACTTGCAATTTTTGTCCTTAAACCTTTGCTCGGTGTCTTTTTTGAGTAGACATATTCTTGTACATTTATGTGACACCAATTAATTGGCATGAAACATAAGCAAGCATTAAAGTTTACCATTTATCTGGTAAGCTTGTATAATGGATGTGCATTTTTTTTTTTTTTTGAGATCGTTAATTCATTCGTGGCTTAAGTAGCATCTGAGAAATCATCTACATGTACCTTTGTCACCATCAATTTCAATTGTTTCTGCGGTTAGGATAACATAGGAGTGTTTGTGGATCAACACGGAAAGCTTCTTCAAGAAGGCAGGGTTTGTTGGTCTGAGGCCCCTGCAGTTATTATCATTCAGAAGCCATATACAATAGGTCTATTACCGAGACATGTTGAGGTACCTTAACACTTTGTTGAAAAAAGCTCCCCCCCCCTCTATTTTCTTCAATCTTTAGAATACAAAAATTTGTGGATTTATGCATGATGTACTTTTGGAGATTTGCAGATACGCTCTCTACGAGTTCCTTATCCATTGATACAAACTGTTGTTCTCCGGAATGTTCGTCGTATTCACCAATGCAACAATGCAATAATTGTTTCCCTGGACAATTCTATTTATGGATTATTTCCTGTACCTCTTGGGGCACAGGTTTTTCTCTAACTACATCATTACAAATATATTATATGATTGCATTCACATTGAAGAGAAGGGTTTTAGCTGCTTTACTTCATCATGGATATGTTTTATTACTCATTAGTCTTCGTTTCTGTTCTCTTTCTTGGTTGGCTGGGATGGTATGGATGGGTGTGGTATGGTTTTCAAGTCAAATATGTTGTTAATCATGTTGTTGCATCTACTGTTCATGCATTTGGTTTCTTGAGATCTTGACCTAAATATGCCGCACATTGTTGGTCTTGCTATATTACTGCTCTTTCTGAATTGTTGCATCGGTCTGATACTTGGTGTTAGTGAGATGGGAACTAATTAGGATAACTAATGGTTTGCATGCCACCGGACTACTTAACGAGTTTTGTATAGTTTGTGTACCTCCCTCTTAGTTTAGAAATTCAACTAAGAAAGTGAATTTCTCATAGGAATTTGGGACTGCGTGCTCAGCTCTGTGGTAAAAATAGTGATGTCTGTCTGTGTGTGTGTGTGTTATTTTTATTAGAAATATTGTATTGTAGGTTCATTTTGCAAATTCCTCCATCACCTTGCCATAGATACGATAAAGAGTAAAACGTAAATGCTAATATCATCGCATATTTGTTCAAGGAATCTCCACGTGCCATCATAAGGCCTAGATTATTGAAACAATTTTTGTGGGCATGAAATGCTAGCCTTTTAGAAAAGAGACCATATCTTTTAAGTAACCAACTCATCTAAAAGTTTAAGCTATTAGAGAGAGGACCACCAATGCATATCATGCTTTTATATTTTAACACTCCCCCTCACGTGCATACGTGGAGATATGCACTTTTATATAGAGCCACTACGTACCCTTTGTAATATTTTTTTAGGATAAATGCAAGCGAGATGAATTGAACCTTTGTTCTTGCCAAACCATGGGCTCTGATACCAATTTAAGCAAGTCTTGGGGTGCCATTGGGTCTTCTCACCCCAAAAGCTAGCTCAAAGGGTGAGGCATACACTTATTAACCAAGCACCCGCCCTGATGTGGGATAACCCAACAATCTCAGATGTTGTAACCTGGGCTCGGCTCTGACACCGGTTAAAGTAACCAACTCATCTCATAGCTTAAGCTATTAGAGAGATGACCAACAATGTATATCATACTTGATGTAGGATGGGGTTGGGATAAATTAAGTTCGTTGACGTTCGAATGGACAGGTGATTGATTTCGTTCAATCGGACGAGGAAACAACTAGAAAACACACAAGTAAGGGACTGCTTTCTAAGGAAGAAGAGGATGAATTTTTATTTCATAAGTTTGATGTCTCACACTTAAAAGACTCCCCTTTATATAGACAGCAAAATGGGGTGGTTTAGAGCATAGGAAAAGACAAGATAAAATAAATACATGAACACGTGGATAAGAGAGAAATCAAAAGACTCAGGCTGAATTCATCCCCTTGAAGATCAAAAGACTACGGCTGAATTCATCCCCTTGAAGATGGGCTTGATGTACCTCATCAATAAAGCTGCATATGTTCTTCCCCTTGTTCACCATAATTCTACCCTTGTTTAAGAAAACTCGATCTCGAGTTTTAAAGTGATAAAGAATGAAAATCCAAGAAATCATCTGATGAAACTTGAACGTCCAAACAACAACGCTAACTTTCGGAAATAGATGAGATAGGAGGAGGAACCATGGACACACTTTTGGCTCGAAGATGTTGCATTGAAATATAGGATCATTATATTCGTGAACAACTTTAAAGTATTCCTGAACTTGATCACCCAATACTTCAAATGGCGCTTCTTCATCTTTGTGGTTGTCTTCAAGCTCTTTTTATTCCATGATTTCAACTTTGCGTTGAAGTGTCTCTTCTTTAGGCTCTTCAATTATTCTCTCAAATATTCTGGATTCACTACTAGTATCTTGCTCTACTTGGGCCGATATAAAAGAACCATTGAAATCTGGAATTTCAGCCTTGATTCGATACCCATCATAGTCATCTCGGCTATGAAAGTGGTCCGGTTATGGTTGGATAGCGTCGGCATGGACCAGTGGTTGCTGGTGTGCGACGTTTGGGATTGGTTCGCATGCTGCGACATGTTCGCGCATCGCTGGGTCTGGACTGCCACGTAGCTGTCTTTCAAGGCGAAGGGCAGCCGATGTTTCCCGAATCAAAGCTAGTGTCTCTTCGGCTAGGGCAGTAAACTGTTGTTCAAAAGCTGTGAGATGTTGAACAATGTTGAGTTCAGCCATTGACGAACAACAGTAGCGATGAACAACAAGAGTGATGCACTGCAGTGATGATCTGAAAACTGAGAAGATTGATGAAGTGAAGGTAGTGGGTCTGATAGAATAGCAGCAGCAGTAATGGTGAACAACAGGATTGCAATTTATAGAAAAATTGCGTGAACCTTCGCTCTGATACCAATTGATGTAGGACGGGGTTGGGATAAATTAAGTACGTTGATGTACGAACGGACGGGTGATTGATTTCATTCAATCGGACAAGGAAACAACTAGAAAACACACAAGTAAGTGACTGCTTTCTAAGGAAGAAGAGGATGAATTTTTATTTCATAAGTTTGATGTCTCAACACTTAAAAGACTCCCCTTTATATAGACTGCAAAATGGGGTGATCTAGGGCATAGGAAAAGACAAGATAAAATAAATACATGAACATGTGGATAAGAGAGAAAATCAAAAGACTAAGGCTGAATTCATCCCCTTGAAGATCAAAAGACTAAGGCTGAATTCATCCCCTTGAAGATGGGCTTGATGTACCTCATCAATAAAGCTGCATATGTTCATCCCCTTGTTCCCCATCATTAACTGATGTAGGACGGGGTAGGGAGAAATTAAGTTCGTTGACGTATGAACCGACAGGTGATTGATTCCGTTCAATCGGATGAGGGAACAACTAGAAAACAAACAAGTGACTGCTTTCTAAGGTAGAAGAAACTGAATATTTATATTTCATAAGTTTCATGTCTCAACACTTTAAAGACTCCCCTTAATATAGACTGCAAAATGGGGTGGTCTAGGGCATAGGAAAAGACGAGATAAAATAAATACATGAATGTGGATAAGAGAGAAAATCAAATGACTAAGGCTGAATTCATCCCCTTGAAGATCAAAAGACTAAGGTTGAATTCATCCTCTTGAAGATGGGCTTGATGTACCTCATCAATAAATAAAGCTGCATATGTTCATCCCCTTGTTTCCCATCATTACTTTTATATTTTAACACCTTTGTAAAGCTAAAATTCTGACACTTTTTTTTTGAAATGTGCAGATTGTACAATTAACAGCATCTGGCGATTTTGAGGAAGCCTTGGCTTTGTGTAAATTACTTCCACCTGAAGATTCAAGCCTTCGAGCTGCAAAGGAGCAGTCAATTCATGTTAGGTACTGTGCATTTATTTATTGTGGGAATTCGTTTTGAAGTGACACAATATGCAAATCAGAAAATTATTTGAAATGTTGATGCAGTTATATTCATTCGAAAACTTCTTTAGTAACTAAACTAGGTTATACCCGTGCGATGCATGTTTTTAAGATTTTTTTTTCCACAAAAAGTTGATTATAATAAGAGAATTTTTCCAAACTTGTTATAATTAGAATCTTTTGAACTAATCTAAAATAACGTAAATATTGAAATTAATATATGAATATTTAATATAATGTAAAAGAAACAATTTAACCTAATGAATCTATTATCTTATGAAATTGTTGCAGAGACGAGCGGGTAATATGAATTTCAAATTTACTTAACCAACTACAACTGGATCAACTCAATTTACTTCAAGATAAAATAAAATAATGAAACTAATTGATCTTAAATTTATTAGAATAGTTAGTAATTGAAAAATAGTTAACAACTGAAACTTTCTATCTTAAATTTAAAATAAAAAAAAATTGAAATAGTAGGAAATTGAATATTTTTCTTATAATTCCTAAAAATAATTAGCTTTCTTAATTATGATATTATGTTATTATTATGAAATCCTAGATGATATATGCATGTCCAATTGTCCATAGCTGGCACAGCCCTTACTCCCATCCATGTCCTGTTGAAAGAAAACGTAGGCATGATCAGTTAAAACACACACACACACACACGCACACGCACTAGCCATATAGCAGCATTAAGGAATTCTAAAGCATGCTATAGTTGGTAATTTAATTCATTATATTGTAAACAAACACACAAACATGTACATACCTTAATTTTCTCATTCACTTTTAGTATGCATGTGTATTCTATTGTAAAACCTAAGAAGAAAAAAAAACATGTCTAAGAAATTTGAAAACGAAGAAATTTGAGAGAGGTAAGTTAAAATTTAAGAGTTGTTGGTGGATTACAACGGTTAAACTCTCTTGCAAATGATGGTGAAGTAGACATTTCATTCGTCTAATATTATTTATAGATATAGGAGCAGATGTTGTTTAGTGGAGATAAACATAATTTGGATTTGAAAGAGATTGTTTAGAATGAATAAATAGATTTGAATTTGAAAAAGATTTGTTTGTTAAAATTTTATTATGTATAAAATAAATAAAAATCACTTAAAGAGATTTTATCTTATTTGATTTGGACGGTTTATCTGTAAAAGTTTTGCCACGTGGCAACATCAGTTTTATTTATAGTTTTTCACATTTCACAGAAAGCCGTCACGTGGCAATACCGGTTTTTATTTTAGTAATTAATAATTAATAAATATAGATTAGTTGAAGAACAAGCAACATAAAATTGTCTTGTGAATAATTTGTATAAATTAAACAGTATGAAAATAAAAAGAAATGAGAATTGAAGAGTTTCGGTCTAATTAAATTTGTATAAATTACATGAGATAAAATCTAGTTTAATTAAACGATATTTGAAAAAAAAATTAAAAACGGGAAGTTGACACGTCATTTTTATCCGTAAATCTCTATCATAAATTTACTCGTAAAACTATATCCTAAATTTATTTTATCTTATCAAATTAGTTTTAGGATTTTTATCTTATCTAATTAGATTTAGGATTTTTATCTTATCTAATTAGATTTAGGATTTTTATCTTAAACTAATTAGATTTAGGACTTTTATCTTAAACTAACTGATTGCCGAAAAAGAAAAAATATTTTACCATTTCGAAGGTGACACATGGCAACACATAATCCATTTTAAACTTTTAGCTTTTTACAGATAGTCGTCACGTGGCAGCAGCGACTTCTGTTTTAGAAATAGTTAATAGATTTCAAAAATATGGTGTGCAAATAATATATATATATATATATATATACATATATATATATATATACGTATATATACTACATATACATATATACGTATACATACATATGTATATATATATATATATCCAAAAAGCGTCAAAGCGTCAAATCAGGAAGCATCCTTCGTACACTAGAGGTATACTCAGAAGAGGACAAACTACTCAATAGAAAAACTATTAACAAATTCAACAAAGAATATCTAGAAGGGGCGAGCATCTCCACCAACTCTGAACACCAGAAAAAAAGAGTGCGAAGCAGGGTTTTTTTCAACTGAATCATAGACCCTTCCTCATTATCAAATGCCCTTCAATTCCTCATTATCTTGAAGATTTTCTTACCCCATAGATGCAATGGTAAGCCCGATGCCAAATCCAGGCTTCATGTGGGTTGTGATCCTCCCTGCCACAGCACCCCATCGCATTCCATTGGTCCAAAAGCAAAGGAGATTAGTTGAGCACCCACAGTCTCTGCCAGTATGCGACTAGCTTCCTCTTTAGACGGAAATTCAAAAAGGAAATACTTTCCATTCAAATCCACCAGACTCCCCCTGCCGTCTTCCATGTCAAACTGACACCACTTTTCTGAATCTTGCTGGTGCGGGATTTGGACACGCCAAGTCCCCCACTCTGCCTACCAAGCACCTATCCAAATACTCCAGATTGCCTTGACAAGAATTTTCTTCTTCCACGAAACCAACTTGAGAATCCCCTTTGCTATCGGAAATAGTCAGCTCTAAATCCAGCCAAGGGGGGATGTCTGCTGCCTCTCGACAGGATTTCGCACGACTTTTTCACCGATTATGGCCTGGAAGAACCTCCTAATCTTACCCGCTACCATATCCTATCCTACTTCTGACTCCACCTTTGGAATGCAAATCGTCGATGGACTACCTTTACCTTTAACCGAGATGCTGAGAAACACATTGTGGTTGTTCCTTTCCTTTGCTAGTAACACTTCGCGGTACCTCTCTGTTCGTTTCTTTCAGAATAAGTCTCTTGCTGATGAGGGTTTCTCCATCCATTAACAAACCCACCAAATCTCATCAAAGGAGAAAACAGTTTCATGGACCCTTCCTCTACTTTTTTCCAGGGACTGAAAACCGACTCGATTCTTCTCCTGCCTACAAATTTCAACGTTTTCCTACCCACCTGGAATATAAATTTATCCACTGGTTCAGGAATCATATCTTCCTCTACTTCATACTAATTTAGGTGAAACAGTTCATTGTTTTGAAGGAGTTGGATGGAGTATTTCCTAAACCTTCTTCAGTTCTTTAGAAGTTCCTCCAACCTATGCCACTGACCAACCAAAATCCAAAAGTGGCAGCTCGAATGCAGATTAAGTTTGGACTTCAGTGTAAACTTTTTAGGTTCCGTGCTCTGTCAAGTTGTACTGATTTACTGTCTTCCCAGTTTAGAATTGGCTTCCAAATCATACATTTTCGTTTGAAGGATGCAAACCAGAGGTTTTTGGTGTATCTAAACTTATAGTATATTACTTGGCTCCATTCTTGAATCTTGAATTTCAGATAGTCTACATTTTGATGATGTCAATTACCACTGATTTAATTTACAATGCACAAATGCATTCTGAAATGCTAATTAAACACACGTGTTACATTTTCACTCCGATCCCGTCCATGAGGACCACCAACATCTGCTAGATACCAATAGTTTGTATGTATTGCGTCTGTAGATATTTAAAAATCTATTCCCAACTCTCATCAATCGTGTGATGACTGCTTGTTTTTGTTATAGATATGCTCACGCACTATTTGAAAATGGAAGCTACGAGGAGGCCATGGAGCATTTTTTGGCATCTCAAGTTGAAATAACCTACGTACTTTCTTTATATCCATCAATTGTTCTTCCCAAATCATCTGTGGCAGTTGAACCTGAGAAGTTTTTGGATATAACGGGGGATGCTTCGTATCTTTCTAGAGGCTCCTCTGGTATATCAGATGATATGGAGTCTTCACCTCCTCCACAGCTACTGGAATTCGATGAGAGTGAAGCTCTTGAGTCTAAGAAAATGAGCCACAATACTCTAATGGCTCTAATCAAGTTCTTGCAGAAGAAGAGATATGGCATAATTGAAAAAGCTGCTGCTGAGGGTACTGAGGAGGCCATTTCAAATGCTGTTGGACATACTTTTGTTTCTTATGACAATGGCCGGTCCAAAAAATCAAGCAAGGTATATTTATGATTATGGTATTTGTATCATTTTACATGAACTCTTAAGAATGCATCATATATCCTGTTGGATACTCCTTACATGACATGTGTCATAGAATATACTTAGGTCATTGTCACTAGATTTAAGGTACTAGCAAGCATAAACCGCAAATTTTGTTTGTCATGAAAATGCACATTTTTAACCCTTGTTATGTAAACCACTACCTCATCCTGAAAAGTATATAAATAGTATTGAAAGATCCTAAATGTGTTTTGTCACCTTTTCATTGATTTGAGAAATAAATGCATCCAATGCTTAGAACATGACCCTATTTCAATCAGCTTTAAGTTTCCTTATTTTAAACTGATAAGTATCTTATATTCTTCGCGATCATTTTGCTCCAAATTTATTTGCCTAGAATTTTTTGCATATCAAGAGGGGGAGAAGGGTAGTCAACCCAACGTCCAGAAAGCTGTCCAAAAAATAGTTTTGACTTAATCTAAGCAGAAATTTACCGTGACTGCTCTCATATATTATACCCAAGTTCTCTTGCTTGAAATTCCAGCATGCATGGTACTGCACAAGCTAAGTGTGATTACAATGTCCTAATTTCAAAATATTAGATTAATTAGATAGTTAAGTTCATTCATGTACTCACACTAGATGCTTGCTTAATCTGTTGTGGCTGATATCTTGATTGGGAAGCAATGAGTAAGTTTGTAGAGAACGTCCAATAAATTACCAAAATTGATAATTGTATTGAAGTAGCGCCCCAATTGTGTACTTGCTTTTATATTAATCTGTTTTTATAGTACAGATTAGTCATACTGCAAACCGTATTTTATTTTAGTTTCATTGCATGTTCTGACCATAACTTCTTTTGGTTCCCAGGGTCGAGTTAACATTCCCATTAACTCAGGTTCTAGGGAGATGGCTGCAATATTGGATACTGCTCTTCTCCAAGCTCTGCTTCTAACAGGACAGTCTGTGGCTGCTTTGGAATTGCTGAAAGGTCTCAACTATTGTGATGTAAAAATATGCGAGGAGTTTTTGCAGAAAAGGAATGATATTATTTGTTTGTTAGAACTCTACAAATGCAATTTAAGGCACCGCGAAGCTCTCAAACTTCTTCATGAGTTAATAGATGAGTCAAAATCAGATCAACCGCAAGCTCAGCTTGGGCAGAAGTTCAAGCCTGAGATGATAATTGAATATCTCAAAGTAAGTTTGCTCATATGGTGCAAAATTAATCCTGATTGCAGTTTGCATGCTTAAAATTTTGACCACACAGAAGCACATGTAATTCTCTGGATCGTCTTCATTCTAAAATCATTAACCAATTTAGCCTCACGACTTCCATGAAGACTTCCGTTCTGGCTGATTATGGAGGTGCATGGTTTCCCAATAATTAGTCAATTAGACATTATGATTCGTCTCTTTTTGGCTATCACCATGAGTTAGAAAATGTTCAACACCTTGGTGAATTTCGTTGTGGGGAACTTGTGTTTAATTATGTGCATGTGTGTGTGATCATTGAACTTGTAGTTTGAACTAATTGACATTCATACTGTTTCACGTGCCTCCTATTACTTCCATGTCAATAAATTGGTGATAATATATCAGAAGTTTTTTATTAGCTGTTGTACTTATCAAATCTGTAATGCTTCTTATGCAGCCTCTCTGTGGAACTGACCCTATGCTTGTCCTAGAGTTCTCAATGCTTGTTCTGGAAAGCTGTCCAAAACAAACTATAGAGCTCTTCCTGTCTGGAAATATTCAGGCAGATTTGGTCAATTCGTATTTAAAGCAACATGCTCCGAGTATGCAGGCCACATATTTAGAATTGATGCTTGCTATGAATGAAAATGGGATCTCAGGGAATCTACAGAATGAAATGGTATGAACATTAATACCTTGTCTTGGTTTCTTTGGTTAGGTGTGTTGAATGCTGTAGTGTGGGAAAGGAACCATATATCTCTGGCCTGACTCTCTTTAGGCATACCTGATGCGTGTGGTTTTCCATTAAGGATTACTAGACTAATGCCACATTTTTTCAAGAAGGATAGACAAAAATTGGTTTGCCAGTAGGCGGCAGAACTGGTGCCGAAAGCACAATCTTGTTTGCTTGTTGTAAAAGGTCTTATTTGTTGAATTAATATACTTATGTCTCTGAATGATAGGTGCAAATATATCTTTCGGAGGTGCTTGATTGGTATGCCGATCTTACTGCTCAACAGAAGTGGGATGAGAAAACTTATTCGCCAACAAGGAAGAAGCTATTGTCAGCTTTGGAGGGTATATCAGGATATAGTCCAGATGTACTGTTAAAGCGACTTCCTTCAGATGCTTTATATGAGGAGCGTGCAATTTTATTGGGAAAAATGAACCAACATGAACTTGCCTTGTCCATATATGTACATAAGGTAATCCTAAAGTTTATCTTTGCTTCCATCTGCAGGTACAAGCATTAGGCAACACTTTTCAGTGTAGTGAATCTAGATTTTGCTTGTCTATTGTACTTTCTGACAGCTTATTTTGGTTTTCCCTGGTAATGTAATCATTCACAGGCTAATTAGTAAATTGGGACATATGGCCTGGCAACCATTACCCGGCGGTCAACCTGCCCACTAAATTAGAGGGTTCAGGTGTACACAATGGAGTTGGCCTAAAGAAAATCTAGTTTTCCTGGTCCTCCAGATTATATAGATAATAATATTGCTTTCTATGGTTAACATAAAAGTGTTGGATTTTGGCTGGTAACCTCTCTGTGACTACTAATCCACTTGGTTGAGGGTCTAAGATGCTCAACCCCCAAGTGTTGGAGTATGAACACATTTTACTGTGTGAAAAGGGGAGGTCATTAATCCAGTGTAATGTGGTTGGAATGTTTATTTTAAACCCCAAGGGGTGGGAGAGATGGCAAGGGCACTCAAGGCATAGACCAAGGGGTCATACTTGCCTATCAAAAAAGTTATTTATTTTACAGGTTTTTGCTTGTTTACAATTCTTTCTGTACTTCTCACGGACATTCTGAATTTCCATCCCTTGGTATTTCTAGCTTCATGTTCCTGAATTGGCATTGTCCTACTGTGATCGAGTCTACGAGGCTGGGCTTCATCAAAATTCTGTAAAAGCTTATAGCAATATTTACCTAACGCTGCTGCAAATCTATTTGAATCCACGGAGAACTACAAAAAATTTCGAAAAGCGAATCACTAATCTAGTATCGTCCCAGAATACTGCAATTCTAAAAGTTGGTTCAGGGACTCCAGTCAAAACTAAAGGAGGTCGTTCTGCTAAGAAAATTGCAGAGATAGAGGGTGCAGAGGATACCCGAATCAGTTCAAATAGCACTGACAGTGGGAGAAGCGATGGTGATGCTGATGATCCGATTGGGGAAGCAGGTACTACTATTATGCTTGATGAGGTCCTTGATTTATTGAGTCAGAGGTGGGACCGGATTCATGGAGCACAGGCTTTGAAACTTCTACCCAAAGAAACTAAGATACAGGTATGTATACTTAGGATCATTTTTCTTTCTTTTTTCTTTAATTTTTTTACTTTGTGATGTAGGTATTTATAGTTGGGATAATCCTTTTTCATTCAGCATATTAATATCAATATGCTCTCACACACGGACACACATAGAGGATAGTCTCTGAGATTATATGTTGTTTGGTTATCAGAACTTGCTTCCATTTCTTGGACCCCTTCTGAGAAAATCCAGTGAAGCATTCCGAAACTTTTCAGTGATCAAGAGTTTGAGAGAGAGTGAGAACCTCCAGGTATGTTGATTTTTACCTGTGCATTGAAGTTAAGATGTAGTTAACTGGAAAAAGGTTATCTAAAGACCATAAGCTAACATAGAGTGTTATGATTGAAATGATGACTAGAAATTACTGATTCGAATGTCTGACTTTCAAATACTGTTCATTTGAACTTGGTTTTGAGAAAGAACCTATCTTTAACTGTTGGTGCATAAAATCTTTTTTCAAAGCCACTCCACAATGTTCCTGTGTATGAGTGTGGCAACCAAAGAAAGTTCACCTATCTCCCATTAGTAAATTACCTCTTTTCATCTTTATTTTTCTAGGAGATATGGCTTGGTAGCCTTCTTTGCGCGGCTGTTCTTGGACCACATGCCCATTGTGTGTGTGGGTGTATATATGTGTATAAATATATGCTTAGATGATCATAATTCAGTTACCAATGCTGTCTAAATGATATTCTTGATTGCACACATTTTAAAGAAATTCGATAGTTCAGGTCTGAACAATATTATCAACAAAGGACTACATAGAGAACCCTGTTTAGGCATTCGTAATTATGCTGCTCCATATTGTGCTCTCTTGACAGAGTTAACATAGTTGACACCCCATATAAGATTTCAACCTTGTACTTGATTGGTTTTTTCCTTGGTGAATTTTTCTTTAATTGACTCCTCTCATATATACCTTTGGTTCAAACTTAGTCGCATGGACATTTATTTTTCTTTAATTATTAAATTTTCTACTTTAAAAGTGGCTGATTGGGTGAAACAGGTGAAAGATGAACTCTACAGCCAAAGGAAAGCAGATGTGAAGATCACAGGTGACAGCATGTGTTCCCTTTGCAACAAGAAGATAGGCACTAGCGTATTTGCAGTCTATCCCAATGGCAAGACAATCGTGCACTTTGTTTGCTTCCGAGATTCCCAGAATATGAAGGCCGTGGGAAAAGGATCAGTAGTACGTAGACGCTGAAAATTAAATGTTGTTAGAGTTTGTCACTCAAATGTTTCCGCTGCACGGGATTGATGCATGAACCATGATTGAGAGTCGATAAAAGAAACCATAACATGGTATTTGGTTTTATTCTGAGAAGACCCAATATACTTTTCGGCACGAATTTTATATAATTTTCTTCCAGAGAGTTGGTTTTACCGAGAAGCGAGAACTGCAAGGCTCGACTTCAGAGATGTGGTACATAAAGATTTGCTGTATATCTTTGAGTGCGATAGCCTTTTCTTTTGAAAAGTTCCAAGGCTTTTGGGAGTGGTATAGATAGGTTTGTTGTTGTGAGCGAAGCTACTTTCTTTGCCAAGAATGTGATGCAATTGCAAATTGCAAATTTTGTGATTACGATGATTTAGCGGATGTGGAGTAACAAAGATATTGTATACAACGATCAAGAATTTAGTTACTGTACACGAAATTTTACCTTCCAGATTTTATGACAAGTTAAATAATTCCAAAAACAAGTCTTCTTTGAACGTTTCTAGAAAGCTTTCTCAACAGTCAACATAATTGTTTGTAATGCCCTTTTAAACAAATACTAGTACTCCGTCTCCGTCCATTATTCATAAATGGGGTATATTTAATACAATACCTATAAAATACTTAATACATCACTTTTAAAAAATATTTGACCAAAATATCCTTTACATAATTTATTTATTTTTTGTTTTTTAATTAATTTTAATTTAACAAATTTTAAATTTAAAAATATTTTAAACACAATTAATTTATTAATTAATTTGATTAATTAAATTACTAATTAATTTGATTTAGTTATACTAAGTGAAAAATTATCTTTGAGTTAGGTTTAAATTTAAAAAAAATTAATTTGATTTGAATTAGGTTTAAATTAAAAAAAAAACAAGTTTTGGGTAATTTATTTTAATTAAATTTAAATTAGCTAAAATTTAATTTTTTGTTTTTTATTAAATTTAAATTAGCTAATTTAAAATTTAATAATTAATTTGATTTGAATTAGGTTTAAATAAAAAAAAAACAAAAAGTTTTGGGTTTAGGCCTTAGGACCGGTTTTGTGTCAGTCCAAATAAGGAGATGGGCTAGGGACCGGTCTGCTAGCAAGCCAAATTGGGGGGAATGAGTTTGGGCCTAGTTGGGTGGCAGTCCAAAAGGAAGGATGGGTTGAGGGCTGGTCTGGTAACATGCCAAAAGGGGGGGCTGGGTTGAGGGCTGGTCCGGTAGCAGGCAGTGGGCTTGTAATGGGTTTAGGACCGGTTTCAATCCAGTCCTTAAACTCAAAAGTTGATTTTTTTTTAAAATTTAAACATAATTCAAATCAAATTAATTATTAAATTTTAAATTAGTTAATTTAAATTTAATAAAAAACAAAAAAATAAATTTTAGTTAATTTAAATTTAATTAAAAAAACAAAAAAATTAAATTACCCAAAAAATGTTTTTTTTAACATGTTTTTTTACCCCAAAACTTGTTTTTTTTTTTAAATTTAAACCTAATTCAAATTAAACCTAATTCAAATCAAATTAATTATTAAATTTTAAATTATCTAATTTAAATTTAATAAAAATAAATAAATTTTAGTTAATTTAAATTTAATTAAAAAAACCAAAAAAATAAATTACGTAAATGGTATTTTGGTCAAATATTTTATAAAAATGTTGTATTAAACATTTTATAGGTGTTGTATTAAGTACCTATGTTCCTAAATAAGTGTCTTATTTTGATTTCTTGGAGTCAAATTTGTCGTTTTTCAAATGGAAAAATCAATGTGCATATTTTTCTTTTTTTAAAGCCATAAAATACATCATTCAAATTAGGGGTGATAATTCGTGCTATCGTGTTGTGTTTGTGCTTCATTATCATATTTTCATATTATCTATCTTATTGGATTATAAATATAGCAATAAATATTATTTTGAATATATTAATAATTTCGTGTCTTTCGTTTCGTGTTTCGTGTTATATCGTACTGGGCTTATCATGTCATTTATCTCTGTAATCGTGTTTTATAATTATGCCGTACTGGTTCGTGTTATCGTGTCGTGCCAGTCATTGCCACCCCTAATTCAAATACTACTTATTTAGGGACACAGGGAGTGCAGGATGGAAAAAAATAAAATAAAATTGGTCTCATTGACTGCACCACTAAAGGACACTTTACTTTGAAAGTCCAAATTAATCGAAATTTTTATTTCCTAACAATCGCTTTACTGAAAATGTCAAAATAATTGTGTGAAATTAACAATAAGATAGATGAAGATTTCAAGTAAACGAAAGCTCTTATCAGTATTATGATAAGTGAAGTCAGTAATCCAAGCAATGCCACCATATTTTGAAGCTCTGCAGTCTGCAGTCGTCATTTGGATTTTTTGCCCTGTTTCTTCTTAATAACTTCATCAATATACATAATACCCTTGCCTTTATAAACTTCAGGAGGCTTACAACTACGGACAGCAGCTGCAAACTGATGTACTCTTTGCTTGTCTATTCCAGTGCAGCAAACTATGTTAGGCTTGAAGCAAAAGACACGAACAGCTGGAGGGACCGCCAGTTCAACCTCATGGCTGTATCCCAACTTGAGGTACAATAGCCGCCCTTCTGATTCTGCTCTGCCTTTGAAACCAACCCCCACAATTTTAAGAAAACGAAAGAATTTAGCTTCCATTTTTACTCCACCAAGATACCTGAAATCAGACAATGAAATTTTGATAAACTTAGACTTAGCAATACAACAACTGATATTGAAAGATGATAAGAAACATTAATCAACTTGGGGAATACAGTAAAATTTTTAAGTGATTCACAATTATAACTATTCCACAAAAACCATAGAAATCACAATTATCTTTTACGCATTTTCATACTCTTGAAAATGTTTAATTACATCATCATTTGTAATGGTATTAAACAACTTTTTTTCAATTTAACATACAAGAGAATCACTTAAAAATTGATGCACCACTAAAACTAGAAGCACCCATTTCAATTTCTGTCAATTTTCGTTTAAAAAATATCTCCATATTCCTCAAAAACTAACCCTGTTGAAGAGACAAAAGTCTTGGATTAAAAATTTCACACACAACTACACATTACAATTTAAACAAGTAATAATAACTCAAAAATCATTAAACCAAAGTTCCAAACATCACAAATTCACAATTTGCACCCAAGTAAATTTGTAAAATAATATTTATCCAAATAAAAAATCCTAATTTTGAATATAACATCAATAACAAACCCAGGTACCCAACAAGTAAATTAATTCCAAGTTTTCAATTTCAACAAAACCAAATAAAAAAGCACTAATTTCGACTCCAAAAGTTGTTTACTTGCTTTCCTACCCAAATTCATCCCCTAAATCAACAATTTTAACCTCAAATTAAAAGCCCTAATTCGTATGAAATAAAGAAAGAAGAGGGAGTTTCAAGTTTGTTGATTACCTCAATGCTCAATGGTTAATAATCTGAAATCTAAGTCTTTGAATCAACCTCGCAAATCACAAGTCTGTCCACGTCTCTCACTGGCCACTGCGATGCGACTCTGCTCTCTGCTGGCTTGCTGCTGTGCTGCTCCAGCCTCCAGTGACCACTCTCCAGTCCAGTCGCCTCCTCCCGTACTCCGCCCTCTGGCAGGCAGCACCGCGGCAGACGGCAGTCGCAGTCCGGCCTCTCTCTCTCTCTCTCTTTCCCTGACTCCCTCTCTAGTCTCTTCTCGACCTCTCCGCTTTCTTTTTGATTTTCGCTTCTCCTGTCTCTGTCTGCGTATGGCCGTATCATATGGGAATGGGACGGGACTCAGGGCTAGGGAGTAGGGACACCGGTTTGGAAATTTTGGGTTGGGTCACCAAGTAAAACGACGCTGCTTTACTTGGAGGAAATGAAAAAAATTGGGTGCACGTGAAACCAATCCCACTAACTGCATCCGCCCCGCTGTAATAACTAATAACCCTAATACACCATGGATCTCTCTCTTTCTCAATAACGTGTAATGACAGTAGGGAAGGAAACATATGAATTATGTGATGAGAAAGAGTCCTTGACTAAGCACGCAAATGGAAAGCCCTCAAACAAAGGGAAACAATGCATACAAAACCGATAGTAGATTTTGTTAAAGCAACAGTGCATCAGCGAAGAGCAATGTAGAAACTGGCTTCAGAATTGCTTTGGAAGCATTTGAATATTCCTTTGTATGAGTATGACATCGCATTGTTTTTACATTAAGACTTAAGAGGTATTACCCCAAAACATTGCAAACTCATGCTATGGCCATCATATATTCCATCACTTCCAAAAAAATAGTCTCACTTTCCTCTTCAGTATGTTCCATTTCTCAAAAGAAAAATAAAATTATATAATGCAATTCAAATAAGGTACAAACAAGTAAAGCTTCATTCTTAAAAAGTGACTTGTTGAATGAGACTAGTTTTTATTTTTTAAATTTTTTTGAGACAGAGGGTAAACGAAAGGAGCTAGATACTTGACGAAATTTGAAAACACCCATCTAAAAGAAGTTGCAATTTGTTGCATTTCATTTTTCTTAACATATTCATTTTCAACAATTCAAAACAACCTCGTAATGAATAATACTGAGGCCTATGACGGTACTTCCCCTCATTTCAGGATCGTATTTCTTTCCACACTCAACCAATTACAGGTCCATTTAAAGCATAATGTGAATAATGCAGCCTGCAAGTAGTAAAATGAAGCTATTGAGCAAGGTGAATTGCTTCAAAATAAATGGCTAAGGTTATGAAATGCCAATATGTGGAGTTGTTAATGGTACAATTAATTCTGGCGTTTTTTACCTTAGCTTAAATAGTTAGTTAAGAGTTACGTACGAACAGATTTTCTCTCTCCTAGCAATTAGAGTCGTCACTTGATGTAATTCAGTTCCTTGAGTAACTAGTGGCTGATTAATGAAGTTCCGATTGATGTTTCAAAATCAAAACTTAACAAAACATGTATCCCTTCTGTTTCACATAAGAAGATTCAATAACAACTCTTCTTTCTTTAGTAGATAGTGAAGTAAGACTCAATCCTGAGCTTAATCATTCTTAAACTACTCAAAAACAACTTATTTTTCTTTTAGGTAAAGTGATAGATGCAAGTACAAGTACAGAAACAGTAGGATAGGAAACAGTACAGAAACAGTAGGATAGGAAGAAGCTTAAGTTATGTCTGGGAGCACAAAATTCACACTTTCTAAATTGGAAATCAAGCAAACTCAGTTCAAAATTTTCAACCAACAAACCCCAATACATATTCTTTTTTATTTTTTCGGTCTCCCCGGTGGTGTCCCATACCACATTGGGTCTTCGACTAATCCAATGCTAATTCTATTACTCAAACTCCGTGGTCAAGACAACAAATTTTGTACCTTGATAAATGTAGCCAACCATAATCATAAATGTGATTAAAACAAACAGGCAACATGTTTCAGGCTCAAGATTCCCATCTTTTCTAAACCAAAATATATATAACATCTGATCACGCCAAGTTATGGAGTGACTATATTTGGAAATCCACGTGGGACTGGTCTAGACGGCGAGTGACTGTTATGGAAATTGATGTGTGGATATCTGGCTGGTTTGTGTGCGAATGCCCTGGCTCCTACGGTTTCCTGGGCCTGTAACCTGAGAAGCAAGAAAAGGCACCGTTAAGGGAGCTGGGAGGTTATCCCAGCTAAAGCCCTCCGGCGTGAGAGTCAGTGATGGGATAACAAAGATGAGCGCAGGCGTTCCCTGAGATCACTGTGAGTATATTTGTGTAGAATGATAGCTTAGTGTGAACAGTGTCATACCTTATGAGGGTGGCCATGCTCTCTATTTATAATCTCCATCAGGCTTGGCTTGCAAGACAATGTAGGACATCACGATGGGGACCAACTCTGTTGGTCGGCCGAGTTGGCTAGTTCTCATTGGTTCTTACTTTTGTTAGATGTGTCCAGAATATCAGAAAAGAGGTCAACGGTAAGTGGTGCGGCTGGGGCAGAGCACGTTGATGTATTCCCAATTAGGTGGAGCCATCTAGCACGTCTCGTACCGTGATGACGTCTCCTCGTTCAGGTTGGTCTGATCATGGGGACGACCACGAGTTCCCATGGTTGCTTGTTCGGTCAAGTTCGTATTTTCGTATATTTTGATGGTCGGCCTTAATCCTGGTCGGACTGATCTTGGTCGGTCGATGATGCTCGGACTGATGGTGCTCGGACTGATGATGCTCGGACTGATCTTGGTCGGCCTGGTGATGCTCGGTTTGCTTGGACTAAGGGAAATCCTCGGTCCGGCTAAGTCGTTCTAACTGCCACGTGTCGTTCGCGTGGGAAGCGGCCAGTCGAGTCCTTTCAGTTGCCCCCGACTTTCCAAGCGCGAGGATTTATCCCAAGCTTGGAAAGTATAGCTCGATTCGTCTTCGAAGATGTGCTCGATCCTCGTGGGAAACGGCCAGTCGATCTTTGCTTTAATTTCGGGTGTAAACCGAGGATGTGCTCGACAAGATCCTCGGATCGAGCCCGTTTTGTAGTCGAAACGAGGCGTCGCTTGGGGTCACATCTCATTAATAACGTGTTTTTCGAAGCGTCATATAGCCGGCTTTTCATTTAATGATCGGAATTACGGCGACGCTTTCCTCTTTTTTGGCGACGTCGTTTCGGTGATTGGTGCCATGTGTCAGGCTGCGAGTGGTGCGACGAGACCCGCGTGTTTTAAACTGGGCTGACCCGGTTAGTCGTGGGTCATATAAAACCCAAAACCTTAGCTTCTCTTTCACACTTCTAGCCAATTTCCCGCTCCTCTCTCCTGAACCATTACCAGGCGACTTCTGCTTCTGCTACCGGATTCGCTATTTAGCCGTCCTCCAGTCACTTTTACTCCTTCAAAAACGGTGTCCTAGACTCATCTCTCCTTCATGTTTCTTTTTCCTCTGTTTGTAGCCCCTTCCTGGGTCGTTTCAGGTGAGTCCTGAACACTATATTTCTTCTTCCTGCAGGCGGTTACCGGTTTCTGCATTTTAGTACTAACGCCGGCGACCTTCCTCTATCAGGTTCCCGCCTTTTCTTCCCTGCTTTCTTCTGCGTTGCTCCCAACCATTTCAGGTACCCTTCTTCCTTTTTACTTAGCTTCTGTACTTAGGTTTACTGTCAAAGTGCTTTTATGAGTTCTGAGTCTAGGTCCTCGCGTCGTACCCCCGACCAGTCTTCCTCAAACGTAGCGTATAAGTCTCCTTCCCAGTCTTCCTCGTCATCTTCTATAAAAGCCATATCCCCTTCCGTGTTTTCCTCGGCAATGAGGACTAAGAAAGCAAACCCTGGGCCAATTTATGCTCGGTCTCCCACCCTTTCCCGGGTGTATAAGCAAATAGATGGAAACTGGGAGACTGTTCTTCCCAGTGAAGCGAAGAGGTTACTGCTCGCCGCTGGTTATGACCTGGAAGGGCTTCCCTCGCACAAGGATGAGTCCTGGAAGGTCGAGGATCGACCTATCGGGTTTGAGATGTACGTCTGCCAAACGAGGGACCAAGCTTATTTTGACCTGTATCAAACTTTTTTCAGCGAGTTTGAAGCGCTGAGGATGATGAAGAAGAATAAAGAGCTGGCGAAGAAGAAGAGGAAAACGGCTGTTGATTCTACTTCGGCACCCGAGGTAGAGGACCGCGTAAGTAAGACGAGCAAGAAGGCTCGCCTTGGTAAATCTAAAGCGGGCGAGGATCCTGGCGAAGAGGGCGGCAAGCCCGGAGGTAGGTGACTGAGGGGGTGGCATAATCATGTGTGCCCCGAGGACGTGGAGGCATGGAGTGCTCAATTTAACCACAGTCCAAAGGATTTCTGGGGGTATGCACCCGAATTGAGTTTATCCTTACCCGAGATGAGACTCCTTCGGAGCGGAGTTGGGTTTTATATTTCTTTCTTTGAAGTAGGACTCCGGCTGCCTTTGGATCCTCTCGTGTGTGAGCTCCTCGACGAAGCCGGGGCTCACCCATTGGATTTATCCCTCAATCTGGGGGTATGCACCCAAATTGAGTTTATCCTTACCCGAGCTGAGACTCCTTCGGAGCGGAGTTGGGTTTTATATTTCTTTCTTTGAAGTAGGACTCTGGCTGCCTTTGGATCCTCTCGTGTGTGAGCTCCTCGACGAAGCCGGGGCTCACCCATTGGATTTATCCCTCAATCTGGTGAGGTATCTAACTAGCTTTGATGCCTGCCTGCGGGTGCTCGGTTTTGAGCCAACCCTTCCTTTATTCAAGAATTATTTCAGCGTCAATATGTCCTTGGGTCGCCTCCAGTGTAAACACCATAACAACAGGGTCAATTTGTTTGCTTGGCCTCCCAGCAAGACGGGTCACTGGGCCGATAAGGTTTTGATTATAGAGAGCCGACGAGGATGGAACTTCCCGGTTCCTCATAACTCAGTGGAGTTAATGAAATCCCTATCTCCTGCTCCTGCTCTAACCGAATACGAGGAGACAATGAAAACGATTGTAGAAGATTACTTAGGGGTGCATGGGGATAATCCCCTTGTATTTTCTTGGAGCTCGGTCTCGGGGGCTGAGGAGTTGCTCAGTCTAGTTGGGATGTCGACCAAGGACATCCAAGGTGTTCACCCCCGGTGCACCATGCCAGTGATTGATACTTACCCGGGATGGGTGGTGCATAAAAATTTTGTTTTTAAGAAGAATTGCTTGTCTTGCCGAGGCTTGGGAGCCGAGGAGCCTTGCCCTGATCATCGTGAATACCTTCCCTTCCTTTTCTTTTTGTTTATTTATTTATTGTCTTTTTAAAAAAATTTCTGACTTAAATCCTTTTTTATTCTCAGCGATGAGGAATCTCGATGCTCGCATGAACCTAACGAAGAGCAGAAAAAATTTAAGTATCAATCGTCGTGCTACTTTGGAGGTCGCCGCCTCGGACATTTCGGGGGGTTATCGCCTGCCGACTCAGCCCTTGACCGAGGGGGTGGCGGCCCCTGCCGTGAAAACTGTGAAGACGATTTCAACCTCGTCTCGTGGAGCGGGAGCGAAGAAAGTTCTCCCAGTCACCATCTCATCGACCCCACCTCCACCGGTTGTGCCTGCGAAGTCCCCGGCCATCACTGCTGCCCCGATCGTTGACCCTCCTCCTCGCAAGAGCCAATCAAAAAAGCGCAAGAGAAAAGTGATGCAGCTCATCGATAAGGAAGACGATGATGTGGAGGGTGTTGATCAGCCCTCTTCTACTAGCAAAGGGAAAGTCGTAGCCGAGGAAGGTTCCCCGGTCTATGAAGAGGTCGGAGTGCCTTGGCTGGAGGATGATTTCACTCTGCCGACCACTCAAGAAGCGGCCATAGACTTGGCCAAGGCTATCGCCGACATCCCTCCCCTCGGCAACTTTGATTTTACTGCTCGTGATGAAATAACTACCTTGGCCGTAGGTGGCCTCCGAGCTACCCCGAATGCGATTTGGTCAGTGATGAACTCCCTCGCCGCCCAACCGCTTGGTCGCTTTGGGTTGATAACTAGGCGAGGTGAGCTTTTAGTCCCCCCTTTTGTTTTAGATTCAGCTCGTGTTTTTGTCTCAACTTAACAGTTAGTTGATTTTCGTGGTTGCAGGCTTGCGCCGTGGTGAAATCGTTATCTACTGCCTTGGCTCCGTGGCAACCGAGAAGAAGTTACAAAGCGGTCGTCGCTCGAGCGAGGAGGAGAGAGATGTTTTGAAGGCCAAGGTCGAGTCCTTGGAAAGTGACCGCGATAAGAAGACTGCCGAGCTTAGCGAAGCGTTGAAGCTCTTGGAAGAAATGAAAGAGCAGAGAAACAAACTGTCTGACCAAGTCGATGACCTTCTGAAGAAAGCCGACGAAGCCGATCAACGACTCTTTACGATTGCAGGGGAGAAGGACATAATGCAGAAGGAGCGAGATGCAGCCTTAGCTCAAGTGGCAGGGTTCGATGACCGGCTGAAACGCTTAGCCGCTGGCGCCGTGGAGAAATATAAAGAAAGTGATGCCTTCATCGACGAGTTGGTGCCTTATTATGTTCGGGGATCTCGTCATATCCTCACGCTGCCTGGGTGCCGATGGGGAGTTAGTCGATTGGGGCTTGAGCCATTTTCCTCGGCTCCTTCGCTCTGGCCGGCATGTCATGGTCCCTACGTGATGATGAATTCGAGCTCGCATGCCGTGATCAGCCTGAATTAAATGGGTTCCTCCAAAGACCATGAGATGAATGTGTTCTCTGTGGTTGAGGCCGCGAAGAGGAATGAAGAAGTCCCTTTTGACCCCGAACTGAAGATGCAGACTTTCCCCGGGCGAAGGCTTAATGTAGAGCTTGTCGACGATATCGAGGCCGCCGAGAATAGTTCTTCCGTGAGGGTCCCAATCCTCCAAATCCCCTTAGGTTTATCATTGATGCTCGCCAGACGAGATTGGTGATTCAAACAATTTTCCTTTTGTTATAACTGATGTTTGCCCTTGAAGTTTTTGTTTTCAACTCGATCTTATTTCCTTTGATTGTTAATCATATTGTAATACTTATGTCTTTGTCTGCTTTGTTTATGGTGGCTTTCCTCGCTTGTGGGAGTATTTTGTTAGCCCTTTCAATTTGATAAGTTTGTTTAACTTTTGCAAGTTGTGGCCTTCCCCGTGTACCGAGGGTAGGTCTTTTGAGCCTCTCCTCTTTTTCGAGGTTGAGATGTGCATGTCTTGGTTTC
Source organism: Codonopsis lanceolata (assembly GCA_013146195.2). Classification (NCBI taxonomy): domain Eukaryota; kingdom Viridiplantae; phylum Streptophyta; class Magnoliopsida; order Asterales; family Campanulaceae; genus Codonopsis; species Codonopsis lanceolata. Next base: position 66,739,927 of record CM028379.1, on the reverse strand, counting down.
ATAAGTCGTGGCCCTCCTCGTGTACCGAGGATAGGTCTTTAAGGCCTCTCTTCGTGTACCGAAGATAGGTCTTTGGGGCCTCTCCTCGTGTACCGAGGATAGGTCTTTTGGGGTCTCTCCTCGTTTTCGAGGATAGGTCTTTTAGGGCCTTTCCTCGTGTTCGAGTGATAGGTCTTTGGGCCTCCTCGCTGGTGAGGTGTCTGGGGCCTCGTGTTCGAGGATAGGTCTGGGGCCTTTCCCTCAAGCTGGTGAGATAGCATGTTCCCGCTATTGCGAGTGTGGCCTTCCTCGCGTACCGAGGGTAGGTCTTTTTCCAATCAATTTGAAATAATATTAAAATCTTTCCTTTCATCATCTGAAAATTTTACAATGACACATCACATCATTGATAATACATTTTCAGATGATCGGCATGCCAAGGGTTCTTCAATGGGGTTCCGTCTGGCTCTGTCAATCGACAAGTCCCTTCTCGAATAATATTTGTTACTCTAAACGATCCTTCCCAATTTGGGAGATCCTTCTCCTTTTTGCACTGCCGCTCTATCTTTCGCAGGACCCATCTCCACCAAGAAACTTCTTGTCCGACCTTCTTATCATGATTGACTTTCGTGAGTTTCTTGTAGTTGATCATCCAAGACGGATTCAATCTCTTCTCTTCAATGTTTGTCGAGGTCCAGATCTTGACAACTCGTTGTGGTTTTGATCAAGAAGGTGACTCTGGGCCCGTAGGGAGGGCTAGGCTTTATGGCGCCGTGGCCTCCGATCCGTAAGTAAGTGCAAAAGGGCTGGAGCCGCGTGGACGGTGGTTCGATCCCTCACAAAACGATTGGCGCTGCTCGAGCCAATTTCTTTCCTCTCATTCAGTCCCTTTTCAAGGTGCATGCAAAATTTTCTTATTCCCCACTTTTGCTTGACCGTTGCCTTGAGGATGAGCCACCGAGACATTCTATGTTTAACGTTTAATCTTTCACAGCCTTGTAAACTTCTTGGAGAATTGGGTGTCGTG
>CM028379.1:66681798-66738821 GCA_013146195.2 Codonopsis lanceolata | reverse complement strand
AAGAGAGAGAGAGAGTTGAGCTGGGTGAGGGATTATGGGAGAGGAGTGATCGAGATGGCGCTGGAGGGAGTATATTTATATATAGGATAGACTTAGTGGAGAAGGAAAAAGGGGTGCAACCCGTGGCTAAGGTTTTGTTTGTTTTTCTTTTTGTTTCTTTCTTTCTTTGTTTTCTTTTCATTTGGTTTTTCTTTTGCTTTCTTTCTTTTGTTTTTCTTTGTTTTTGATTTTCTTTCTTTCTTTTGATTTTCTTTCTTTTTTTGATTTCCTTTTGTTTTCTTTTGTTTTCTTTCTTTTTTTTTCTTTCTTTATTCATTTTCTTGATTTTTTGTACCTTTTATTCCTAAAACATACAAAAAATAATTAGTAGTCTATTTTGCAATATTTATTGACAAAGATAGGGTACGAATTTGGGGTGTCTACAGCCCCTCAACGATGGAGTTTACTGCAACCCGAAGCTTACCAAGTAAACGAACATCGTTGAAAAGATAGACTCCCAAATTCGAGATAAGAAAATATTTTTATGTTGCAATGGTCTGACTTATCGATGTAGGCCGCTTCCACGCATCCTTTTTTTCATGAATCGACCAAACGAAGTTCGCCTAATCGGGGAACAAGTGTTGTAATGCGCATAAGTGTTATGTGAAAGATAGTCGTAATATCCATTACAACCTAGTGAAAATAGCGATCAAATGTAAACCCATCGCATCGCTAATAAACGCAATATCCATTGCGCTTGACATTAAATCAATGCAATATCCATTGCAAAATAAAACGGATGCAATGTCCATTGCATCGCACGCCGAATGCGATATCCATCGCATCGAATCGATGATGCAATATCCATTGCATCGCACAATAATGCGATATTCATCGCATTGACATCGAAAACGGATGCAAATATCCATTGCATCGCAAAACAACAACGCATATCCATCGGCTGATTGACATCTTAAAACGGATGCAATATCCATTGCATCGCACGCCAAATGCGAATATCCATCGCGATGCAATATCCATTGCATCGCACGAATGCGATATCCATCGCATCGACATCGAAAACTCCGATGCAATATCCATTGCATCGCACGCCGAATGCGATATCCATCGCATTGACACATCGAAGACGGATGCAATATCCATTGTATCGCGACGCCAATGCGCGATATCCATCGCATTGACACGGAAAAACGGATGCAATATCCATTGCATCGCAACGCCGAATGCGATATCCATCGCATTGACATCGAAGACGGATGCAATATCCATTGCATCGCAACGCCGAATGCGATATCCATCGCATTGACATCGGAAGACGATGCAATATCCATTGCATCGCAACGCCGAATGCGATATCCATCGCATTGACATCGAAAACGGATGCAATATCCATTGCATCGCACGCCAATGCGATATCCATCGCATTGACATCGGAAGACGATGCAATATCCATTGCATCGCAACGCCAATGCGATATCCATCGCATTGACATCGGAAAACGGATGCAATATCCATTGCATCGCAACGCCGAATGCGATATCCATCGCATTGACATCGGAAGACGGATGCAATATCCATTGCAACGCCAATGCGATATCCATCGCATTGACATCGAAGACGGATGCAATATCCATTGCATCGCACGAATGCGATATCCATCGCATTGACATCGAAGACGGATGCAATATCCATTGCATCGCACGCCGAATGCGATATCCATCGCATTGACATCGAAGATTGATGCAATATCCATTGCATCGCAACGCCGAACGCGATATCCATCGCATTGACATCGAAAACGGATGCAATATCCATTGTATCGCAACGCCGAATGCGATATCCATCGCATTGACATCGGAAGACGATGCAATATCCATTGCATCGCAACGCCGAATGCGATATCCATCGCATTGACATCGAAAACGATGCAATATCCATTGCATCGCAACGCCAATGCGATATCCATCGCATTGACATCGAAAGACGGATGCAATATCCATTGCATCGCATGCGATATCCATCGCATCGACATCGGAAGACGATGCAATATCCATTGCATCGCAACGCCGAATGCGATATCCATCGCATTGACATCGGAAGACGATGCAATATCCATCAGACGCATCGCCCGAATGCGATATCCATCGTGACGACATCGAAGACGATGCAATATCCATTGCGCAACGCCGAATGCGATATCATCGATGACATCGAAGACGGATGCAATATCCATTGCATCGCAACGCCAATGCGATATCCATCGCATTGACATCGGAAGACGATGCAATATCCATTGCATCGCAACGCCGAATGCGATATCCATCGCATTGACATCCATCGCAAAAGATGGTATGTCGTGGATGTATGTGCCGTAAAGGTAGTTTTTCAAGTGTTATGAGACATCTCCTCAGAACGCCGCCCTGCTCTGAGAACAAAACCTTTCTCCGATCCGGTTGTATGCCCCTTAAAAGAAAGTTTTCCAACTGCCTATTGATGCATAAAATAGGTAAACTACTTACCTTTTCTTACCTTGGCTTTGCTCTTGGCGCTTCGTCTCTCGTTGTTTTTGCTATACTTGTCGCTTTTATCGCACCGCCGGGATTTTTGTTGCGCCCAAATTTTTGCCTGGATTTTTTTCTTTTGTCGCGCAATTTTTCGCCTTAGCCGGAAATTTCCTTCCATCGCTCTCACGCCGATTTTCTCGCTTTTCTCGCCCATTTGTCGATTGATCCGCCGGGATATGGACTTTACTTTTGTGACTTTTGATGATGTTGTGGAGGATCCCCTGAGGTGATCCTTGGCGAGATGCCGATGTAACATTCATAGGTCGACGCGCGAAAGACCCGATAAGATGTAGTAGAAAGATGCAAGCATGCGAATGGAATTTTCCCTTTTTTTTTTTTTGTAAAAAACATTTGCATGTGTATGTATACCATCCGCTTTCTTAAACATGTTAAGACAGATAAGGCAAGGTGATGGAAATGTAATATTAGAGCTTGAGATGTGATTTTGGTTGGTCCTTGGAGGGTTATGTGTATAGAGTTGATATTCGAAATGGAGGCGATGATGTGTTGGGTCGGCCACTTTTGACTAGTGCATCATTTAAAATAAAGGAATTCAATCCAGACTAGTGAGCCCTACTAATCAATGCCTCTGAGGAACCATTTTTTTTTTTTTTTTTTTTTTTTTTGTGCTCTAACTTTCTGCCGCCTTTTCGGTTTTCAACCTAGCGAAAGCATTTACCTTATAGGAGCCGCCTTTTGATGCATGCGAGGATGAGCCGCTTATTCTGAGGGATCATGGTTGTAGCTTTTTTCTCCTTCTTCAGGAGAGGTGGAAATGATAGCCGCCTCGAGATAATGAGCCTTTTATGTATCCAATGGTTTGGCAAGGGAAGCCCCGTGATGAACTTAATCAAACAAAACTTGTAAGATGGAATGGGCAATTTTCTCAAGAGATTAACTCGAGACAAAGACTCAATTTGAGAAACTTTAGTAGAGACGTAAATAAGTATGCTCAAAAAAGAAAGTGAGACGACTTCACCGGACAAAAGAAGAGTCATGATCCGTAGCTTATCGCCGAATATCGCAGTTGTTTATGGACCCTACTTAACATTTATCTTTTGATAATTTTATGATAATTTTATGTGTTTTTAGCAAGGAGTTCTCGGCCCTGATCCGCATCACGTTGCATCCGATTGAAGCAGGTCGGGTGTTGTTTAGTTATGTGGCAACTAGGTTGGGGTGTGTGTTTAAGTGTTTTGTGATGGATTAGCTTTAGGATTGAGGATCCGATCGGCCTCTTGCTCAAAGGTATTTTCGGCCATGGGTTTGGTTATTTTGGGAAAGGCGATCGCATGGCGATTATCGGTGGCCTTTTAGTCGTGGGTTTGGATGAGAATTTGGTCTCTAAACCCGACAAGGGTATGGTCCGGAGGTCGACTTTGGTTGGTGGGTTATGGGCAATTCCAAGAGTGATTGATGTTTTTCTTTTGTTGCGTAGAGAATTATTTTGAAACAATTGCTCAGAGAGGCTTTTCTTTTTTTTTTTTTTTTTTTTTTTCTTTTTTTCTTTTTTTTTTTTTTTTTTTTTTTCTCTCGTAGAGGGAAATTTCTTTTTTCTTCCCCTTTTTCTTTTTTTTTTTTTTTTTTTCACGAGAGAAAATTTTTTTTTTTTTTTTTTTTTTTTTTTTTTTTTATTTTTTTTTGACCTCTCTGAGCAATTTGGGAGAGTGCTTGAAAAGATTCTCTCTCTGGGATAAAAGAAGATTGTCACTCTTGTGGATATATATAGGGTAGGAGTAGCCCGCTGAGAAGTCGGGTTTCGTAGATGGTTAGGCTTTGGAAATTGGTGGGTTTGTTCAGCATTTGGAAGAGGATGTGTGTATGGTTGGAAGCCCCTAGTGTACCGCTTTAATAGCTCTGCCGCAATGGGTCGAAGGTGATTCTCGTCAAGACGACTTGCTCGCCTCGATTTCTTGTGTTCTTAAAAGTTTTCTGTCCATATCTTCTTGATGACTCCATCATCAACTCAGACTTATCATGTTTTCTCATGAGTTGATTTGTCATCTTCATTCTTTTTTTTTTTTTTTTTTTTTTTTTTTTTTTATTTTGCATTTTTCTTTCTTTTGTTTTTTTTTTTTTTTTGATTTTTATTTTATGGTGGTAGACCTTGACATCTCAAAGTAGGACTTGCTAGATCAAGAATGACTGATGCACTTATCAACCGGTGATGGTGATCGAAAATAATGGTGAGGGGGAAGGGGGAAATTTCCCTGCCTTTACATGTTTTGGGAAACAAGACAACATATAGAAAAGGGCCTCTTTTTTTTTTTTTTTTTTTTTAATAATTTTTTATTATTATATTTTCATGTTCCCTACAATTGACCTGGATAAGCACCTCGCTTTATTTTGACTGCCTCGTGACTTTTCCTCGAACAATGGGATTCTTTCTCCGCAGTATAGGACCAACGTATTCCACCTCGCTTTCGACCCTCAGACCGGATCGTCCTAGGCGGGGCCTATACTTTTCCAGATCCACCATCCGAAATGATCTAGGTCGAAAGCATCCGAGAATTATAAATCACCCCTGCTTGTTATTTATATGGATACTTTTTTTTGTGTGCGCACTTACTATGTATATTTTTTTTTTGAACTTGCGATTTTTATCTTTTGACATATATATTTATATATATATATATATATATATATATATATATTATTTTTTTTTTTTTTTTGATTTGATTTGATTTTCGATTTTTTTTTTTTTTTTTTTTGACAGGCCGACCCACAATTCAAAATGCAAAACCTGGCTCGGCTGAAGTGTCCTCGAAAAACTATATGCACTCTAACGTTGGCTTATGCAGGGGTAGGTCGCCATGGTGTAGGTAACAGTCGAATATATTTACGCGCGCACGCAGTGATCTAGAAAGCAAGAAAGCCTTTATTTATTTTTACGTGATATGTAACGTAAAAATAGAACGCTTATGGCCTGCCTTGTCGCTTGTGTGGATTTTCTCTTGTTTAGTTTGAGCGAGCAAGCAAGCACATCACATTAAGAAATAGAAAGAAAAGTGGGGAAACTATCTATCCCTATTAATTACAAATTTTGGTCCTATGCCCCAAAGTAAAATGACGTAATGAATGTAAATATGTACAAATTTACAGAGTTACGTGCATCAAAGTGAAAAAGAAAAATGAACCGAAGAAATAAATGAAAGAAAATAGAGCCTAAGTAAAGCCCCAAATTTTTGTTGTGTCGCCCGAATTTATTGTAATATATGTGATATGTATTTTTTTTTTTTTTTGATTTTTCGAATTTTTTTTTTTTATACTCGAACATGCCCGTCAGAATGATATCTGAACGAGATCCGCCGATGGAGGATCATATCCACAAATATAGCCACTACCGTAATGGGAACACTTTATTGAAATGCGTGAAATTAATATAACGAGCATATTGCAGCCAAAAACAAAGAAAAGCCAAAAAAGGTTTTATTTTATGAGTCTAGCCCTCCATTTTATTAAAAATAAAACAACTCCCCAAAGAGTCGCCACCGTGAGGTTCCTGGATGTGCTCCGCGCCCGCCCTTGTTTAGGGGTGTGCGCCGCGGATGCGGGACACCACCGCCTCGCTCCACCCTCCCTTGTTTGGGAAGACGAAATCCAAAGTGCGAGAGGAGTGTCGTCTATGTTAGCACGTTGGAATGTGCCTCTGCTTGCCTTGAGTGGATTTATTATAAAAATAGCCTTATGGCTCGCTTCGATCACTATGAGTGCCTTTTAGGTTTTCTATGTCCGCTATCCATTATTTCGGGATACCAAGACATAGAACTACATCACCTTTCCATTCCCATTCTTCCTTGTTTAGAGGAGAACGGAAAGTGCAAAGAAAGATGTTGCGAAGCCCCATCGATCCAAAATGTTTTAGAGTCGCCACCTTTATTTTAAGGCAAAAATAAAGGAAAACCGTAAAAGAAACCGTAGATTTTAGAAAGCGGGTTCGGGGCTGTTACGAGTCGGAAGGTGCTAGGCACCCAACTCGCCTTTCGGTCTCAAAGCGCTTTTGGTCGAAATATGCTCATTGTTATATTAATCTAGCAAATAAATAAGGTCTTATTTTGACAAGGGAAAATTAAACGATACATTCGTGGCTACATTATTTACTTGACTCGCAGCCGCCTCCTTCCAATAATTACAAACACATTTAAGAATATTTGGCCATTATAACGGCTCTTTTACAAAATATTTCCTAATCTAATCCGGGCAGCACAACGGCTTATATTGGCTACATTGTGCCGGATTTAAAATACAATTTTTGAAAAATAAATAAAAGATAGAAAATACAAATAAAATAAAAACACGCTCTTAAAGGATATTACCTTTTAGAGCGGAGCAGTGCTTTCGCCTGGCCTTCGTGGAGAGGGAGTCTTTTTTGTTTTGAATTGAACTCGACTGGAATTGAACCGATTTGAATCGGATCGAATTGAACTCGGATTTGAACGGATTTGAACCGATTTGAGCTGGGCTAGTCAACTCCTGCAGTGACGCCTTTATTTGGATAGATTTTGGCCTTTTCGCTTGGGCGGAACCTAGACTTAAGTTTTGCTTTTAGCTCGTTACTCCCGCAGTAACTACAGGTATATGTTTATGTGTATTTTTGTGTGTGCGTTTTTATATATTTGTGTGTGTGTGCGTGCGGGTTGAGTGTATGTGGGTAGAGAGAGAATATATGTGCGGGTGCGTGTGAGTGAGGGAGTATATTGTGTGTGTGTGCCGGCTGGGTAGTGAGAGAATTGAGGGAGAGAGTTAGTGGTGCGCTGGGATTTTGTTTTGGGAGAGAGACGGTTGAGTGAGGATTAATTGAGAGAGTGAGGGACGGCTAGAGAGAGAGTTCGCTGGGTGAGGGATTATGAGAGTGAGTGATCGAGAGATGGCGCTGGGAGTGGGAGTATATTTATATATAGGATAGACTTAGTGGAGAAGGAAAAAGGGGGGGGCGGGTGCAACCGGCGGCTAAGGTTTTTTTGTTTTCTTTTTGTTTTTTCCTTTTTCTTTTGTTTTCTTTTTCATTTGGTTTTTCTTTTTGCTTTTCTTTTCTTTTGTTTTTCTTTTGTTTTTTGATTTTCTTTCTTCTTTTTGATTTTCTTTCTTTTTTTTGATTTCTTTTGTTTTCTTGTTTTCTTTCTTTTTTTTTTCTTTCTTTATTCATTTTCTTGATTTTTTTGTACCTTTATTCCTAAAACATACAAAAAAATAATTAGTAGTCTATTTTGCAATATTTATTGGACAGTATAAAATAGGGGTACGAATTTGGGGTGTCTACAGGTGTTCGAGTTGAACTGTTTTTAGTCTCGATTATTCTCTAATACGAGCATAAGTTGTTTATGCTCGTGAAAAGAGTTGGTGTTCATGATAGTTGTTTTCCTTGTGTTCTCGATTATTCTCTTTTACGAGCATAAAGTGGTTCGTGCTCGTAAAAAGAGTTGGTGTTCGAGTGGGATTGCTTGTCTAGTTATGATTGTTCTCACGAGCAAAGGTTTCCTTTGTTCGAGAAAGAGTTAAACATCCAAATTTAAGTAATTCCTAGTTGAAATGCAAGCAGGCATAGCGAAATAAAACATTCATCCAGCAAGCAAAATAAAGCAGTAACAAATATTACAGACATAAATGTATATTGTTCTGAAATCAAGGCATGCAGGCCAGAAAAGTACTTAGGAATCGGCAATGGTCTGATTGGTTGGGGCTTGAACAGGGTCAGCAACAATAGTTTGATTCGTAACAGGGTCAGTTGGGATGGAAGCTTCATTTTCAGCTTCAATGACGATCACGTCATCGTTTGTACCAGCAGCTTGATCGATTTTCTGGGTTTTTTCCTGTCCATATTTGGGACATCAGCTCGCTAACAGTGGTTTCTGCAGTTCGGGGAAGGGTCCAAGCTTCTAGCCCTTTCTCAGAATCTAGCTCGGCCAGGAGTTCGGCCGTCCACCTAAGGGACTAAAGCGTGACTGGCGCGATGAAGCGAAGGGGTGTTGGTTCCCCATGTCGCGAGTCCGCCTGCGAACTCAAGACCGCTGCAAGCTAGTTGGCGAAGAATATGATTGACTCCCTGCAAGAAAAACGAGTAGGCTTCTTCTTCAACAGCAGTTGTGAAGTCCTCAGAGTTTTTGTATTCGGTGATGAGGTTTTCTTTATGTGCGCGGGCTTGTGTTAGCTCGGCCTTCAGTTTATTTTCTCTATCAACAACTTCCTTCTTGACTTTCTCCAACTTGTTGGTCGCTTTCAGAAGATCCTTCCTCACTTGAGTAATATTGTTGAGGGCAAATTCTTCGGACTTCTTCGAGAAGGTAAGATGGGCCTCGAGTATCCTCTTCTCTTCCTCCAGCTTGGATACTTCAGTGACTTTGGCTGTCACGCTCTCCTCGCTCTCTTTTAGCTCGCTCCTAAGAGAGTTGACCTGCTCCTCTAGTGTATTCTTCTCAGAGCATAGTGTGCTGGAGGTCTTCACATTGTCGATCAGGCGGTCAAAGAGAAGTTCCGTTTTGCTGGCCATCTGAAAATCAAAACGAGGTGAATAGAAAATAAATGGAAGGAGTTTGGTCTTCTTGGTAAAAGGTGAAAAATCATTTACCTCGGTCAAGCACATCCCGATTTCACCGATCAGGATGGCGCTGGGGAGTTCAGTGCTCCTTCGGCGGATCCCAGTATGACGAAGTCTTTTCACCATTCCCAATCCTACGCTAGCTACATGCCCTCCTCTCTTGTTGGTATTCAAATTAGCCAAATCGGGAACAGCTCATATTTCAGCAATAAGCTTGGTTGTAAGCTCGCGAGTTTCGGGCATCTCGAAGTTCTCACTTTGCCAAATGGGAGCCTGAGAATTGGAAGCTTCAGTGGGCTCGCTTTGATCGGTTCGCGAGTGTGTTCTCCTTTCTGGAGGGGAGATTGGAAGAGGTCTCTTTTGTTGTTGCTGTTGTTGCTGAGGTTGAGGAGCGACTGGTACAGGTATCGCTGGAGCCGGGGTGATTGTGGCTGCTGGTGTATGGGTGGTAGTCATTGCTTGGCTTGGCACCAAAGCTCGGTTGGATCCTCGCCCAACATTGGTTGCCGGAATTGTAGGGAGGCGAGCTGGCTGTTGCCCAGCCATCTGGGTATTCCTTACCACAACTCCTCTCCTCATTGCTTGTAGAAAGCGTTGGGAGTCTTCCATTTGCCTCATATCTGCAAAGCGAGTTACGAATAGAGATTAGAAGTTGTGATTGGAACAAGCAGTATTAAACACATAGAAAAAGAATTCATGCAAACCACAAATGGAGAAGGCAGGGGTGCAGTTTCTTCCGAGTTGCATGTAGTTCAGGCATTCACTTGGGAAATTTCCCCCATGATAATTACCCCAGAATGGGTGTGGTGTTTCAGGTTCAAGGATGGTTTGAGGCTCGCAGCCTTGGACAGGCCAATTTATTATTCCAGCCTGTTGTAGTAGAGTGAGGTCGGAGGTCAGGGCTACCTAGTCTAAAACCCAATCCTGCCCTTGTTTCCCTTCCTTCACGCCGAGGAGCTTCCTGAATGTCCTGGCGAGCATTGGTTCCCCTGTTCGGAAAGATTGTTTATCGTATTTGGCGATGGCTAAGTTTTCAAGGTAGGGAGCAAAAGGCCAGCCTACTCGGGATTCCACGAGGTGGCTTGGAATCCTGCATCGACCTTGTCAGCTATCTGAAAGAAGTTTAAAGTAATTGGGGTTGGAATGACCAGTGATACGTCCACTTTTCTTATCTATAGAAAAAAGAAATAATTTTCTGAAGAGCTCCATGCTCGGTTCAAAGCTAAGGAGTCTACAAGCAACGATGTACGCGATCAAAAATCTAACGGTGGTCAAAGTCAAGTTGCATGGAAGAGTATTGTTTATCAAAAGGAATTCGGCAAAGAAGGGATCTAAGGGTAGTCTAAGGCCTACCAAAAAGAAATCGAAGTAAAAAACCATCCGGTCCCCCTGAAAGTTGTGACCAGCTTCGTCGATATCTAGGTCAAAAGCTCTAACCCGTTAATTCTTGGGGTCCATGCTTAGACAATAAAACCAACTAGATACGTCATCTTCGCTATCTAAGTCGTCCCATGTAATAAACGGGGTACTGGTTGAAGCAGCTTGTTTTCCTCTGACCAAATCTTGGTTCTCTGGTCTGCTCGAGCTGGGAAGATTTTCTACTGCTTGCTCGGTAATGTTTTGAGGTGCCCAGGGACGTCTTTGTCGTATAAGCGGAATCTCTTCTCGCTTAGTTCCTTCCAAGCTTGAAGATCCAGTGTTTGGGCTTTCTTCATGTTCTTGGGGGGCTCCATGGTCGTATGCCCGTCCTTCGATCTCGGAAGAAGTTCTATCATCAAAAGACATCCTATAGGAATTGAGGAATATAGGTTAAACCCTGCTCGGGGTGACAAGTAGAAATAATTAAAAACCCGTGACAAGCAAGGGTTTATCCTCAAACCAGTAAACGGGGCACTGGTTAAGATGCTCCTCGATTCCGACTGGAAATTGACTAAGTTTATGTGGAGCCTATGGGTGTGGAATCCTTAAAAGGAAGAAATCAGAAAGGTTCAGATGAAAGAATTGGGCCATTCTAATTCTAAATGGGTTGATTAAAGAGGGTGTGCAAAACCCAGAAAAGGCATTTTGAATCTTAAGATATAGGGGTTTAAGCAAATTGAGACAGAGAATACAGAAAGAAAAGAAGAAGATAGAAGCCGTACCTGTTAATCGTGGAGTAGATGGGTGAAACTGATGCAGATTGCAGAAGAGAGCTCTGAAAATCTTCCACGCAGATTTGGTAGATGAAGATGGGGATGCTTTCTTGAATCTTCGGCTTCTCACGAAACTGGCTTTAGAGAATTCAGAAGATGGTAAAAATTCAAAATTGAGGAGGGGTTCGGTTTTTATATCGCCTGGTAACCACCGTTTAGGGATTTCCTCATCATTGCAGCTCAAGGATCAAGGCAGCATTTAATGCCATATGGGGAAGTGAGCCCGTGTAAGTGCACAGGCGGCGGGTGATGGCTCATATTCCAAAAAACCTTTTTGGCTGGCTTCCACTTTCAATTATCGATTAAAAGCAACTCGGTGTACTTGTGGAAGCCCGTATTTTGAGATGATTTGATTGGGAAATTTATAGTTCTCCTCGCTTTGAGCATGAATACTCGATAGACAAGGAGTAGGGGGCTACTGAACTGCTCGGCCCAATAGGCCCAAGCCGCGAGTCACGTTTTTAGCACGTGATCACCACTCAATCAATATACGAGAATCTAAAAGTCAAAGCTACGAGGAAAGGATGAAATAATTCTTGTGTATCCCGAGCAAGGCCTTGGTCTTCGGCGAGTAAACGATGTCAGTGAGCTGGGGGCTTAACTAGTAAACAAGAGCTTATAGCGAGCATGGGTTGTCATGCTTGTGGATTTAAGAATTGTCGTCAGTTGAGGACGGTTATGTCCGGAAACTTCTCCATTTGACCATTGTGGTTAATGGGACAGTTAATGGGGCAGTTAATATGCCAGCCATTAATGTCATGATTGTTAGTGGGCAGTTATGAGCAGTTATAATCTCCGGCGACTATAAAATCCCCTGAAAATGAAGGGGAAAGGTACGTGACTTTTACTCTAGAGCCAAAACTCTCCTAAATTATATACTCATTTGCTAGTCTTGGACTAATTCTCACGCCGGAGGGCCTTTGCAGGGAGTGCTCCTGCCTAGTTTACAGATTGTTCTGTCTGATTGCAGAGTTGGGCTTTGAAGCTTAACGGATACGTTGAAAGCCAGGTATCCAATTTGGACAAGTCCAGTGCATCCGAAAGATCTTGGACGCATCAGGTACTTAATAATACTCCCTCCGTCCCTAAATTATTGTCCTGGTTGACCCGGCGCACAGATTAAGAAAAAAAACAATTGACTTGATTATTTATATTGGTTTAATGTGTAGTTTCCTTTAAAGCCCATGTGTATCTGACTCATAAGTAAAGTAAGGTGAAAAAGTAAGGGTAAAGTGGTAAAAGTGATGTTCTAAAAAGGTAAGTTTCAAAGTGGATAATTATTTTGGGACGGACGAAAAAGGAAATGAGGACGATAATTTAGGGACAGAGGGAGTAGTATTTTAAAAACTAATATCAATTTCTAACCAATGTGAGATACATCTCTTCAATTGTTGAAAAATTAGTGTTTTTATTAAAAGAAATTGTACAACTTGAGGCATGAATTTCTTTACGTGCCATTTGTTTGTTGGCGAATGTAATTGCGCAAATGTGTTCTACTTAGTGAGAGCATCAAAATGATATATTTATTTGTCCAAATCGATTTATGGAAAATAAGATATTAAGACTTAAAGTATAATACTTGTTAAAAAAATTAGTGTTTTTAGTGAGAGAAATCGTGCAACTTGAGGCATGAATTTACTTACGTGTCATTTGTTTGTTGGTCAAAGTAATTGCGCAAATGTGTTCTACTCAGTGAGAATATTGAAATGATATATTTATTTGTCCAAATCGAGTTTTAGATGAATAAGATATCAAGACTTAAAGTAAAATACTTATTAAAAAAATTAGTGTTTTTAGTGAAAGAAATTGTGCAACTTGAGGCACAAATTTCTTTACGTGTCATTTGTTTGTTGACAAAAGTAATTGTGCAAATGTGTTCTACTTGGCAAGAACATCGAAATGATATATTTATTTGTCCAAATCATGTTTTGGATGAATAAAATATCAAAACTTAAAGTATGATGCTAAAAATGAGTCGTTAGAAGTAATATATCACCTTGAAGAGTTTTGTCCCATATTGGATATGAGTAATATTTGTTGTAAAAGTTTTAAAATATAAGTCTTCTACTATTGACAATAGAAAAATTATATACTAATACTAATACCCCTTATCATATTGATTATTACTCCTTCCGTCCCTAAATAATCGTCCTGCTTGACCCGGCGCACAGTTTAAGAAAAAGTTATTGACTTGATTATTTATATTGGTTTAATGTGTAGTTTCCTTTAATGCTCATGTATATGTGGCTCATAATTAAAGTAGAGTGAAAAAGTAAGGGTAAAGTGGTAAAAGTGATGTTCTAAAAAGGTAAGTTTCAAAGTGGACAATTATTTTGGGACGGACGAAAAAGGAAAGGAGGACGATAATTTAGGGACGGAGGGAGTATTATGTATTATTATTAGCTAATGGCTAGAAAGCCAAAAAAATTTACAGTTTCCACATAAATGCTTTAGAATGAAGATTTATCCAAAGGTAGTGAGGTGGCACAACCATAGTGCTTCTCATCAACTTTATATATATATATATATATATATATATATATATATATATATATATATATATATATATAAACTATGGGCCACATATACATGTGCTTTAAAGTAAACTACACATCAAACTAATATTAATAATCTAGCCAAGTCCACTAAGACGATAATTTAAGAACGGAAGAAGTTTTAAATTTTTTAAAAAGTGGGGTCATAGGACCCCACTATGTTATACATTCAACCGACTATTTTCTAGCCAACTTCAGCCACCATCACCGACTAGGATTATACTTTAGGCAAAATATTTATGTAAGATTAACTTTTTTAACACGATCCATTGTTTGTTGGTGGGTGAGTCTCGTTTTACGAATTAAGAACCGTTTACGATTTCATTTCATAGGAGACTTAGTCAATACTTTATCCCCTACATTTAACTTGTGTTTTGTAAATAAACTAGATCTTTATGTCTGTGCCTATGACACGGTGCCAGTATATCTGATTTCGTCAATTGAAAAGACAGTGCTTAAATAGAAGGTGCGATTTAAAAAAATGTTACAGTTGAGGGGTACATTGCTTAAAGAAATAGTTGAAGGAATGATATTTTATAAGAGGTGACTGTTCAGAAGATTAATCGTAATGTGTGATTTTATAATATGAAGATAAAACATAAAGAGAAGAAAAATGGGTGACTGCTCATAATATTAATTGTAGGGGTGATTTGTAATAGAGAAATAAAAAATAGGGAGTTAAAATGGATAACTACTCACACATGTGAATATGAGGGTGAGGGTGAGGGTGAATCACAACCGTTAAATTTTTAAAGATAATTTAATCTCAACTTCTTAATAGCCCTAATCAATTACATAGCTGTTTTATAATATAGACTAGTACTTTTACCCGTGCCGATGACATGGTGCCAGTTTGAAAATTTATCAATAAATGAAGCAGATACTGTTGAAATGAACTACTAAAAATATTATTTTCTTAAAAAAATGATTTTCAAATGGAGCCTCTTTGCCCAAAACAGAGGGATTAATTAATAATTTGTATACGAAATTGCGGGCCGAAAAAAACGGGTATGACAAAAATTAAATTGATTAAGTTAATTACGATAATAGTTAAAAAGAAAAAAAATATTTCAAATTACAAAACTTACGATTTTTTTTAATTTTTAAAATTTGTATACGAAAAAAATAAAAAATAAAAAAATACAAATACAAATTTTCTCAACCATAAAACTGTAAAACCGTAAATCTACAAATTAAATATTTTTTAATTAGTAAAACCTAAATTAAAAATCTATAAATTAAATATTTGTTTAAAACTTAGTTGTGAAACAGTAAATCAAATCATAGTAAATCACACTCAATAAATGGCGGAAGATGGGAGTTGCAACGGCCTTCGCACATCTTAGTAACTTACAAATCAGTAAATTATAAAAATCAGGAAATCAGTCAATCAAAGTAAATCACAAACCAGTAAACAGCAGAAGAAGGGAATTGGTTACGGTCTCCACACATGTGAGAGTTGAAGAAAATAATGGTCGTTGGATCACCGTAAAATAGTAAATCCTGACCCCTTTTTATCTCAAATCAATTATAAGCATGCAACACTGAGCTGTATTGTATTATACTCCCTCCGTCCCTAAATAATCGTCCTAGTTGACCCGGCGCACAGTTTAAGAAAAAACAATTGACTTGATTATTTATATTGGTTTAATGTGTAGTTTCCTTTAATGTCTATGTGTATGTGGCCCATAATTTAAGTAAGGTGAAAAAGTAATGGTAAAGTGGTAAAAGTGATGTTCTAAAAAGGTAAGTTTCAAAGTTGATAATTATTTTGGAACGAACGAAAAAAGAAAGGAGGACGATAATTTAGGGACGGAGGGAGTAAATGATATCCAAGATATCATAATAAAATAAGATTTGGGAATATATAACTGCAACTCGAGTTAGATTTTAGTCCATCTAGAACATGATATCAAGCCACATGATCCAACCCACTTTGAATCAACCCAAATATTGATAATTGCAAAAAATACCAAAAACTAGATTTGATATGATTTAGGGTGATAATCGGGCGGTCCCATATAGTGAAATTTTAATAAAAAATATCTATAATTTTTTTTTCAATCGCTAAATTATACTTTTTGGGATAAAATGACGACGATACATTTAATGAATAACATACGCACGAATAAAACAACGTAAAACGTGCGCACTAATTGGGCATCGAAATTTACAATAGAAGTCTCATCAAAATTAGGTCTCATAAAGAAAAAATCGGGCGTCAGAATTTACAATTGAAGTCCCATAAAAATTAGGTCTCACAAATAAAAAGTTGGGCGTTCGAATTTACAATTGAAGTCCTATCAAAATTAGGTCTCGCAAAGAAAAATGTTGGGTGTTGCAATTGAAACAAAAATTGATACAATACCTAATTAAATAACACGGGCGCACAATTTTTAAATAATGACACGTAGGTTTTTTGAAAGGTATCAACGACGTACCTATAAAACTAACGACCCTCAATTAATAAATAACGAAACTTGAAAAATGACGTGAATTATGTAAAGAATGTATATCGTGTCTTTATTTAAACAATCTACGTCGTTGTTTGTTAATTAGCCAACACTTCTTCCAATCAAGCATATTTTTTTAGGTGCTTCGTTTGTTAAATAGGCAACGATCCACTTTTAAAAAAATCAATGTAGTCTCATTTGATTATATATTACTCCGTCATAGTCATTTTTCACAAAATACTCATGTGTCCTTATTTAAATATGTATGTGCATCGCTAGCAATTAATTAGGTGTCGCGTGTTGCAATTTTTCCTCGTTTTATTATATATTACTGTGTCGTTTGTTAAATGACACGTGGGTTTTTTTGAAAGTTAACATCGTCGCACAATTTTTAAATTAAAAAACGCATGTATTTTTAAACCGGTGCAGAATATAAATTTTTGATATCTAATTAAATAACACAAGTGCTTAATTTTTAAACAATGGCACGTGGGTTACCATAATTTATGAACGGTTCCTAATTTTATGAACTATGCTTAATTAATATAAAACGCCAACGCCGAATTGGAAGATATGATACCTAATTAAATAACACGGAGACAAAATTGGGCATATATTTAAGAATGAAAAAGTAACAAACCTAACGTGTAAATGATTGTATATCGCGGTGGATTTATGAACACAAATCTAACGTGCATTTATGAAAAAATCCTAACAGCGTGTATTTGTCAAGCTAACATGTAGAATTGACCAAAACCTCCTATGTTAGTGATTGAGTTTGTTTTGTACATCGAGGTTGGAGGAATGAAAAAACTAGGTTGCGAGAATTCTTTCCGTTTCTAAAATCGTAATCCATTTTTCGATTGAAGTTGAATGAAGCAGGAAGGAAAAAACTGAGTTGTAAGGAAGTTTTTTTTTCGAATTGGAGGCAAATGAATTACGAAAGTTTGCTAAATGGATTGTTGGAAAATGAATTAAGATTGTTGTTGTTGTTGATGCTCATTTTTAAGAGTAGTGCTAAATAGAGTAATCAATGGCTAATCCCGACGTATTTACCCGAAAACTTTTTGAGCTTTTTATCTCATTAAATACAATGATGGGTATTTTATGAACAATTTTATTAAAATTGACTTTAATGGTTGAATTAGAAATTAATAGAGTGGAGCGATTATAATTCCACAAAAAATGACCAACCCGCAATTATTCTTATGGTTTATGGGGTTTTTTTATATAATAAAATAAAAAAAATTGAGCCACTAGCTCAACACGTTCAAAGCCTGTATCATGAACAAATTAAGTCGAAGTTGTAACATAAAACTAAGACAAACACTTAGGTAAGACGGTTTTATTATCATTTTTTGTAAGACGGATCTTCCTTACCCAATCTATTGTGTATTAATAGGTTGAGCTGTGAGTGAATGAGACTCCGTCTTACGAATTAAGATGCGTAAGATCGTCTTACAAGAGATTTACTCTAAAACTAAATATTTCGAGTAGACGTTCAATGTCACACGTTCGGCTCGAATATTTGGAAAAATCTTAAATTCAAAAGAACTATCATTTCACAGATACAATTTGAACTATTTTTCTTGGAAATAATAATCATAGCCCAAGAATATCATTTTACAAATACACATTTCGGCACATTCACATCACTTTATCATCTTTGGTTTAAAACTTGTTTGACAGTGACTTCAACAAAAAGAGAAAAGAAAAGGAAAATGCTGAGTGGAATATTCATGACCATGACCGTCAAGGAACCAAATATAGCTGACTTAATAGCTTCATACTTAAGGCAAAGTTAAGACATGGAAACTCAAAACTAGAAAGCATGTAGGAGAGCAGACCAACAAAAAAGATAAAGCTATATAAATATAATATATATTGACTGAAAAAAGAAAAAGTTACTAAAGATAATAAAATTTTAAAAAATTAATAAAGCAACTAAACAACATAACGGAATTAACCCATTTTCACTCCATCTACGTAACGTCAGAGATGGATTCACAAAAGGTAATATATTAATTATATTTATATATCCGCCTAAGAAAAGAATTTTGTTTTTTTTTGACAGCTTGTTAACAAAGCCATCAATACCATCCTAGTCAGCATGCCATGTCACTCGCGTTTGATCCTAGTCATCTCAACACCTCTCACTTGCGTGGGCCCCCGCAACTTGTCTTGGGTTTGTTAAAGTTTCTGTTTATCTAGTGAAGTCATGGACAAGGCCAGGTCTGTCAGTGACGTTGAGACGCCAGGAGAGGAACGGAGAATCTCGGTCGTCCACGTCATCAATGAACCTGAACTCGTTCCCGATCGCCGCCGGGGAGTAGCACGACGGCATTTTCTGGGTGGTTTGTGAGTGGTGTACCCATGAACTGTTTATCATGTGTTGGGATTCCACCACCATTCCCTGCGCAGCGCCACCGCCACCGGTGGCCGCCGCGGCGCTAGCCCTTCGCTCTTCTTTCTTGAATCGAATTCCACATGCATTGCACAAAGACTGCAATGTACAAATCAACACCCGTTAGCATTGGCCAATGAAAAAAAAATCATTAAACAAATTAACTGGATGGAAAATGCAGTACCCTACTAGCGTAGTGAAATATTCACGTGTCTTTATACAAAATATATGAGAATGTAATATTACCGTTTGTAGTAGTAGTTTATATAATTATATTAGCAGATTTTAAAACTGACTGTGAACCATTATTTGGCAGTAAATAGATTCGGTTGAGTTTGACTGGAAAATGAGAGAGGTTGACTGACTGACTGACCTTAGGGCCTCTAGGGCCATTCCTCCAGAGGGGAGTAGAAGTGGTGTCACAGTTAGCACACCGCCGAGCAAGAAGAGGGTCGCCGCCGCCGCCGCCAGAGTTAGTGGTGGTGCCATTGCTCCCACGGCTGGACTTTGAAGATGGTTTTGTCTGTAAGATGTCCCAACAAAAGTTAGACATGCAAGAAGAAGGGCGGCGTTCATGGTGAGGAGCCGATGATCGCTTTTCATTTTCATTAGTTTGGCGGGTGGAAGGTGTCCCTAATGAAAGAGTGCAATCAACGGAGGAGCTGGAAGAAGGGGCAGTGAAAGGACAGAAATCTCCTTGGTAAGCACCATCAAAGGTGGAGAAGAGCTTGGAGAAATTAGAATTGGAATTGGTGGTTTGAGTATGGAACAGACCACATGAGCATGGGCCCACCATGTTGCAATGACCACCACTGTAACTACACCTATTCATGTTGTTAGTTTTTTTCTCTCAGAGACTGTTTCAATGGAGATGGGAGGAAGAGGAGGAGGTTTGGTGTGGTATATATATATAAGAGAAGGGTAGTAAAATGGCGAAATAACAGTCAGCAATTGCAGAGCACCACGTTGTCGTGAAATGCTAGATATTACTGTTAAAGAGTGGGACCCAGAGAGGAGAGGAGGGGGAGGAGTGGCACGAGGGTGGGGTTAAGGTTTGAGTACTATATATAGTAGTACTGTTGTTGCAAATTGAGTACTAATGTCGTGTTTGTGTACACGAGTGAGAGTAATAGTGGTATTCATAACAGGGATACATGTGTTTGTATATATAGCCATATAGGTGGTGATATGAAGAGAGGGAGGGTTGGGGACTTGGGGTTGGTCATTGGGGATGGTCAAAAGAACCCACGTGACAAGGGGGGAACAGTCTTCCAGGGATCTGCCCTTCGCCGATCACGAGGAGTAATAACACAGGACACACTGCTACTAACTCAATACCCAATACTGCCGCATTAAAAATCAAAAGAAATAAAGGAAAAAAGAACGAAAAAAAAAAACCTCTGTCCGTATCCGTATCTCTGCCTCCCCCTCCTCATCCTCTCTGTCATTGCCAGCCTCCCAAGGAAAATGGAATTGCCCTCTACCTCCACCACTCCCTCCCTACGCGCGTACCCCTCACCCTCATACCATTTCGAAACGAGGTTAGTAACAACCCAACTCTTACCACTTTGTGGTCAAACCCAATTCAACAGCTTTGTCAAGTTTGAGAGTGTTCAAATTAGACGATGTTCAGTATTTGACACGATCTTTCTGGTAGATGTCAAACCAAATTTAATCAAGCTTTTTACGATAATATAGCTTGGTTTACTCGATGGAATTAAATCAAACAAGACCAATATGATCATCTGCTAAACATTTCAGCTTCATTTTTCATCATATTAGATACTGTACAAGATAAGTTCGAATGGTTTAAAACGTTACTCCTTCCTATTTTTTTAAGAGTAAGTCTCATGTAAGATGGTTTTACGGATTTTAATTCATAAGACGGAACTCTACTCTCACACAACTCAACTCACCAACACACGGTGAATCGAGTAAAGATGATCTGTCTTACAAAAAATATATGTAAAACCGTCTTACCTAAATTTTTGTCTTTTCCTAAATGGTTGTAAAGCGTGTACTCTTCATCGTTTTCTTATTCAACCACAAGAGACATGTTATGTAGCCACTTGCCACAAAAGAACACTTATAAAACCTCAATGTACTTATGAGTAGTTGTAGAGCAATGCTATATGGGGGATTGTTTCTTCGTTGTATTTTGATCTCGAAATTCTTTGGCTTGGCGATCAAACTTACTCTATACTTCATACATGCACCGAACAAAATTGTACTCAACTATATGTCCAAGTTGAGGACACTTTTGTTCGACGTGGGTTTCGCAAACACAAATCAAACATGAATCATATGTGCTTCAATGGAGTATTAGAAGTTGTTGCAATGTGATTAGTTTTAGGTCAAATTTGGTTGCAGAAAGAGTTAAGAAGTTGACAGAGAGGTAATAAGGGGTGTGGGGTTGGCTAATTATTACTCCGTATTAGTTTGGCTACTGATCATTTCAAACAGAGGAATGACCAATCTCCTCCATCCCACAGTTGTTCTTCGTACAACCCACACCTCCGTTAAGTTGTTAACTCTACAAGTAAGGCCGTCAAATCCATCCAATCCGTCTCTTTCAGTTTTTCAGCTTACTTACAACCAGTGGCCGTACCGTCGAATCACGTGAACAGCCAAAACAATCCATCCCCTCACTGCAGTGTTTTTCCCTAGCCTTAACCCCTTGTCCCTTTTTCATCATCATCATCATCATAATATTCACTTCCTCCTCCTCATCCAATCCAATCCAATCCAATCCAATCCAATCCTTACACAAAAGACTTTGCTAGGTCTAGTACTACTCAGTTGTAGTATTAGAAGATCCTTAGATTTTCTCTATCATGAGAGAGAGAATATGTTACTGTGTGTCTCTGTGTGTGTGTGAGAGAGAGAGAGGTAGAAGTAGCTTGCAAAAAGAAAGTGAAAGAAAAATAAAGCTAATCAAACCAAATGGATACTCTGCAATCATCAAAGCAACCTATTTTCTTCTGGGTTTACACAGATCTTTGACTCAAAGATGCATACTTGGAAAAAGAAAAGTTAAACCCCCACCCCCCCCCCCTCCCCCGAAAAAAAGGAAAATAATTAAATAGCGGATTCTTACTCCAATTTTCATTTTATGTTTTAATTTATTTTACATTAGAATGATCGAAAATAAAATAAAAGAAAGATAAAGAAAAAACCGGTAATATTAAGATATAGTAAATGTAAAATCACAAAAGCAGAATAATTAATTCACACAAAGCTGGTTATAAATTTGAGTTTGTGGTAAAGTATAATTTACTAACAGATCCAAAGATGTAGTACATACGTGTCAGGTATTTAAAAAAAATTGTAACCCATAATAATCGTAAAAAATAGTTTTATTAATCGAAAAAGAAATTTATATATAGTCGGTGACTTAATTACACTTACTAATTTTATACATAATTATATAAAAAAATGAAGATTAATAATGATATTTAACAAAAAAAAATTAGTTTTATTTTTACGAAAGTTTGATGTGGACTGGAACCCCATTGAACCCCTTCTTAGATCCGCCTGTGCGTTATTTAGATTTGATTTCCACTTGTTAGGTTTTCTTGATGTCTTTGGTGCAAGACTCTTGACAAACTCTGCGCTTTATTTATCATTGTGAATGAGTTTTTTTTTATTTTATTTTTATGGACAAGGAGTACCATTAAGCTATTAAATTTTAGAAAAAAATAAAAAAAAAGAGTAATAATAAGACACAAACAATTATTTTAATGACAAAGTTACTGTTAGCAGCTATTGATTTGTATGCAGACGCAGCTACAAATTGTTAGAAAAACCAGTCATCAACAATAGTTTTTGTGGACTAAATTATTATTCCCTCCCTCTCAAATTAAATTTTATTTGAGAATAATGCAAATATACTAAAAAAATTGTTAGGTGATAGATGTATCCTTATTAAAAAAATCTAATTTTTCATATTCCAGTAGTTGAAAGGATAGATTATATAAAAATTATTGAGTAAGTCTTGTATAAGACGGTCATAAGTCTTATATAAGATAGTCTTACATATTTTAATTCCTAAGGCGAAACATCACTTTCTCAAAAAAAAAAAAAAAGTAAAAACGTCTTACAAAAATTATATACGTAAAACCATCTTACCTAAATTTTTACCGAGTCTAGATTTATTACTCCCTCAGTTTTCAAATTATAGTTTTTTTTTTTCTTTTTTCGTCTGTTCTTAAATAATTATTTTTCTTTCAAAACTTTTTCTCTTGGGAAAAATACTTACTACTTTATTCTTATTTTTTCTATCTATTTTAATTATTATCATATATTTAAGTATATTAAAAAAAACTATATATTTCATTAATATTTATAATACAATCAATTAATTTTTTTTTAATGATATACTAAGACAAATGAGACAATAATTTAAAAACCGATAGAGTAAAAGATAGGATACGGAATTATGGATATCCAATGGAGAGTCTACCACCTCATTATGGACCTAGTCCGAACAAACTCTCTTTGGAATATAGATCGATTCGATTCGATCAAAAGATTCAAACAGCAAAAGACTTGGAGAGAGAAAAGGGAGGAGAGAGAGAATCAGATCGTCTAGAGATTGGTGACTCCATAGTTGGACAAACGGGACGGACGACCACCGCTTTCCAAAAGATGCCCTCTATTCGCTTTGTAAACTACGAACTCTTCGTTCTACCCAAGACTGTTGAGCGTCGCATTGCCTTTGTATCCCACCGCGCTTTCTTCGTCCGTGTTATTCACTTGCCAATCACAGACGTTCATAGTGGAACGTGCATTACAGACGCTTATAAATGGTGTGGTTATGATTGAACTGTCACAAATGTCTATAAAAATCCTTGTAATTATGTGTACGATCTGGGATTATACCCTTTTTTAATGAAACCCTGGGATTTGCTTAATCATCTATCTGAACACACCCACACACGAATGTGTAATTAATGTTTGTCATTCTCGTTTTCGTTACGTGCTACTATGTTAATTGCATGCTTTGATAATGATGGTGTTATATGGTTCGTTGGATTTTGTGGGTCCCCTTTTGCGGCTTGGACCAATTTTCCAAATATTTGCACCATCATATCTCCCCTTGTGCACTATGACTATCCCCACAAATGTTGATAGTAACATTAAATTGCCCTTGTATATTGTGCATGAGTTATTGTACACAAGAGACTAGAGTGTGCTCCAGCTCTAAACTAGTACTACTTCGGACTTATATATAAGCTAAACTAACTGATTTCATACAAATTAAGAAAATATATTAAATTAGTTAAATTGTCTTGATTTTATATAAAACAAAAATATACTTACTAAAATACTCTTAAGTATCCAACTCAAAACTGATGATAATTAATGCAATATTAACTCATTGTCATCAATTCATTATAGCTCCTTTTATAATTAGTTGTTCTTTGTGTATTGGGAATGTGTACACATCTTGAAAAACAAAAGAATTAACAAGGGGTATTTTTAATACCAAACTTTTTGGAAGTTGTGAGTAGAATTTAATATGATGATTTTTGCTTATATTTAAGTCCACCAAAATTTAATAATTTTTGTTTATATATAGCTCCGGAGGGAGTACAGTATTAAGATTTATGTATATATTGATAGGTTAAGTTATGAAAGAGTATGTTCCGTCTCTTTAAAAACGATTTTTTTTATTCGGTGAAACTTAAGGGTTTCAATGAGCCATGGAAACATATTAAATTCATGAATAGAATAATTAGAAATCATTTGAACTTGAACAGCGTATATATATACACACGGGTCTAATTATAGAGACATTTCACATCAATACAGTTTGTTTATATTGTCTACAGATTTGATTTTTAATAGAATAAAATATATTTATGACATCAACTTTATCACTATAAAGTCTATAATACTTTAGAAGTTATTAATACTAAATTTTGTCAAGACGAATCCCTTATAGTTATTGTTGACTTAAAATTTTAAAGGTGCAATTTACCAGTAGTATATATATGTGCAATTAAATGCTATACATATAATTGAACCCAATTTTTTAAATTAGGGTTTGATACCAAAATCCTAGTGCAAGTCCAATAATTCAAGGGACACTAAAGCACCTACTCCCTTCGTTTTTAAATAAGTGTTTGATTGTTTTTCAAATGAGATATTGTTGTTTGTTTTTTTAATTAAAACCAAAAAACATATACTCCCTCTGATTGAAATTAAGTCTCATATTCTATTT
Organism: Codonopsis lanceolata; assembly: GCA_013146195.2. Lineage (NCBI taxonomy): Eukaryota > Viridiplantae > Streptophyta > Magnoliopsida > Asterales > Campanulaceae > Codonopsis > Codonopsis lanceolata. Next base: position 66,713,892 of record CM028379.1, on the reverse strand, counting down.
TGAGACGTTATAAAATAAGTGTCGCATTTCCTTTTTTGAAAATCTTTTGCCATGCCAATTGTATGTTGTACCTTTTTTATTGTTGTAATCCCCTCGCCCCGAATAAATATTTTTATTTTCGATTTTGGGATGTCCCTACTAATATTCCTAAAGACTTTTGTCTATAAGGCATAGTTGTTGCCAAAATAGTTACCATGTTCATGCTAGTAATTACAAGTGACAATTTTTGTCCATCCTCGTTTACCCGTCCAGACCACCTACAAAAAAATAGGAACAGACACTTAAAATTTTAAATGGACATAAATTGGCATGCTCATTTGTACATATTAAATATGATGGGCTAAAGAGACGCTCACGTGAGCACCCATGCGGAATTCTAATTCCATGAAATTTGGTTTTGTTGAAAGGTTCTTCCTTCAGTTAATTGTGGGATGCAAACCAGCTATCTCTTAAGTTGTAAGGGTGCGCTCTCATTATGCATATATATCATAATTTGGGTTTTGTTTGTAGCAGTAATATATGTTTGGTTAATTGTAATTTTTGAGTAATTTTTTGTAAAAGGAAATGATTGTTTGTAATTTTTGTATTTATTTGATAATTGTAGGTTAATGAGTAAATGAGCGCTCATACTTATTTAGTGTCCGCTCATATATGCTCATATTATTTAATGAGTACTTAGCTGTTCGCTCATTGTTCCTATGGAAGCCGTTCATACCTGCCCATTTTGGTACCTCTACTATTAATGCTGTTAAGAAAAGTAAAGAGAGTGTGAAATCAAAAGGAGAGAAAACCCAAAATTAGTCACTATACATGCATGAGGAACAAATCCTTTTTTTTAATCACTGATATAATATATTGACCAAAGTAATAATGAAGCGGCACTTGGATCAAAAAATTATCTTTGAATGCAATTAGTGGCATCATTTACAACACAAATTTGCATGCATGCAAAATAGAGTATGATTACGAAGCGCAAGCCTAGAAAAACTATAGATAGAGTGTATATGATTGTAAGTTGTAACAATACAAAGTCGCAAAACATTGTAAACAGTGTGGAACTACTAAAAGACAGGTTCCTTAAAAGCAACGAGAGAGAGAGAGAATGAATCTGAGGTGTAGAAATCTTGAAGAATTGGGTTTGGAATTAGAATTACAGTAGGTAATGAGGGATGAGGGATGAGGGATCTACTTTTGCCAGATATAAATGTTTAAAGTGAGATACTAAAGGAAAAGTTAAGTGATGATCAAGACCCAAGATAGAGCAAAAGGGTTCGATGATTGTTTTAGTAGGAGAGAAGGAGCCGGGCCCTTTACCCCAAATAAGTTGAATCCAAGCTGCTTCAATTCTCCTTTGGAAAGATGCAATTTTGGTCAACATTTTGACCTCCAAGAAAAAACACTGCAACCTCTAATTGTCCCCTCTATGGGTATCTAGTTTTATACTACCAGCTTCTTTATACTATTAATTATTTTTGCTTTTCTTTTTCTTTTTTATTTAATTTGTACTTGTTCCTTCATTTTATGGGATATATATATATGTGGCTTAGTTGGCGTGGCTGTGGAACAACATTGTCCGGCAAATCTTCCTTGAATTATTATTATTTTTTTTTGTTTATATGATCAATTATTTTCTACTAACATTTAGAGTTTCTCCATGGCAAGGAAAGTTTGATTAGAATAACTTTATATATGTATGTATATATATGTATACATATTTAACTTGAATCCATACATAATATGCGCAATGAGCTTATTTAAAGTTAATCTAGAAAAACAAATAACTTAATTAGTTAGACTGCTTAATTATTTACTTTTGTCTATTCAAAATCTGCCTACCTAAAAGTGCTTCAACAAGTAAATAAAATAGATCTGAGTTAATAAATCATAATTATGAAAAAAAAAAGAGGTGTGTATATATATATTGTTCAATAATAATTACAGTATACTTATCAAAAATAATAATAATTACAGTATATGCCAATGGTGCCCCCACAAAGCCTCAAAAATTAGTCTAATCATCTAATGTAACAAAAATATTAGTGCCCCCACAAAGCCTCAATACTTGCTTATTATGAGATGATTTATACCGTCTTGCCCTAGAAATATCCATGAGGCTGCCTCGTTACAATTTGCTCATTCACACTCTAGTGGATGAGGATCCATGGACTTCAAATTTTTTTATTGTTTTTACATAAAACAAGTCAGCTGGAGAAATATTATATTGAGTGGAACGGTAATATTAGTGATGTGGTATTAGAGTCTGATAATATATACTAGTGCAACACATTAATTATCAATGCGTACTTTGCTGAGGGAACAACAAAATTGTAGATGAAGGCCTTGGTCGGTGCAACATTTGAAAATACAGTTTTTTTAAAAATACAGCGTTTTTAAAACACATTTTTTAAAAAAATGTTTGAAAACTATTTCAAAACGTTATTTTCATATTAAAAAAAGGTAGTTTTAAACACAACATATTTTTAAAATATTTCGAATTCGAGTGTTTTAAAACGTCGTTGTATTGAAACTTTTTTTAAAAAGAAAACGTTTTATTTTTTGCCAGCATTTTGATCAAAACGCTCCACCAAACTAAGCGTAAAGTTGTTGATGTGTGTTGCTTTGTTATTGGATGATGATAGATCACATCAGTAGTATTAACGTGATCTTTAATATATACTCCTATTTACTTGCAATGAATAATACTCCGATGTAGGCAGTGTCGTCACATGTGATAACATACTGTGCAGTGCAGAGCAGTGAGTATACACTATACACAATGAGAAATACTCAAAACTGCTTAGAACTTAATATAGAGGAAACATGGGAGCTCTTTTTCATAATTAACAGAAAATTATTTGATGGTTTATATATTCAAGGTGGAATTGCTGAACATCCTAAAACAATTAATAAAGTTAGAAACTGGGCGTAGAGTCCTGTCTGTCCTTGAATGGCTGCACTGCAGACTGCACTCTCTTGGGCAGCTTTATGGACTTTGAACAGAGTAGTAACTGACAAAATGAAAGAGAAATTTATTTTCTTACTAACACAGAGTCATCCCTGCAAAATTCCTGAAGCTCATTTCATCCTCATCATCCCCTTTTTGACGATTCCTTCAAATTTTGCTGGCAATGTGTGAATTATTGGCAAGAAGAATGAAAAAAAAAAAAAACAGTTTGAAGTTCCTTTTGAACGCAATTTTATCATCTACTGGCTAATTATCCATCCTTGTTGTTTGTGTCAAATTTGTTCCCTAGCTTCTAGTTTTAGAACTGTAGTGGTGTTTCAGTTGTTTGTCTTCTGCTCCCAGACGCTTCAAATATATTACTCCTGTGTTACTTACTGTGTTAGACATGGATAAGGCAGTGAGAGAGGTTCAAATTCTTCTAGTCTTTTCCTAGTCTTTTCTTGATTATACTATTGGGTGTCTATACTCTTTACATGTTGTTTCAAGGGAAAAATGATGTATTTACAAACAAAAAACAGAAAAACAAAATGCTTTAAATTAGTTATATATATCCAATATCTCTATTTTAGTTTATTTTTTGGAAATAGTGTCCATGGAACATCAAGGATCTGCACCATGGCCTTCAACTGTGTACAGCATTGTTGCAACAAAATAAGGGCAGCTGCATTTGAGGATATCATTTTCTGTACAAGGAATCTCCAATGATAAGATTTTTTGAAAGTTTTTTAGGAGTGTTTTGGATCATCAATAACCTTACCATTGTAGAAAATTTATAGGGAATGAGTGGTACATGGAGGGAATTTTTTTCATCATATGTAAGGGTATTGTGCACAGCAGAAGACTAGCAAACAATTTAACATAGTATAATAGGATCAATCACAAAGAAGAGAGAGAGATTGAGGCCAACGGACTATCGAAATTTTATTAGAGACTCTTCGTCAAGCGTTATATGTATACAACTATTTATATGTATACAATAGAAATCCTAAAACCCTTAAAAGGTTAAAAAACGGACTAAGCAGCAAAACAACAAAAACGGGGCTTAGCGGTCGCTCAGTCTAATACCTGGGCGACCGCGCAGAATCCAGTAGCTCTCCTTGAAGAAATCTTCACTGAGCAATCAGTCAAAGCCCTGGGCGATCGCTCAAGCTCAAATGCTGTTATGTGCTTGTCCAAAACCCGCATAGTCCATACCATCACATTCTCAATAGAGGGTGAGACGATTAAAAAGTTATAAAATGAGTTTATGGAGAAAAAATTTGGGAAGAAATGAGTTTTTATTTTTGATGTGACATGCAGAAAACTGTAAAAAGGTCTTTTAAAGGTTTTTCACTTGGGATCCCCTAAAACTATTTCCAACCAAAATGATAGGGCCAAAGCAGTTTTCAACTGTAGCTCTCTTCCTTGGCAGATCCTTGCAGGTAGAAGAGGTGAAATATTGAGTTCAAGTTTAATAAATGAGAAAGTGTACTCACTAGTTCTTATACTTTTGAATTTTTTTGATATTAGTTTTTGTACGATGTAAATACAAGCTAGTGTTTGTTTTTTTGCACATTAGAGATCTCTGAAATGGTTGTTGTTAGAAATTGACTCGTTAATTAACATGAAATGAGTCATGGTGTACAAATTAAAAAGATAAGTCTTGCGGAGGTTTTAATCCTCTTTTGCGACTGTATTTGCAACATAACTACGACAAAGTGGGCATCAGACTTGAAGGTGCTAGTTGATATCCTTGACGGAAAAGGGAGACCCCATGGCAGCAGGCTAGACGTATTCATGATTATTCGGTTGTTGTGGCGAATGGTGACTTCCATATCCATACTCTTCAGGAAGGGAACAAAGTTCAGCAAAAATGTGTAGCACGAGACAACTCGACTCATAATGGCCTTAAGACGAACTGATTAGATGCAAATCCCCCATTTGAGACATTGATTTCTCTTTTTGTACTCATTCAAGCTTCTAATAAAAAGGGTGTTCCGCCAAACCTTTTATTTATAAAAAAAATGTGTTATTGAACATCTTTTTTTTGTACTCCAAACCTTAGTGCTAAAAGAAAATTTAAATAAAATCCAAAAATAAAAATGCACACTAGAAACTTTGAAAACACAAGCCCCCGATCCAAAAAAAAAAAAAAATCTTATCTCAAGTAATCATCAACTATTTATACTTTTTGAAATAAATATTACATAATTTCGTCCCAAAAAATATATATATCTCTTCAAACTATCTAACCCATTTATAATAGTGGTAACCGAGCCAGTCCCTCCCATCAATATTTAACCAAAAAACTTCCCTATTTTTTTAACCGCTTAAAGACATTTTTAGTGCAAAAGAACGAATATATCCTCAATGAACCAAGACATGTGCACAAAGCTTTCGTTCGTGCATCAATGTTGATCCCTATAATATATATGCTCAATATATAGGCTAGAGGGGTGAATAGTCTATATTACCTTAATTAAAAATTCCATTCTTTACTGTATAAACATTAGGAACATAGATAAAATGTTTCTCAGGTAGCTAGGTTTGATTTCTAAGAATAGCAATTCTGTTGAAACCTATTAAGCAAACATGCTACATCAAATTTCGAAATCACGGTTATAATATTTGTTGATGTGAAAGAGGTATGGTAGCGAAAAGATAGACAACGTATATATAACATTTAAGATTAATGTGACTATAAATAGAATGGTCTAATTGCATTCAATAGTAGACTTATACATTTATCAAATGCATACATCTATTCCTTGAGTAGAGTGTTATATGAAATAAGACATGAATAAGCAGGTAAGATAAGTAAAGGTTGAATGTATAAGACATGAATGTATTAATTAGAATATTCAGCAGAGGTTCATCAAATGACGAACATGCTTATGATATCAACCTAGACTTTCAAACCTATCTACCCTGTGGGCTTTCATGAAAAAAAAAAACCAAGGGAAGGGGAAGACATATATCAAATCTCTCACCCTTACAGTCATAAATATCGTAGGAAGTGGGGATGGAAGTGAGAAGATGAGAGCTACGTGAGAAAAAAAATATTACGGGTTGTTCAATTAGCTAGTAATTGAACAACTGAGTGACTATCACCCGACAAACTGTGATGACCCATTATTGCATAGCCATTAGCCGATAGCCTTTGCAATGGAGTACGTCTACTGGTATGAATGAAATATGGACTATTAGCTTGTTGTCTTCCTTGGACATCTTCAAACAGTGTGTCATTAACTTCAATTTGGAGTGCTTATTTTTTAGTTGTAGATTTGGAGTCTATGAGCAGTAGAGACTAAGTCTTTCGAAGGAAGAAAGAACTCAAATAAAAAAGGGAGTTCTTGACTAAGCACAACTTCTTGCCTTTGGAACTTCTGTTCCCTCTCACACAAAGTGTTAGAACTAACACTCGTGTTTTTCCCACTCTTTGGTGATCTTTAGGTTAAGCTTGAAAGCACAAACACTCACACACTAGCACACCTCTATTTTTAGAGGGGGGATGAGACGTTTCTTTAATAGGCAAAGAAGTCAATAGATCCGTTGAGACTTTGGATAGATTTCTAACCGTTTGAGTGTTCGATCTATAATGTATCAAGATGCATTGTATGAATTGTTGGTTAAAAGTCTTCATGAAGATCTTGTCTTGAATTTGTTTGGAAGTTAGGTTGATTGATGTGACTTGACGCACAGACCTGAGTTGTGAGAAGTGCACTGCAATTGGTCTTTATTGACATGTGTCTTTAAGACCGATACCAAACACATAAGAGGAAATGTCTAATAGAGATGAATGATAGCTCAAACATTGATGTAAATATTTGAGTTGTCAAGGAAATCTGCTACGAATGATCATTTGTGAATCTCTGTAGTCTTGATTGCTTTCAGATTTGCTGGTTAATTTCCTCTTTAACTTGACATCACTAAAGAAATAGATATATAAAGAATACATCAGATATTGGAATATCAGCTACTATGGTATTTGTTGAGTGATACCTGCTGGAGTTGGCACTTGACAAGTTAATCCAATGTTTGAGTATGTTTTTTAACATTTGGTAGGTCATATACTGGTTATGTACAAAGATGACCTAGCTTAGGACCTAAGCAAAGTTCCAGCGGGTTGTTAAACTATCCGGTATGCAGCCCTTTTAGCTATTCTTTGAACATGTTGTGTACGTAATGGGAACAAGCAAATCACCGACTTGAAATATGCAAACACATACATCACATATTTGCACATACATATTCCTAACAATTATGATGCATGATTTTGAATTGAGATTATATGCATCCCGATGCATAATTTGTGCATCACGGTGCATGGTTCAAAATTGTGTAACATAGTGATGCATTAGGGTTCAAAGGTTCAAAATTGATGCATCGAGATTTCAAATCGGTGCATCGCAGTTTGGCTTCCACAATTTCATCTATATTGCATCTCTGAATATCAGAATAGCTTATATAGTAATGATTCCATTCAGATCCCTTGACCTTTTCTTTCTTTCTCATTTACTAGTAACTCTCCCATGCGATGCATGGTGCAGATATTAATCTATATTAATATAAATAATTTAATTTTATAAAACTTCAACACTATAATCATAATATTGAAACTTAGTATTTTCTGCCAAAAAAAAAGTAAAAACAAAAAGAAGAACATCTATCTGCAGAAGTTGATTAAAATTGTTTATCTCATTTCAACCATTAAAAAACTAAAATGGTATGAGCCCAACATATAAATCCTTAACTAATTCCATAATTTTTAGATGATCAACACTATAATGTTGAAACTCAATATTTTCTACATTAAAAAAAAGAGAGAGAACAAAATATATTTTACAATTATTTTTTAATTACTACTTTAATTACGGGGCACATACACATAACCTTTAACAAAACTACATATTATATATATATATATATATATATATATATATATATATATATATATATATATATATATATATATATATATAATCAAGTCAATTAGGATTCTGATAATGGAGATAATAAAACATTTCATGAGAACTTTCGGTGGAATTTTTAAGAAACTCAAAAAATTAAATATTTAATTTTAATAGTATTAGGATAAATTTGGTTGAAAAGAAAAGCTATATATTAGGATAAGTTTGATTGAAATTGGATCTTTAACAATTAAGATTAGTTGGGTAGTTTATAAAACAATTGGGCTTGAGATGTTGTGTGTGCATAATTGCACATTATTCGAGCAAAAATAAAATTAGTAAAAATACAATTGACCATCTATACGCTCAAATGAAAATATAGTTCAATATATACACACATTAAATAAAAATATGTGCCACCTATATGCTATAGGATCTAGGCATGGAGGAAGGACCTCACTCAAGTGGTGTGCATTCATGCTTCCCGACAAAGCACTCATCTTTGCCTTTTGTGAAATCTTGGGACCCTTTCATTGTGCTCCAAATATTGGCAAGATGTTTACAATACTTTTCAAACATTTCCATTACTTCACTATCTTCACTTATTTGACAAACCAGTCCCCTTTCAATCTGCATGATTCTTGACTCACTTATAAGCTTTGGATTTTTTAATAACCTTTGAATTTGAACCATGCATCCAACTCTGCAAAAAATTAATGGCTCGGGTTATAAAATGATTAGGTTGAGTAGTCAACCGCATATAGTGTCACCAACTTGCCTTCATTGGTAATGAAGCCAATCATTGCCATGAGGTGTTTGTATGGTTTTCGTTCCCAGCCTTTAGGTATCAATCTTGCACTAAATCTTGGAAGCATTAAGAAAACCTATACAAAAGGAGCAAGTCAATTGACTCATTTAGCTACATTAGACCAAAATGTAACCACATGTTAGCACACACCTTTCCAATGAACGTCATTAGTGTACATGTGTACTACTACTAATAAAATGACTCAAAAGTCAAATTCCTTCAATTTAGTGAAAACAAAAAAAATGGACTATCATCATTACTTTTCTGCAATTATCTTAATACACAAGCCAAGCTTGTTGAGTAGGGAAGCACTTTGTTTTGTTTCCAATTATGGAAATACTATTGCCAAAGCAGCAACACAGAAGCTTGTCATGGAATTGTTGTCATTTTGAAAGTACTTGGTAATTGGTACCCATTTCAATTTTCAACCAACCTAAAAGAAATTGTCATGTGATCTATCAAACTACTTCTCAGATATTGTTCATCGTTACTCTCTATTTCATTTTTGCTTCTTTTATTGTTCATTATATTAATGTGTGGGTAAAATATTCTTGGTTTTAGGCAGACATGAAGAAGTCTCCGATCTACCCAAAACACAAGACTCAGTTCGATCCCCATCTTGACTTTGCACAAGTATCTTTTAGTTAGCGATCCGGTTTTGTTTTGTGTAACACTAATGCACAATTCTTGTAATGATATTTGTCTAACCAAACTCTCTTGAAAATTTACATACTCTTAACAAAGTTAGCTTTATTCTGGCGATGTGCTACCCTAATTTTTTTTCCAGAAGTAAAACACAGGCATTTCCGAACACACTTTTCAGCTTTCATGAGGAAAGTGGCAGGGAAACCAAGTAATCCGTCTTTTCTTCTAAAAAATGAAGGAAGAAAGCCTTCTTTCCCCATTTTAAAACATTTTTTTATTATATATTTTGATATTTACATTTTACACTTTGATTTGGTCGAAGATTAATTTTAAATTCACACACCGAGTGCTAATTTTGGGAATCTCATCCTTTGATCAGTTCTTAAAGGAAGCAAAAACACATTCAATTGAGGCGAATTTTGTTGTAGCATCACCACATACATAAGAAGAAGCAGGAAAGAAACAATTAGAACAAATAAAAATAGTTGGGTGAAAAAACTGGCCAATAGGACCCATACATAATTCGCAAAGTAAAGTTTCCTTTAAAAATTAAAACAGAAGCTTAGGTTGTTCATCAATAAGAATGACTTTATGAATGCCAGTCACCCATACCTAGTTGAAGTTGCAGAAGGAAGTATCAAATACAAAGAGTAAGAAATGAAATGGTACACAAGTTAAAAAGAAATACAAAGGTTTTGATAGAGATACAAAAAAAGAAGTATACCTAGAAGAGAACTAACAAATGGTTTAAATAATTTTGTTTCAAGGTTTTGGTTATTTCTTTGAAATTTAGAAAATGGGTGATATTTTCCAAAAAAACAAAAAACTTTTAGCATCAATACAACTTTCGAAAGTATTCTCAATTTTCTTGATTGGAACCTCTTCCTTGGTTTTTAAAAATTAGTAGTGCAACTTCAATAACTGAATTCACTTGGTCATAATGATGATATCAATTAACAAATATTTAATTGTAGTCAAGTTTTAAAAAAAGAATAATAAACAAAATAGAAAGACATCATAGTTGCTCAAAAAATGAACTTGAATTCTAATAGCAACGATTCAAAAAATTAGAGTGGTTTGAAAATCCAGAAAACTTCTCAGTATTACTTTATTGCTCTGTATATATTCAACAATCTTTGAGACCAAGAGTTACCAGAGTGGTTAAGTATTAACATAAAGAAAAATATGACAACATGATAAGTAGAGGAAGAAGAGAGTAGTACAAAAATTAATCACCTTTTGCCCAAAGCTTTGTAAAAATTGTTGTTGCCCTCTTATGATCGCATTGCACTCTACTTCTTCACCATCTTTGAAAGGTACTTCATTTGTAAGTATGCCTTAATCAAAATTATAGAATGAAAAATCAATCTTTCAGGAACTATGCAAGAATTTGCGGAAAAAATCGAAAACCCCAATATTGGCCCCAAATTGAAAACACGAATATTCAAATTGAAAAACCAAAAGAGAAAATTGTATGATTTACAGAGACTAAGCATGTATCGAAAAACCATGTACTTAAAAATTTAATCAATGATTAACCAAAAGAAGTGCAACTAATACCCATTAATTACAAACACTCAAAAATCATAAATTAAAGATTGTGTCTACATATGTATAAGAAAGGAGGCAGTAAATGAAGTACACAATTATGGCGTGGTAGAGGTTCATTCTCCATTTTACTGCTTCAAATACAACAAAAATCAATACGAAAAATATGTTCCAATGGAACAGAGAGAGAGAGAGAGAGAGAGTGAGAGAGTTTAGGGTACCGAGTTAGGGTTTAAAATAGGGACATCGAGGAGTCGAGATCGATTTGATGGTTGGGTCGTGGTGTTGTCGCCTTGTAGGGGATGGTGGTATCGCTAAGAGAGAGTTGTAGAGAAAGAGAAGACGACGATGACGTTACTGGATGTAGGGGGAGTAAGGAGTTGGAGAGGTTCAGTAGAAATTGATGGGGTTTTTTTTTTTTTTTGAGAAACTATGTGCCCAGTGGGGGAAATCAATTGGTTTTGAGTCACGCTATCCAGCCTCCCCTTTCCTCTAAGTTGACCCATATTTCCCTCTCTTAATGATAAAAATACCCTAAATTTTAAAGACTCTTATACCCTTCTAGCTGATAAGTAGACCCCTTCCTCTTCTCCTAAACCGAAAAACCTATAACTAAACCCCCCACCCCCAAACAAATATACCCTCTTCTTCCCAACTCTTCTTCCCAACAAACAAACCCCATTTCTTCTTCATTGTTGAGCATCTTCTTCTTCCCCAAAATATACCCTCTTATTCCAAGATATCTTCTTCTCATTCATCTTCTCCTTCTTTTCTTCTCAAAACCTTCCCAAAAACCTTCAATCTTCAAAAACCTAGGGAGTCAACATTAGGCTTGAAGAAATCAAACATGGAGCCAAAAAAAGGTCAATGTCACACAAGTGATAAACATTTAAAAACTTTTTTTTGCTTTCAATATATGTTGAGAAATTGTTTCTTTTATTGAAAAAGTAGGTCATCGTCGTGATTTGTTCGGACCTGGGTAGCTGAAAATATTAAACTTGTTCAGTATTGGAGAGCCGAAATTTTTCTTGTTGTTCGGCCCATGAAAGAACATATTAAATATGTTTGGTCGAACATATCAAGACCGGACATATCTAATATGTTCGATGTACAGGGGCCGAACAATAAGAAAAATTTCAGCTCTCCAATGCAGAACAAGTCTAAATTACCTCGTTGATATTTGTGTTTTTTTATATGTTATTGTTTTTGTTATTAGGATTCAAACACGTTGTCTACAAATCTTAGTGTTGTTGGTCAGTCGATAATGAGATATATCTTATTCATAATGATGTGATTGTTAAACATAATCAAATAGTTTCGTTTGTCACGGAGGATTACACACATGTGTTTGCGACCAATGAAATGTTTTCATCCCGCCAAATGTTGATTGATTGGGTGCGTGCTAAGGGGAATGAGGATGACATGGTCATAATAGTTAGGAGGTTAGACATTGGTGTAGGTAAGAAAAAACCTAGGGTATTATTGACTTGTGAATATATATATATAAAATTGGATCTAAGAAGGTTGGTTGTTCATTTAATTTGAGGGGTAAGGTAGTATCAGTTGGAGAATGATCATTGGTTGTGAAGTGTGGTATCCACAATAATAAACTTGGATCGTACGATGAAGGTCATTCATATGTCGATCGATTATCAAGGGTTGAGGAGGAATATGTGGTTGATATGACACACGCCAATAGTAAATCGAAGGACATTTTGGCGCGGTTGCAAGATAAATTTAAAGAAAATAGATCACCGTGAGGACTATCTACAATGCACGTTTGAAAAATAAAGTTATTGAGCGTGAAAGTCGATCATAAATGCAACAACTTATGTTTATGTTGGAGAAGCATGAATATGTACATCATCATCGGCAGTGCGAAAAGACCAACACTATGAATGATTAATTTGTTATTCGCTCACCCGGGAAGGGTTGATTTTATTATGTGTCTTCCCGAAAGTCATGTTAATGGATTGCACGCACAAGACAAATAGGTACAAGTTACATTCGTTGGAGATTGTTGGTGTAACGCCTACAAATATGACATTTTTAATTGCAGCTAGCTACTTATTTAGAGAATGAGAAAACAGACAGCTATACGTGGGCGTGGATATATTTGAAATCATTGATGGAGCAATGGTGCATGTCTAATGTGACCGTTACTGACTAAGAAATTGCTTTAATGAATGCAATTGAGAGAATGTTTCCTAGTTCGAGACATTTCCTTTGTCGATGGCACATCAATAAGAACGTTTTGGCAAATTGCAGGAAAATCTTAACGACAAAAGAAAAGTGGGATTCGTTTATTATATTTTGGAATTTGTTGGTGATCTTTAATACTGAGTTGGAGTATAATGAATCTCTAGAAAGACTTAAGTCTGGTTTTATTTGTCGAAAATGGGTCACTTGGATGCATTAACATATAATGTAGCTCTGGTATGTTTAGATACACGAATGTCCGTAACTTATCTACCGTTAAAAAATGCAACCACATTTACTCCTAAGCTTATTTGTATTGGATTGATAAATGAAGACCATTTTATCGAGGTAAATTATCTTACTTGGGTTTTGCAAGTTTTTTTACAATTCTACTATATAGTTTGCTGATATATATTCTACATTATATTACAGGTTTTGTTGTGCGAGGGTTACCCATTAGCACTGGTGTTTATAGATTGGGATTTGTTTCACCACCAGTCTGCATCAGGGTGGAAAGATTTGTTTCGCACTCAGCTTCATTTGTACTCAGATAGTGTAGGATATAATCGTGTTGGTCGCAGTACTGAGACTATAATTTTAGAATAGAATGGTTGTAATTATGAATGTTTATAATTGCATATTTATGGTTATTTTTGAAATCTAACAAACTTGTCAAAATGTCAAACGTGTCCAACAAATTCAAGTACACATTAAAATCTAAATTGAACCTTAAGTTACACATTAAACTTGTTCAACAAATTCAATTACACATTCAAATCTAAAATGATCAAGTGTTTCTCCTACGACGACGGCTAGATGGTTCTTCCGATGCTAGGGAACTTGCAGACGGTCCTGCCTATTGTTGACCTCCCAGTGCTACGTATGCACCTTGGATCGCTAAACCCAACTCATCATACGACATATCTCGGTCTCCCGAACAATACCGCACCGCCATCGGTTCCAACAACCCGCGTGCTAAGGATACTATACTCCATGGATCTGGTAAACCTGCATCTAGCGCAATCCTATGATGTAAAGAATGATGCTCGGGGTTACAAACGATTAGATGAGATACGCGATTGTACCACTCCATATAGTTAGGTGCATATTTTCATGGTCTCGTGCATTGTCTCCCAAGGTCTTCGTCAGTTAAGACTTGTCTCTTCCAAGCACCGAAATATCGAAGCATCGTGGCCAATATTTCTTAGTCTTGGGAGTGCTTCATACATCCACACTTGTACAGATCAAAATAAACACATTTTATTACAATTTAACTATTTACATATGTGAGTGCCTCGTTTTTCGACCTATTTCCCTGCCGGTGAAAACGGGTGGTTTCAAAACCTTTAGGCGCGTGGAATACGTCTGGCCTCAATTGTGGACTCAAAATGTGATAAACAGAGTCACCATCTTTATTTTAAGGAAAAACAAAAAAAAACAATTGTAACCAGATTTGCAAATGGTTCGGAGGCTGGGTTACGTGGTGGGAATGGGTTAGGCACTCAACTCATCCTTTCGGTCTCAAAATAGATTTTGGCTAGAATATGCTTTTTTATATTTATTTAATAGATAAAATAAAGCATTTAAATATACATATATATGTATCTATATTATTACAAACTTGCAACAGCCTCCTTCCCATAGTGACAAATATATTTATAAAATTTTGGCCATAATAATAGCTCTTTTTAGTGTTATTTTCCTATAGAAATTTGGGCAGCATAACTACTTATTTTTCTTACATTGGGCTAATCTAAATAGCACTTTTATATATAAAAACTTTAAATACCCTACCTCTTGAAGCGTGGAGGTTTTATCTCGTATCAACTAGCTTCTGGCATGTTCTAGGGTGCGCTCGCTCTGTCCTTCAAGGAGAGGAAGTCTTTTTTTTACTGTTATGTTGTTGCGGGGATTCAGGCAGAGTAACTGCTTCCGAAAGTTGCTTTTCGGCCTCGGGATCCGGGCGGAGCAACTGCTTGCTTTTTTGCTGTTGTTTGCTTGCGGGCGGAAATCGGCGAGCAAGCTACTTGTTTTTCTTGATTTGGCGTCTGGATTCGGGCAGGGCAATTGCTCCTTTTGGGATTTTTGGATTGGTGGAATAGGGCGGAATCCTAGCAGGGTAACTAGGTTTCACTTTGGCTGGTTGGTTTTAGTGTTTGGGGGAGATTTGACGGAGCTTTGGGGCTTGAGGAATAAATTCTCTCAGAACACTCGGGATAACTCACTGCATAATTGTGTGAACGGTGTGTGAATTCTGAAGCCGGACACCTCTATTTATAGCTGAGAGTGAGGCTTTCCTTCGCAGTTAAGTTTTACTTTATGAGTTTAACCAGCTTGTACCGTGCGCTTGAGAGATTGCACCAAAGGTAAAGTTCTACAGGAGACAAAGCACTATTGGGCGCCACCCATGGAGGAAGTTGGGGCGGCGCCTGCATGGGCTATGGGCGACGCTTGGGTCCCTTTCTTGTCCTCTTTTTGGCACTTAGGCCCCCTGCCTTTCACTGTTTACGTATCTTACTTTTGTTTTTTGCATTTTCGACCATGTAACTTGACATTCGTTAGTGTTTTAATAGGTCTTGATATTTCATGTTATGTTACATACCAGGGGTACGAAATTGGGGTGTCTAAGAGCCCCTCAACGATGGAGTATATGGGTAAACCGAAGCTTACCAAGTAAACGAACATCGTTGATAAGAAATAGACTCTCAAATTTCGTGGAAATTATAATGGGGAGAAATGCAATATGTGACAGTTTATAGATGCAACAGTTTAGGATACAATTCAAATCTCACATACCCTAGACATATTTAGTCAGTTATAACAGATTATCGTAGTTTTTAAGCAGATATACAATTAAATGCTCTGCTGGTCGCACCTACCGAAATAGGCTGCCTACGTAAACAATCATAGGAGGTGTGACATATATAAGTTTGTTTGGTCTTTGATATCTGGTGGGGTTTCTCAGTGAAGAAATTTAATGGAGGGCTTCCGTTTCTTTCTTTTGACTTGATAACAAAATATCATGATTTTTGGCAAAGAAAGTAAAGAATGGTTTCAAAAACCGGGCCCATATGACGAGATAACACGGCAGTCAAGCAACAAGATCTGATAGAACTTTAGAGAAACCGGCACAGCGCCAAAGCGAAACAAATAGTCTAACCTTTTAAGTGAGGTTTCTAACCTTTGGTATTCTAGACAGACCGGTAGACAACTAGTCTATCATCAACAAGAAGGTAGGGGCAAAGTGTATCCAAAATAAAACCACCCAGCTCGCAGGAATCATAAGGGACCTTATAGTAGTGTATCAGTTTTGCAACATGTTATCTGTGATAACCTTGGATTTCAGATGAGGATTATGCATAATAAGTGATCTTGTCATCCAATCCTAAGAAGTCCTTGCCCAATAAGGCCGAGGCAGAACTTTCTCGGTTGATATGTGTTTCCAAAATGCCTCTTTTTACTAAGTCTAAAAATATCTTTTCTTATCTTGATTGTAGTGGGACTCAGATTCTTCAAAGATTTCCTAACCGGAATATCTTCCATTATGACCAACAATTCATGACCCAGGGAACATGGGATAGGAGACTGCATGGACAAGACTCATGAGTTTGGTGGGAAAAGCCCCCAGGGTGACTCAATCAAATTTTTTTTTCAAAATGGGATAGAAAGCCCCTAGCATACTCAAGTGATACGTTTTTATGAGTATAAATGACCCCAGAAGGAAGTGGATGGAGGGAAAGCCCTTGTTTTTCTCTTTCTTTTTTTTCTTTGAGAAAATCAAAGGCGCAGGATATGAGGATGACTCTACGGAACAAGAAAAAGAGCCGGAATTCAGAGTTCACTTATTGTCGAGTATCACCAGGATGATGGTTTATGGACCTGCTTGGTAATTATCTTTTGATATTTTTATGTGTTTTAGCAAGGAGTTCATCTTTGTCTCAGATCACGTTATAACGGATTGAAGTAGAGCTGTTGATCGTGACTGGTTCGGGGTGTACTATTTAAGTTTTTGGGGACGGATTGGTTTTGAGTTTAGAAGGTCTTTTCATAGAATTGGTTTCTGTTTTAAAAAGCGATCAGTAATTTGATCGTTGGTTGGCTTTTCAGGCTGTGGGTTCTAGATGGATAATTGACTTTTGATTTTGAGTATGGTAGGCTTTTTGTCTTTGACTTTGGGTATGGCTTGGGCTTTGGGTATGGTGGGCCTCTTTTCGATCCACATCTAAAAAGTGTATGTGTTGATTTTCCCCGAGAAGCCCCAAATTAGTTTGTGAGGGAGAGATGGACAAATGATGGACTTGCTCCTAGAGAGATTTTTACTTTCTCTTTTTTTTTTCTTCTTTTTTTCTTCTTTTTTTTTCTCGGAGCATTATCATAGCAGTTGGGGAAATCTCACATTTTGGGACAAAGGAATAATCATTCTTGGTGGATATAAAAAGGCGAAACAACCCCAGTTTTGGAAAGTTGGATCATGGGGATAGCTGTTTGGCTGAGGATTTTGGGAAGGTCTTAATTTCAGTAGGGGGTTTCGGCACATGGTGGATTTAAAAAGGGTTTCAGGTTTTCGGAGGGGTTTTGGTGTTTATAGTAGGTAGCCCCAGTATGCTACTAACAGCTTAGCCGCAATGGGTTGAAGGTGATTCCGATCAAGACGACTTGCCTGCTTTGGATTTCATGTGTTCTTAATAGTTTGCGGGTCCATATCTTCTAGGATGACTTATTATCAACTCATGTAGATTTAGGTGTTTTTAAGCGAGTCAATTTATCATCTTTAGAAGAAAACCTGCCCAGGGATACTCGGAAATAGGTGACCTGAAAAAGATAGATATATATGGAAAATCTACGAAACACCGACCCTGAGTTGCTTCCTGAAGATTTTATTTGGCAAAAGGAGGTTCGAAGGAGAAAAGGTTTCTGGAGGTGTATACGAAAGGATATTCCAGGGTTTTATGAGTCTCAAAGTCTTCCCTTGTCCTTCCCTGAGTGACCAACAATTTCTTGTACTAACGTTCTGCCCTATCCAAATTCTTTCTCAATGTTGTTCCTTGGGCGATATTTGATCACTTTTTATCATAATCAATCATAGGTGCGGCTTCTCAATGATTTTATCATTGATAAGGTCTTGGATATCATTCCTGAGTGAGAAGCATTTGTCAGTGATATGACCATTGGATTGGTGGCATTCACAGTACTTGTTGTGGCCCCATTTAGCGGGTAATGGGTTTGGAGGTTTGTAGTTTTCAAGGGGCTTAAGGACTTTTTGTGCTATTAACCCTTGTAATATCAGTGACATTGGAGCATGCAATTCATCGTAATGCCTTCTGTTTCTTTTGTAAGATCCTATGCAGCTTTTGTTAGTGCCGTTGCTTCCCTCAACATAATTGGTAGACTTATCTGTCTCATATGACCATGGCACATTACTGTATTTACCAGTTTGAATTCTTTCTACAACATTGACTCCCTCCGTAGATTCTTTCTCCGATTCAGAGTAGCGAAAAGAACTTGGAGGTGTATCATTTTCTAGGAACCCTGTACATATTTCTTCATCAATACGGATTCCTATTTCCATGATGGCATTGAAATCACTGTAGGGAAGATACCTCATGCGCTTAAGATAAATTGGCTAGAGGTTTTTTATAAACAACTGGGCTGATTCAGATAGATCAGGTCTGTCCAGTGTTTGGGCAACTTTCCTCATCCACCTGGCTGCAAAGTCTACAAAGGTTTCTTTTTCCTTTTGGGTACATGCCTCAAGTTCTCTTTTATTTTCGGAGCTACTGTTGTCTTTATATCTCTTTTAGAATTCCTCAGCCATCTGATCCCAAGTAGCAACCGTACTGTTATCTACTAACATAAGTCATTGCTTAGCACCTCCTGCGAAGGTCAGATGGAAATTGGAAGCTATAGCCTCGAAGTTAGCTCCCCTTGACTGCATAGCGGTAGAGTAAGATTTTAAGTGAAAGATAAGGCATCCAGTTCCATCAAATTTCTTTATGTCAGGCATTTTAAATTTTGAGGGCAATATAACTAGGGGTTGTAGCGTTAATGCCTGCGTAGAAAATTCTCTTTTGTTCAAGACTTTGAGCATCATACTTTTTAGGTTCTCCATATCTGCCTTTAATTTTGTGGGAGGTGGTGCTGGGTTTTGGTATATATTTGAAGGATTGGGGGTAACTGGGTTTATTCCTTGCTGGGGTATTTGGTAGGAATTTTGAGGAGATAAGTTATTGGCGGTTTCTGCCTGATGACCAGGATTATTGAAAGGTAAATAAATCGTTACTTGTCCTGGCTGGGTATAGCTCCTAGGGTCTATATACAAGCTACTTTGGAGTGGGTTAGTGATCGGATATGGGAAGCCACTTGGATTTTGGGGTATATGGGTGTTGGGAAAATGATATGGTGGATTTGGAAAGAAAGGGTTGAAATTTTGGTGATAAGTATTTGGTGAGAAATTGGTGATTAGGGTGCTGGCGGTTGGTGGAAGGTTAGTATTTGACTGAGGGTTTGGGTCTAGAGGAGCATGCGAAGTAGATATTTCTTGAGAGGTTGCAGGGAAAGTGGTTCCCTCACCACTGGGCCTTGGACCTTGCATGAGGTTTGCTATCTGGTTTAATATGCGATCAGTCCGTGCATCTAAATTTCGATCTAGCCAACTGTTGCATAGCCGGAGTCGGAGTGTACCCTGGAGCTCCTGTATCAGTACCCACTACAGACTACTCATTCTCGGCGGCCATTCTGCTCAAATCTGTATCCTCTCAACTGATTCTCATATTTTCTGATCTGACCACTGTGCCCGTATCTTGTATCAACCGACCGGTACTGTCTCTTCTCTTCCAAACTCAGGCCAGGTTTATGAGGAAAAGGGATTAAAGGTATCGGGAGGGAAGGTTCCAGGCTTTTTGGGTTAAAGTACAGTGTGCTTTTATTATTATTATTTTATTATTATTATTCATTCAATCATTAGCCAGCCCATGTGCATATCTTTATTCATATATTTTTTTTGCCTTTTTTAAACAGGGATTGGTCAATAATTGAAAGATATAAAAATCCGATCGGTCCATGAAGTGTTCTGAGAATCTATATGCATTTAACGTTGGCTGATGCAGGGGGTAGGCTGGCCATGGTGTAGGGTAGCAGTTCGGAATATTTCTACGTGCGTGCACGTGTGTGAGGTATCTAAAAAACACTAAAGTCTATTTTTCCATATATAAAGCAGTAAATGGTCTGTCTTTTTGTTCTTTGTGGATTTTCTCGGCTAATTAGTTTGAATCCTCGAAAGGACAACGCGAGCGAGCGTGACGACCATTTAGATCAATAAATAGAAAGAAAATTGGGGAATCTATCTGTTCCTATTAATTACAAATTGGTCCTAATCCCCAAAATAAAATGACAGAATAAAAAAATATTTACATATTTTGTGCGGAATAAATAAATAAAGCAGAATAATACAAATAAAATAAAGCAATAATAAGCCCCAGTTTTTTTGTTATCCTGCCCAAAATTCTATTTTTGATTTTTTTTATTCGCAACAGTACCCGGAACGAAGCTGCTGCAAGTTTCACGGTTGTTTGCACAAATATATATACAGATATATAAAAATGCAATATTTAAACTGTCAAATAAATATAATAAACATATTTAGCAAAAACAAAAAGAAAACTTGTATTTTCCTTTTTTTAATGAAAAATGAGTCTAGCCCTCAGTTTTTATTTTCTTTAAAATAAAAACAACATCCCCAGCAGAGTCGCTACTGTGAGTGCCCCGTTTTTCGACCTTATTCCCCCGCCGGTGAGAGCGGATGGTTTCAAAACCTTTAGGCACGTGGAATATGCCTGGCCTCAATTGTGGACTCAAAATGTGATAAACAGGGTTGTCATCTTTATTTTAAGGAAAAACAAAGAAAATCCAAATGTAACTAGATTTGCAAAGGGTTTGGAGGCTAAGTTACGAGGTGGGAAGGAGTTAGGCATCCAACTCGCCCTTTCTGTCTCAAAATAGATTTTGGCTATAATATGTTTTTTTATATTCATTTAACAGATAAAATAAAGTATTTAAATATACATATATCTGTATCTATATTATTACAAACTTGCAACAGCCTCCTTCTTGGAGTTACAAATATATTTATAAAATTTGGTCATAATAATGGCTCTTTTTAGTGCTATTTTTCTATAGAAATTTGGGCAACATAACTGTTTATTTTTCTTACATTGAGCTAATCTAACTAGCACTTTTATATATAAAAACATTAAATAGCCTACCTCTTAAAGCGTGGAGGTTTTATCTTGTACCAACTAGCTTCTGGCAGGTTCTAAGATGCACTTGCTCTATCCTTCATGGAGAGGGAGTCTTTTTTTTTGCTGCTTTGCTGTTGTAGGGATTCGGACAGAGTAACTGCTTCCAAAAGTTGCTTTTCGGCCTCGGGATCCGGGCGGAGCAACTGCTTGCTTTTTTGTTGTTGTTTGCTTGCTGACGGCGGAAATCGAGTAGAGCAACTGTTTGTTTTTTGTTGATTTGGCGTCTGGATTTGGGCAGGGCAACTGCTCTTTTTTGGGATTTTTGAATTGGTGGAATAGGGTGGAATCCTAGCAGGGTAACTAGGTTTCACTTTGGCCGGCTGGTTTTAGTGTTTGGGGGAGATTTGGTGGAACTTCGGGGCTAGAGGAATAAATTCTCTCAGCACTCTCGGGAGAACTCACTGCGTAACTGTGTGAACGGTGAGGAACGGTGTGTGAATTATGAAGTCGGACACCTCTATTTATAGCTGAGAGTGAGGCTTTCTTTCGTAGTTAAGTTTTACTTTCTGAGCTTCACCGACTTGTACCGTGCGCTTGAGATATTACACCAAAGGCAAAGTGCTACAGGAGACAAAGCACTATTGGGCGCCACCCATGGAAAAAGCTAGGGCGACGCCTGCATGGGCTATGGGCGGCACCTGGGTCCCAATCTTGTCCTTTTTTTTGGCACTTAGACCCCCTGTATTTCAATGTTTACGCATCATGCTTTTGCTTTTTGCATTTTCGACCATGTAACTTGACATTCGTTTGCGTTTTAACAAGTCTTGATATTTCACATCATGTTACATACCAGGGGTACGAAATTGGGGTGTCTACAATATATATATATATATATATATATATATATATATATATATATATATACACACAAAATTACCTCAAATAACATAGAATATCTAGCCATTTACTTTGTCTTGACCTGTGAAGCACTCCTTATATGTTTATATAGAAAGGCTAGGGTTGCTGATCCCCATGAGTATGTATGTACGACATCCAAGTTAGCCAGGAACCTCAAGTAAGTTGTGTTAACTCGAGTTACGCTATTATCAGCCAAAACTGTATAACCCAACGTGTACAACAAATAAGTCTGAATAGAGCAGAGAATCCTTTATGGATCCTCAGACATCCCATCCGTCGCAAATCGTTGGGAAAGCCACTCTAACTTCACAGACCCCTCTAGCACCATCAATTGCATCTAATGCCTTGTCATAAGACACTCCTAGATACATAGAAACCTCATGTCGAGTAGATTCAAATATCAGAGTCGCCGAGGGACCTTCCAAAAAGACTGATTTCCCGGCGATTAGAAGACTAGTAAGGCAAAAGACATTATCAAGTGTTATTGTCATCTCACTAAAGGGCATATAGAAGGTATTGGTCTCTGGGTTCCATCGACCAACAAAAGCATTGATCAACACTTTATTGCTGTTGGGATATGATACTTGCTTTATCTGTGAGAGTTGGGTGGATCGCAGTGAGTCAATCCATTGTTTAGAACATGTGGTTCTTGTTGTTTTCCAATCTAAAAGCTTTTACTTGTGATTGTTGACCTTAAGTAATATATGCTCTCACCCTTCTCATATCCTTCCAGCTACGTGTTCCAGATACAAAGGCAGAACACTTGCCTCTAATGGACCGCTAGGACATGGAAAAGTAATTTGTTCCACCTCTTCATCATAATCATTACCATCCCCGTAGTCTGCATGTGCCCGTGCCTCAGCCTCAGCCTGTTTTCGTGCCCTAGCCTCTGTCCATGCCTAGGTATCTGCGTCGGCCCTCACTTTCCTACTCGATGCAGTAAGTCTTTTGTTCCTCTCAAAAACCTTACATGTACATGTGTAGACACCCCAATTTCGTACCTCTGAAATGTGACATGACAAAAAATATCAAGAACTGTTAAAACATTAACAAATGTCAAGTTACAGGGTCAAAAATGCAAAAGGACAAAGCATGATGCGCAAAAGGACAAACTGCATGGACTAAAGTGTCAAAAAGGAGCTTAGTTTGAAGTTTAGGCACAGCCACCAAAAGGTTTGGGCATGGCGCCCAAACCTCTATAGGTTGGAGCCCAAACTTCATTCCAGCCACTATTCATGCAACGATCTGCCGCAAAACACAATTCTTCCAGCGCAAGGTACAATCGTTCGAAGCACAGAAAGAGAAATAGGGCGTGGCTCCCATCTGATTTGGGCTCAGCGCCCAAACCTCTATGAAGCAGCGCCCAAACTGCTTTCCTTCAGCGCAAATTTGCCGTAAAACACAACTGGTCCAGCGCAAAGTGCAACCGTTTGATGCGCGAAGAGAAAAATTTAATTCCTGCGATGTCCCTAAATCCTCCTATAAATAGCAGTGCCCGGCTCCTCATTTCACACAACATTCCTTCGTAAAGCTTCTCTGCGTTAACGTTACGCTGGAGAATTAGAGAGCGGTGTGAGATAGTGAGAGATCACCTCCAAAGCCTCGAAACCCTGCCAAACCTCTGCCAAACACAAATCCAACCGGTAAAAGTGTACCTTAGCCCCCCAGCTAGGTATCCACCACTTTTCCCCGGTCCAAAAATCGTGGATAGAGCAGTTGCTCTGCCCGATTTAAAAGGCCAAATCAGCCAAGGTAAGTCCGTTACTGCCGATTTCGACCTACTTCGATCAAACAAACAACCGAAACAACAGCTACGCCCGATCCCGAGGCCGAAAAGTAACTTTCGAGCGATCCACGCCCAAATTCACACAACACACAACTTCAACTGGACAGGAAAAAAGACTCTCTCCCCAGAGGGACGAGAGCACACCCCTACTGGCAGTAAGTTTTACTTTTAAAGTCTTTCATTTCATGTAATAGTATTATTTCCAGTCCGGCCCAATGTAGTCATATAAGCAGTTGTGCTGCCCGGATTTAATTCGGAAATAGTACTAAATGTAGCCGTTATTATGGCAAAATGTTTTTAGATAAGTTTGTATTTATTTACTTCATTTATTCAATAAAGTCTTTATTTGTAAATGTATTATTTCCGATCCGGTTCAATATCAATATATAAGCAGTTATGCTGCCCGGATTTTGTTAGGAAATAATACTAAATGTAGCCGTTACTATGGCCGAATATTTCCAAGTATATTTGTAATTGTTTGTAAAAGAGTCTGTTGCAAGTCCGTAAATAATATAGATGTAATGGATGTATTTGTAGGAAGTTAATGCTTTATTTATCTGTTTAATAAATATAACAAAAAGCATACTTTAGCCAAAAACTGTTTTGAGACCGAAAGGGCGAGTTGGGTGCCTAGCACCTTCCCAACTCGTAACTTAGCCTCCGAACCCGTTTTCTTCATCTCGGTTTTCTTTTTCGGTTTTGCTTTATTTTTGCCTTAAAATAAAGATGGCGACTCTAAAACATTTTGGATCCAAGTGGGGCCTCGCAACATCTTTCTTTGCACTTTCACGTTCTCCCCTAAAAAAAGGAGAATGAGAATGGAAAGGTGATGTATTCCTATGTCCTGGTATCCCCTAAACAAGGGATAACTTGACGTAGAAAACCAAAGCACTCATAGTGATCCGAAATAGGCCATAAGGCTATTTTCATAAAATCCATAGTGGGGACGCTGCAACATCTTTCTTTGCACTTTCATGTTCTCCCCTAAACAAGGGAGGATGGGAATGGAAAGGTGATGTTTTCCTATATCTTGGTATCCCCTAAAAAAGGGATAACTTGACATAGAAAATCCAAAGCTCACATATTGGATCAAA
This sequence comes from Codonopsis lanceolata, assembly GCA_013146195.2. Taxonomy (NCBI): domain Eukaryota; kingdom Viridiplantae; phylum Streptophyta; class Magnoliopsida; order Asterales; family Campanulaceae; genus Codonopsis; species Codonopsis lanceolata. The sequence continues at coordinate 66,688,803 of CM028379.1, read as the reverse complement.
AATCCACTAAAGGCAACCGAGGCGCATTCCAACGCGCTATTCGACAGCACTCCTCCTTCACTTTTGATTTCGTCCTCCCCAAGACAAGGGAGGCTGGGCAGGAGCGTGGATGTCACCGCATCCGCACGGGCAGCGCACCCTATGCAAGGGCGCGCGGGGCGCGGGAGCACGCATTCCCGGGAACCCACAGTGGCGACTCTGCTAGGGAGATCGTTTTTATTTTAATGAATAAAAATGGAGGGCTAGACTCATTAAACAAAACTTTTTTTTTCTGGCTAAAGTATGCTTGTTATATTAATTTAAAACAGTCTAATATTGCGTTCCTTTAACATCCGTGTCTATATTTGTGGATGTGATCCTCCATCTTGCAGCAGTTTCATTTCAAACTGTTACGGATATATTTGGAAATATTCGTATTTTCTTTCAAAAAAAAATCTTCAAAAAAAAAATATGTATATATATATATATATATATATATATATATATATATATATATAATATTTTCTTTTTATTTCAGGCGAAGACAACAAAGGGGCTTTGTTTTCAAAATCTTTTCATTTTCGGCCTTATATTATTATTTCCTGCTTTATTTCCATTCTGCAATATATATATGTACATATATGCATGCATTCATTATGTCATTTTATTTTGGGGATTAGGACCCATTTTCTAAAAATAAATAGATTCCCCACTTTTCTTTCTATTTCTTGATGGTATGCTTGCTTGCTCGCGCTTAAGCTAAAAAGCCGAGAAAATCCATACATAACACAAGGCAAAGCTATATCTGCTTTTATTTTCTATTTCTATATCTGAAAAAAAAACTTCTTTTTTGCTTTTTAGATACCGCACACACACGCACATGCATATAAATATATTCCGAACTACTACCCTACACCATGGCCAAGCCTACCCCCTGCATAAGCCAACGTTAGACTGCATATAGTTTTTCAGGACACTTCAAAGACCGACCGGTTTTTCCATTTTAAATTGTGGATCAGTCCCAGTAAAAAAAAATGTGCGCAAGTCAAAAAAAAAATCTGCGCAAATAAAAAAAAATGCACAAGTCAAAAATATATACATACAATGAGGCTGACTTATTATTTTCAAATGCTTGACCTAGACCATTTCGAATGGTGGATCCCGGAAAGAGTATAGGTCCTTCGCCTTTGGATCGATCCGATCTCGGGAGTCGAAAGCGTGTGGAATACGTTGGTCCTATACTCTGGAGAAAGAATCCACTGTTCCATGAAAGTCCTGAGACTGTCAAAATTAAGCGGTGCTTATCCGGTCATTTTATAGGGATAATAAATAATAAATAATAAAATATACTAATAAAGGCACGCTGTACCCCAAGCCCGGAAAGCCTTCAGCCAGCCTTCTGATACCAAGCCCATTTTCCCTAGAAACCTGGCCCGAATTTGGAAAGGAGACAAGATCTTGCGATTGATACGGAATCAAGTCGTAAGATCGATCGAGAGGATATCAGCAAATCGATCAGGCGTAAACAGCAGATTCGGAGGGTACAGATCCGCACAAGATGGCGGCGAAAGTGAACAACGATCCGCTATGGGTACAGAATCGGGGGCTCTGGGTATGCTCCGGCAATGCGGTGGCTAGACTAGAATTTGGGTGCAACTACGACCGAATAATGATCCAAATGGTTAATCTTGTACAAAGCTTGAAATCCAGTGGTGAGGTAATTTCTTCCCCTGCAGTTCCCCAAGAAGCATCAACCTCACATACACTTCCAAACCCAAACCCTCAGCCAAACACTAACCCACCAAACACTGCCGTCACTCCAAATCCTAACCCTTCACCAACTCCCTACTACCCAAATATCAATCCTTACCCATCATACCCTTCATATCCTTTCCCAAACACCAACATTCCCCAGAGTCCAAATGACCTCCCCTTTCCCATAACCAACCCACTCCAAAACAGCCCACATATGGATCCCCAAAGCTATAACCCGTCAGGCCAAGTTACTACCTACTTACCTCCTGACGATCCTAGCCATCCAGCCGGAAACATCCAAAATCCACCAGCCTACACTACCCAAAATCCATATACTGTCAATAACCCACCAGCTCAAAACCCGTACCTTGCCAACAATCCACCAGCCCAGAATCCACCAACCCAAAATCTTTATCCAGCCCAGAATGCCTATACTACCCAAAATCCTTATCCAGCCCAAAACCTATATCCAGTCCCGAATCCTTATCCAGCTCAAAATCTATATCCTACCCAAAATCCACCAGCTTACATCGCTCAAAATCCATATCCGGCTCAGAATCCTTACCCAGCTCAAAATCCGACTCAAGATCCATACCCTGCTCAAAATCCATACCCAACACCACGCCGAAATTAACTTAACCCAAATTTCCTAAATCACGCGGCATATACCTAAAACCAACCCCCCCAGCCACCAAAATGGAGGCCGACATGGAAAACATGAAAACCATGATGCTCAAACTGCTCAACAAAGGGGAATTTTCTACGCGGGCCCTGGCACTACAACCTTCAGCGGTACTGCCCTCAAAATTCAAAATGCCCGACATAGAAAAGTTCGATGGGACTGGATGCCCTATATCCCATCTGAAGTCCTACTCCACTGGTATGCAGTCAAGGGGAGCTAGCTTTGAAGCTATGGCTTCCAATTTCCACCTCACCCTAGTAGGGCCGCCAAGCAATGGTCGATGTTGTCGACAAAGAAGACTGAATACCTGGGACCGGATAGCCGAAGAATTCCTTGAAAGGTATAAAGACAACACTAGCCCAGAAAACAAAAGAGACCTCGAGTCGTGCACCCAAAGGGAAAAAGAAACATGTGCTGAATTTGCAGTCAGGTGGAAGCGAAAGTTGGCCCAGACTTTTGACAGACCTGATCCGGCTGAGTCATGCCGGATGTTCATCAAAAACCTCCAGCCCATATACCTGGAACACATGCGGTATCTCCCTTACAGCAGCTTTAAAGAAGTGGTGGAGATAGGGGTTCGTATTGATGAAGATATACGGACCGGGCAACTAAAAGTCAATACACCTCCCAGTTCTTTCCGATACTCTAAAGGAAAGACAGCCGCACCAGCACCATCTGTCAACATGGTAGGAGATGCATCTCCCACTTTTCCTACTCAAAACTATAGTGCTACTCCATGGTCCTATGGGCCAGACAGGTCTGTCAACTCAGTCGGAGGGAATAATGGCCCAAATGTAAATTTCGAGAGGCGAATGTCAACCGGTACTTTGACAGTTGCGAGCTCCTGCATCGTGATATTGCGGGCTAATAGGCTCGGGGAGTGTTGAAGCTTGGAAAACTACAGGCCACCAAACCCCGCGCTCGACAAGCTGGAACCATGCCCAAGATCGTGAGTATCATCGTCACAATGGTCACCTCACCGACAGATGCTACACACTCAAACATGCTATCCAGGATTTGATAGATGATAAGGTGATTAAAAAACCTCCCCCTGGACCAAATACAGTCAATAACCCTCTTCCTCAAATCAACATGATTGAGGATGATGAAAAAATCACTGTTCCCAAGTTCGAAAAAATTACCCACCCATTACCATATATCCTCATTCCCTTCTCTCCATATACATCCATAAAAGAGCCTAGCTGTAATATGCTCTCTTGGGACACTATCCCGGTAGCCAAAATACTTGCAACATCGAAAAGCCACTTGGGTCGGTGGGGATGTTAGCCACCTTACTAGATCGCCGAGCCTACCAACCAAACTTGGAAAAAGGTGACCACTGTGCAAAGACAAAGAAACAGAATCGGGCTAAGGAGGTGGAAGATACTCTGCTAGCTCAGATGAAGAAAACTCAGGCCAACATTTCCATCTGGGGCTTACTTTGTGCCTCAAAAACCCATCGTGACACCCTGGCAAAGTCTTTAAGTCAGGCAGTCGTTCCCATTGAAACCTCCCCGAATGGGCTTACTCAGATGATCGGAAACATTCATTTTGGAAATGTCATAATGTTTACTGATCTAGATCTACCAAGGAAGGAACTGACCACATTGATGCTCTTCATATCACTGTGGGAATAATGGAAAAGCGAGTCCCTCGAGTTCTGATAGACAACGGGTCCTCTCTGAATGTATGTCCCGCCAGCACCTTAGCCAAATTGGGAACAAAAATATCGAACTCACTCCTTCTTCACAGACAAGGTAAAGGCATATGACAACACCGGTCCGATGTGTCTTAGGGGTAGTCACTCGATCTTGACTATTGGGCCACTAACCATGCCGGTCCGAATTCCAAGTCTTGGACATACCGGCCACTTTCACCAAGACTGCATTCTTGGGGCCTTGGATCCACAAAGTGGGGTAAAGGGGGTAGCCTCTTCACTGCACCAACGTGTCAAATTCATCCACGATGATCACATAGTAATTATTCTGGCTGATAAGATCGTGGAAAACAAGGAAAGTGAGGACATCCCAATCCTCGAGAAAGAGCATGAAGACACGGGTATTTTCCTCAGTGGCTTTGAGGTTATCCCCCAAGCTGTAGTCAACGCCCTTCAATACGGTCGAGAAACTGACATCACTGGAAAGAAAACCACATCCCTAGGAAACATGGTCCTTTAAACATGTTCGAAAAATGAATTATATGCCCGGGTTTGGGTCTTGGTAGAAACCAACGGGGCTTGTCAATCTAGTCCAGGGATGAACTTAAGGAATGTATCCCTCCTTTGGCCTAGGATACACACCTACTCAGGTGAAATAGGCCGCTGTCATGAAACAAAAGCGTGAGAAAGAAAGGCGAGGGGAAAAAGAAGCGTCCTTATATCCCCCTCTCCAACCATACGGAAAAACCTTAAATGGTTACTTTGCTTCATAAGGAAAGGGGAAACAAAGCCTATCTCATGTTCCACGAGCCTGGATAGACGTTCAAAATGGGAAAAGATGCCCTCACGGATGGGAAATCTTTGAAGATGTCGGTCTTCTACATGACAAAATGGAGCAGGAGGCCACCACAGGCCCACGATAGCTTGCATATAAAGCGGCCGCTTTTGAAAACACTTGGTCTATAGATCGGGATGACTATTCTTTGGTCTTATTTGATGATGATGTCCTCAGGAGACAGCCTTCTTGGTATGATAGGCGGAGAGGCAGCTTGAACATGCAAAGCTCCACGATAAGTTCGAGCCTCTCCGGCTTCTAAGCCTCTGCACTGGTATGTTACTAGGCCAGCTTGACTTGACTCCACGAAGCGTGAGCCGTTTGGATATACTATCCCCCTTCCTTCTCTTAGCTTTCACGGATTGGTCATCTACCGATCCGCTCCTAACAATGAGGATCACCAGCCGAGGTCTTGATAATGTAATAAGCCGAGTGCGGTTGCTATTAATGATAATATGAATATTAACAACATTCGCTTATTCCTTAGTTGCACCTACATTAAAAGATACATTAAATAATCATAATAATGAGTCATTTAATGAAATGGTAGATAAAAAATATTTGCTTGAGCTTGTAAAGTCGGTTGAGCGGGAACAACATCACTCGGCATTGAAGACTTGTCAATCATCAACCTAGAAATTTGAACAACTAAGTCAAAGAAAATCAAAATCGTGACTACTCGAGGCTGCGAAAGGGTAGCACTTCGGACCTCCTCAAAGAGAGTTGTGATGTTTTCGCACGGTCCTATGAAGATATGCCGGGGCTAGATCCGACCATAGTCAACAGGATCCTATCTATCCGGATGCTCGGCCAATCAAGCGAAACTCCGTCGAGTCAAACCCGGAATGGTCGCTGCAGTCGAAAAGAAATTATGAAGCAGCTCCATGTCAACTTCATTCGGGTGGTTGAATACCCGATCTGGTAGCTGTCAACATAATGCTTTCCCCGAAGCCCAGCCAGGAAGGTTCGAATATGCGTCGACTTCCACGACCTCAACAAGGCATCGCCAAGATGATTTCAGCTACCCAACATTGATATTGTGGTAGATGTTGTTCTTTGCTCACAAGATGAGATCCCGTCAACGGCATGCTTTCGTACAATCAAATTAAAATGGCGAAGGCCGAGGGAAAGACTTCATTCACCACTCGCTTGGTACGTCTTTACTGCTCTTGTCATGCCATTTGGACTCAAAAATGTCGGGCTACTTATCAAAAGGCGCCACCACTTTCTCTTCCACGACATGATCCTGAAATGAAGTCGTCGGCGACATGATTGTACATTCCGGCAGCGGTGCTCATATCGAAGATCTTGAAAGTTCTTAGTAAGACTCGAAAGCATCAAATGAAACTTCAACCCCACCAAATGCACATTTGGGGTCACGAAACAAAGTCTGGGTTCTTAGTAGTGAGCAAGGCATTGAGATGAGCAAAGATCAAAGCTATCGTGGAATGCACGGCCAAAACTCCAGAAGTCAAGGCTTCTAGGCCGACTACAATATCATTGCGCTTCATCGGACATTTCACCCACATGTGGGCCCTCTTGGCTTAAAGAAAAATTGACCAAGTTTGGGACGAGAAATGCCGGTAGCCTTGAGAAAAAATAAAGCCTACCTTACCAATCCTCGTACTTGCCCCATTGTACACATAAACCTCTTACCTATACTTAACATCACGAACCATTCGATGGAGCTATGCTTGCCCTTGAAAAGACTCTACATCGGCGACATATACTTCATCGTTAGGAAGGCTATGAGGAAATTTGAATTATTATTTGGAGAAAAGTTGTCTTTGGCCTAGTCGGACAACGAAGGCTCAAACTACTCTGAGGGCGATCCATCAAGCTCATCTCGGGATGGATCTATCAGGCATCTTGGCAAACCATCACTTTCCAGGTAGGCGGCTAAGTGGGCTTTCCTTCTGCGAGTTTGACATAACATATGTCAGCGCTCAAATCTATCGAAATAAATCGCGGATCGCTTAAGCCGTCTACCTCTAAAAACCGAAGATGTTCTAGAGGCTTGACTTCCCAGAAGAGGGTGTCTTGGAAATCGTACGACCACGACACCGTGGCGGATGTTTTTTAGCCAGACATGAAAGC